>JACEFZ010026194.1:0-282500 GCA_014155875.1 Cepaea nemoralis | reverse complement strand
TTGTTACTTCTTCTTTTCCACTCTCCACTTTGTGTATCCCTAATGGGTCCAAAGATGCGTCTTAAAATTTTGTTCTCAAAGGTTTGTAACAAGGCTTCGTCTCCTTTCGTTGTACTCCAGGTTTCAGAGCCATACAACACAACTGGTCTGATCAGTGTTTGTATATTGTGATTTTGGTGTTACGAGATAGCGCCTTTGATTTTAGTAGATGTTGTAGTGCATAGTATATCTTATTTCCAGAGTTGATTCTAGTTTGTATTTCTTCCCTTATGATGTTGGAGCAGTTGAAGATTGTACCCAGGTATTTGTATGTTTCCGTTCTTTTAATGGTCATATTATCTATTTGTATGTGGCCAGAGTTTTTAGCCATTCCGTCTCTTGAAATTACCATATATTCTGTCTTATCTTGGTTGATAACCAGCCCCATCTGTTGGGCTTTTTCCTTTAAGTGAGTCAATATTTCCAATGTCTTTTGTTCACTTTGCCCTATAATATCTGTATCATCTGCATAACCAAGCAGCTTGGATGTTCCTCCAATATCACATTCCTCCTTTATCTTCCTTACAACTTTCTCTAGAGCCAGATTGAAGAGTAGCGGCGATAGTGCATCACCCTGTTTCAAGCCAAATGTTATTTGGAAGGGGTCTGATTTCCTGCCTTTATATGTTACTATATTATAAGTATCTTCCATGCATAGTCTGGTCATGTTGATTAACTTCCTTGGTATTCCAAATTCCTGCATAGCATTCCATAGACTATTCCTATGGACACTATCATAAGCCTTTTTAAAATCCACAAAAATGTTATGGAGATCTCTTTTATATTCCCAATGTTTCTCGACTATTTGTCGTAAGATAAATATCTTATCTATTGTTGATCTGTTTTGTCTAAAACCCGCCTGGTAGTCACCTAATATGTCTTCTGAATATGGTTTTAGTCTATTTAGTAATACTGCGGATAGTATCTTATAGCTTGTGGACAGTAGTGATATTCCTCTATAATTTCCACATTGGAACGTGTCTCCTTTCTTAAAGATAGGTATCAATAATGACTCTTTCCAGTCATGGGGTAATTCTTCTGTCCTCCAGATTTTTATTATTAGTTCGTATAGCTTTAGATGTAATGCATGGCCAGCTGCCTTTATAAATTCAGCAGCAATTCCATCAGTCCCAGTTGCCTTATTGTTTTTATGTCGTGTGATTACATATAGGATTTCTTCAAATGTAGGTTCTTCAATTTGTGGTTCGCATGTTAGAACCTCTTCCTGTGGGAAAATGTTACTTGGAGTTTCACAATTTAGTAATTCAATAAAATATTCTTTCCATGTGTTGCACATTTCCTCATTGGTATTTATCATATTCCCATTTTTGTCTTTTAAACCATATGTGTTTTGTTGGTGCCCTCGTTTCATTGACTTCAGTTCTTTAAAAAAATTTTCTGGATTCATTTTTCTGGTGATTAGTTTCCATATCTTTGATTATATTACTCATATATTCTCGCTTCTGCTGTCTGACTATTTTTGTAGCCTCTTTACATTCATTTCTATAATGCTCTTCCTTTTGGATGTTATTGATGTCATTTAACCACACATGTCTGGCATTCTTCTTCCTAATGACTGCTTCTTCACATTTTTGATTGAACCATCTGTTCTTTCTATGCGTGCTTAACACACCGAGACATTCTTCTGCGGTAGATTGAATTGTATTCTTGATGTTCAACCAAGTTTGGTCAACGCTTTCCTCCGAAAGATTTTGCAGTTTCAAGTTTACATTTTATTTCATCTATAAATTTCTCTTTGACTGTAATGTCTTGTAGATTTTCTCTGTTATATGTTGGGTGTAATCTTTGTAATTTAGTATAGAAAGCTCTCTTAAGTTTTATTTTAAATTTTGCTCCAACGAGGAAGTGGTCACTGTGGCACTCAGCTCCTCTATAACTTCTAACTTGCTGTATGTTTGATGCATTTCTGTTGTTAATTAAAATGTGATCTATTTGATTATAGGTTCTCTTGTCACATGATTTCCAAGTTTGTTTGTTTATATCCTTTCTTTGTAGTCTGGTACTGCTAATCTGCAGTCCTTTGGCTTCTGCCAGGTTGATGACTCTCCATCCATTATCATTTGAAGTTGTATGTAGGCTTTCCATACCGGCCACTTTTTTATTAGTTTGCTCTCTACCTATTTTTGCATTGAAGTCTCCCAGCATAATCAGGATGTCCTGTTTGGGGGTTTCTTCTATGACATCTTCCAGATCATTATAAAAGTCTTCTTTAATGTCATCTTCTTTCTCTTCAGTAGGTACATTAATCATCGTTATATTTTTCCATTTACCTTTTATTCGTAATTTACTAATCCTGTCATTAAAAGCTTTAAAGTTTAAAACGTTCCCCCATAACTCTTTTTTGATGACAAATCCTGTTCCTAATTCATGTTTATTTTGGGTGTTTCCTCCATATATTATAATTATTCCATTTTGCTCTAAAGTACCCTCTCCTCGCCACCTTATTTCTTGAATTGCTGTTATTCTTTACTCAACTAAATTCTAAAATTTGTCTAATTCTTTCTCTGAGCAATATCTATATCCCTAATATCACAAACATACCTCTCCAATTTTCTCAGAACTCTGACACACACACTTTCGCCTACACTCTCTCTCACACACACACATTCACACATGCACTTTCTCTCACCTCCTCTCTCTCTCACACAGAGACTCTCATTCTCATCCTCTCTCTCACCCTCTTTCTAACACACACACACATACATACACACACTCTCTCTCACTTTTTCTCTCCCTCTCTCTCACACACATACACTTTCACTCTCACCCTCTCCATCTCTCTTTTACTCTCCCTCCCTCATATCTCTCTCTCTCTCTCTCTCTCTCTCTCTCTCTCTCTCTCTTCCTCTCTTTGTTTTACTCATTATTTTCCCCCCGTGGAATGATTCAACTCCTGGTATTTGACAATGTATTTTTATATTCAATTAGCATTAGATGATTATACCGCCTTGATATATCTTGCCATTAATAGTTTTATTATTAGTCATTTACATTTCTAGTATGCGTCTCCGATACTATCTGTCTGTCGCTCTGTCTGTCGAATATTTCTCGTGATCTTTGTGAATTATATCTTTCTCTCAGTCTGTCTTTATTCCTTTTTTTATTTGTTACCAAGCCAACTGTCTATATGTTTGTTTGCCTGTCAGTTTGTCTGTGTTTCTTACTTTCCTATATTTCTGTTTGTCCGCGTGTGTTCTTTTCCTGTTTATTTCTATCTTTCCATTTGTCTACGTTGCTTTCTGTCGCTCGGTGTCACTTCCTCCATTTAATTATATCTTTCCATCAATCGGCACCTCTTTCTGCCCCTCTTTCTATTTTGTTTTCTGTCTGTCTGCGTGTATCTGTTCTCTAATTCTGTAATTAACTGTTTATGTGCTTGTCCTCCCATCATCCTCTACTCCGCTACTCCAGAGACGTCATGCTGGCAGCAAAAATATGCCACTCGGCTAGAGCCGTCTCCATGGAGACACTGGGACACTGACCGGATCTCTGCGAAATATCGAGATGCCAGCCACCAAGCGCTGTTTGCCTTCATCTCCTAAACTGGCCAATTGTTGGGGAATTATTGAGGTCACTGAGATAGACAACAAGTAAACACATTGGGGAATTATTGAGGTCACTGAGATAGACAACAAGTAAACACATTGGGGAATTATTGAGGTCACTGAGATAGACAACAAGTAAACACATTGGGGAATTATTGAGGTCACTGAGATAGACAACAAGTAAACACATTGGGGAATTATTGAGGTCACTGAGATAGACAAGTAAACACATTGGGGAATTATTGAGGTCACTGAGATAGACAACAAGTAAACACATTGGGGAATTATTGAGGTCACTGAGATAGACAACAAGTAAACACATTGGGGAATTATTGAGGTCACTGAGATAGACAACAAGTAAACACATTGGGAAATTATTGAGGTCACTGAGATAGACAACAAGTAAACACATTTGCAAGTAGTGTTAGGCCCTCGTAGAAGTAGGAGGAAGAAGTAGAGATTAGACTATAGGCACTGAAAACTACAAGGCTATAGTCACCACTAGCAGGTGGTGAACCGTTGGCGTGATGGTTAGGACATTACGGTGACAATGGCGTGACCACAGTCGATTGAGGGTTCAGTATCAGCTCTCGACGCTCGCTACGTGAGGGAAAGACTGATCATTTATCCTTGCACGCAGGCCCACAGAATGAGATTGCCCCAGCATCCACATACCCACAGAATGAGATTGTCCCAACATCCACATACTCACAGAATGTGATTGTCCCAACATCCACATACCCACAGAATGTTATTGTCCCAACATCCACTTACCCACATCAGGTTCATTGTTTTTCTTTTTCTTTATATATATTGAAAATTATTGATACCATATCTAGATTCGAACCTGTCGCCTCCAAATGACGACAGCCAACTGGAGACCAGATTCCCCATAATATAATTTTCAATGTGTATGTTGTACAGTGTGTCCTCTAATCACAACTTCTACTCCTATGAGCGCCAATCAATACTTCTGAATGTGTTTATGTGCCATCCCTAAACTTGAAACCGAACACACCTACATTCTGTGGATGTTCAATTGAAAAGACACCCAAGCTATCATCTAGGCTCGCGAAATGCCTGCATAAATGTTTGGGCAACATCTTATATCTTGCACACATCTGTATACATGTGTGGTTAACACATTAGATCACACATGCATCTGTGTAAATGTGTTGTGTGTGTAACGTCTGAGATCTTGCACACATCCATATAAATGTGCGGGTAACATCTTAGGTCTGTGATTACACACACATCTGTTGATGAATAGTTAACATTTTGGGTTGCATAAATGTCAACATGGATGTGCAGTTAACAACATCATCATATATGTGCAGTTAACATCCACACCCACACAGACAAGTGCATTCACACACACACACACACACACACACACACACACACACACACACACACACACACACACACACACACACACACACACACACACACACACACACACGAACAAGTTATCAGTAGCTGTAATGCTAAGTTCGATTTATGTGCCTGTTAACTCGATTGTCTCGGCTGGCAAAGATTAGTTTCATCTTCGTGCCAGGGCATGCGGGAGTACAAGGAAATGAGCGGGCTGACAAGCTCGCAGGTGAGGCTACTGTGGAGGGCGGACGCGCCATGGACGAGGCTGACATTCTGAATGCTCTACGAGAAGTAAGACTTTTGCGAGAACCAAGTGATGACTGTGAATCTACAACAATGGCCAGACTGCTAGAGCAGCAAATTAAAAGAGGGGTGGCCAAACAAGAACACTACTCAGGAAGCCAAAGAAGATTGATAAACCAACACAGAACTGGCGTCGTTAGCCGCTACACGCTGCGGGATTTGCTGAGGAGGGGATCCGAGCACTTATGGACTGAATGGTTCGATGTGCAATGAGGATGATCTGTCGACTAACTAACTAACTAACTAACTCGATTGTTTATATTTTGTTGACAGTCTGTGAATCTCGCAATGACCAAGTAATACAACCGACACTCCTGAGCTGAAATCTCATTGAAACATTGAAACAGCGCGGATCAAGAAGGGGTGACTTATAGTGGAATCCGCAAGACAGTGAGCACATGACATTAGTGACCCGGTGGACACAGAACATTACAGACAATCTGTAGACATGGAACATTAAAGAAATTTTGTGGTCATAGAACATTAACGACACTCTGTGGTCATAGAACATTACAGACACTATGTGGACCTGGGACATTAATGACACGCTGTAGACATAGAACATTACAGACACTATGTGGACTGGGACATTACTGACAAGCTGTAGACATAGAACATTACAGACAGTCTGTGTGCATGAGACATTACAGGCACTATGTGGACATAGAACATTACAGACACTATGTGGACACTTGACATTACAGATACTCTGTGGGCACGGTACATTACAGATACTGTGTGGGCACTTGACAATACAGATACCCTGTGGGCACGGGACATTACAAAGACTTGTGGGCACTTGACAATACAGATACTCTGTGGGCACTTGACAATACAGATACTCTGTGGGCACGGTACATTACAAATACTCTGTGGCACGATACATTACAGACACTCTGTGGCTATTCTATCCACTTTACACAACATCCGTTTCATTCTACCCACGGATAGCCGTTTTAAGCTAGGACACTAGATAAGTATTTGTATATCTATTTTTGTTTGTTTGTTCTGTGCCGACGAAGGCTTTGGCCGCAACGTCCATTGTTTTTTGTAGTTGTGCTTTGGTAAAGCTCTCAACCTACTTCTCGTTTTTCTGTGATTCAGACACTCTGTGGGCACGGGACATTCTTCTTCTTCTTTCGTTCGCTTGAAATATGTCTATAACTACAATGCTGTCTCTTGTATGAATTGAACTGTCGTTTTCAGTTCACACAGCGGTCCATAGAGTTTATCTTCCACTGTCGTCGCTCTAGGCCAGAAGGTTTGCCTAGATATGTTGTATTTTGGGCAGTCTTGGAGTATGTGCTCTGCTGTCTGCGACGCCAATCCACATGTGCACATGGCTGTTTCACCAATTTTGAATTTTGTATACATGTGGTTGCGTAATCTATTGTGCCCTGTTCTGAGGCGCAGAATAATGACTTGTTCTGGTCTATCCATAACGTGGTAGTCATCTTGAGCAGGTTTTGGTGGCTTTCTGACTGATTTGATCATTCTTTTCTTTTGGTGGTATGTAACGGGCACATCAAGCTGTTCTTCTTTGGCTCCTTCCTTAGCCAATTGATCAGCTCTGTCAGTTTCCGGGTACTCCACAGTGGGATGGTATCCACTGTATGGTGACCTTATGCTGACTGCTAAGTTCAGAAAGTAGTGTCCTTAGTACTGGCAATTTCCCAGACAGGAGCGCCTCGAGTACTGATTTTGCATCTGTCAATAGCACCACAGGTTGTGTACCATTGCTGGTATTTAGTAATTTCTCTGTTGCTATCTTGATTGCCTCAATTTCAGCATCGTAGTTATGGCAGTACTTTCCTGTCGGTACTCTAGCTGTGTCCCTAGTACTATTTGGGTATTCTATGTACACTCCCGCTCCTCCATTTCGAACAGCATTTTGTGCTGACCCATCTGTGTAGACTCGGATCCAGAGGTCCTGTGGGTATTCTTCATCAAGGAAGCTGAGAGTGGCTGTTCTGCGCTGCACACTGTTCTGTTCTTCCTTGTCAAATATTCCTCTCACTTTTGTCTGGATTTGTAATGATAGTCTATGCTCATCTTTCCATGGAGTTCGCTCTGGAATAGTTGTTAGGGGGATACCAACTGTGGGCAGATCGGTGGTTTCTCTGCAGAGTCGTTTGGCCTGGTGGATAAAACTACTTCTTTTCAACCGCCCCATAGCTAGGTTTTCAAATCTGTTCTTCATAGGGTGGCCTGGCAAGCTGAGGAACTTTTCTGCTTGTATTAGCGTTTTCGTATCTCTGCGCTCACTCAGTGCTTGTGTCCTCCCCATCTTCTCCATTTCCACTATAGGGGTTGATCTCATCCCTCCTGTGGTGACTCTAAGTGCTTGATTTTGCACTTTGTCCAGCTCTTGTAGTGTGGTTTTTGATGCCGAACACCACGCAGTTGACCCGTATTCCAGGTGTGGTCGTATGCTCTGTTGATAAACTTTGCTAAGTATTTTCCCACTGGCTCCCCATGTGGTTCCACTTAGCTTTCTCAGGATGGCTATTTTCCTTCTGGCTTTTGCTACTGCTTTGTTGATGTGCTTTCTCCATGTCAGCCTGCCATCAAATGTTACTCCAAGGTATGTTGGTTCTTTATCTTCTCTTAGGGGTGTTCCATTTATCTGGATGGTCCCTGCCTTTTGTTTTGGAGAGAGGGTAAATAGGGTGGTGCTGCACTTGTCAGTGTTTATGCTGACACACCATCTATTTGCCCATGCAACAAATGTTTCTACAGCTCTTTGTAGTAATCTGGTGGCCACTGATGCATGTTCATTTGTGCTCCATAGAACCAGGTCATCGGCGTACATTGCCGCTTTAATTCCATGCGGTAGATTAGCAACGAGATCATTGATGAAGATTAGAAAAAGTGTGGGGGACAAGACTCCGCCCTGGGGAACACCATGACGCAGTAGTACTTTCTTGCTCTTTAGTCCGTCTATCTGTACTCGGGCTCTTCTGTTGTGCAAGTATGCTTTCACCCATTTGTACATTCTTCCATTGACTTTGCAGTTTCTCAGTTTATTCATCAGACCTTCTTTCCAGACTTTGTCAAAGGCTTTCTTCAAATCTATCCATGCCGCAAGCACCAGCTTCTTCTCTTGGAATGCATCCTCAATTTCTTGAGAGAGGTAGGTTGTCTGATCTTCCGTAGAGTAGCACTGCCTCAAGCCAGCCTGCTGTGGCACAAGGATGTTTTTACTTTCAATGTACCACTGCAGTCTGTGATTGATGATGCGCTCCAGTGTTTTGCAGAGACAGCTGGTGAGGCTAATTGGTCTGTAGCTAGAGGCAATGGAACTATCTTTCCCTGATTTTAGGAGGGGTATCATGATTGCTTCTCTCCAGGCTTGTGGAACACTGCCTAAGGTCCAACTATTATTGAAGATCTGCAACAGCTTTGCTTTGGCCTCTATTCCTAGGTTCCTGATCATTTCATTGGAGATACCATCAGCTCCTGGTGACTTTCTCATTTTCAGTTTTGATATGGCTAGCTCCAGTTCGCTGATTGTGATGGGTGCCTCCAGAACCTCATGTACTATTTCCTTCTGTCCTGTATGTTGCCGTTTCTCTCGAATCTCTTGTTGTTTCTCTGGACTAATTTTGATATTGTTATCTTGTGCGAATGAGTCCGCAAAATGGTCAGCTGCTTGCTTTCTTGTTAAGATGTTTCCATCTTTATGTAGTGCAATTTTTGAGTTTCTCCCTGTGCCCTCATCGTTAAGTTGTTTTATTAGCTTCCACAATTTCCTTGTGTCTCTTTCAAAGTTCAGAGACTCTGTTTTTTCCTTCCAGCTTTTCCGTCTAGCCTGCAGCTTGGCCCTTTGAAATTTGGCTTTTGCATGCTGGAATTTATTGTGGTGCTCTTGGCTGGGTGTGGCCTCTGCTTGCTTTCTACATACTTCCACATCATTATGCAACTGTTCCAGTTCACTACTCCAGTAGGGTTTATATTGTTTACGGGCTCCTCTTGGTACTGTTTCTCGCGCTGCCTGTAGTATGCATTTCCCAAACTCTTCAACTACTTTATTTATGTCTTTCTCAGTGTTCAGGTTTCTAACCAGTATGCTGGTGCGATTCTTGTACATTGCCCAGTCTGCTTTCTTGTAGTTCCACCTCGAGAGGGTGCTGCTTTCACTTACAAGCTCATTTTCTACAGTTAGAAAGACTGGCCGATGGTCGCTGCCACCAAGTTGTTTCCCAACAATTCGTGTAATGTTCCACTCCAGGTCTGGTGAATGAAAAGCCAGGTCAGGTGTAGTTGTAGAGTGCCATGATCTCGAGTAGAAAGTATGTGGGTCGGACGGCTTGTTAACCAAGATGAATCTATTCTCATCCTGCCAGTCTTCCAGTCTCTCTCCTCTCTGGTCCATGTGATCATAGCCCCAACTCTGCGAGTGGCTGTTGAAATCGCCACACACAATCATGTTTTCTGTTAATGGTAGTGTGTCCAGTGCCTGTGGGCGGTCACTTGGACAGTAGTAATTGATCAGATGTAGGTCTGTATAGCCTGTTTTAAGTTTAAGTGTCTGATACTCAGCCCCTTCCATATAGACTTCGATTTGGGAAGCAGTGATGTTATTTTTTACAAGGGTAAGTATCCCACCTTTTCGCCTGTCCTTTCGGTCAGATCGGTAACACTGGTAGCCTCTGATTTTGAAGGCTATATTTTCGTTGAGGTGAGTTTCTTGCAAGCAACATATGCTTACTTTTTCTTGGTCCAGGATGTTTTCTAATTCTATTTTTTTTTTTTTGCTGACTCCCTCCGCATTCCAGTGCATTATTTTAAGTCTTTGTTTAGTATGGCCAGCCGTTCTATTCTCATGTCCCCTGGCTCCACAGGACATCTGAGAAGGACCTCCAGTAGTTGGGGTTGGACCCTTTCGAGACATAGGGCCCGGCACTGCACCTGCCTGGGGGTCCAAAGCAGGGCGAGCACCATAACTTTTAGCAGCAGTCGACATATTCCATTTTGCGTAATTGCGTGGCATCCTGATTTCTGTGGTGCGCCTCCTGGCTGGTTGCCTCCGTCTTCAGCACCTTTCCTTTGCTAGAGCAGACTGTGGTCTCACTCGAGTTTAGATGTGTACACACGCGCACACGTGTCTGCACATGTATGTATGTGTATACACATCTAGAGCACACTGGTTATTTTCCGGCGCCAGATACTCGCCGTCGCCCCTTCTCCTGTTAGTAGAAACAGTTCCGCCACGTGAAGGCCAGGAGTTGGACTTTTGCTGCATAGGTTATGTATTCACGAGCCATTGGGGTATTTATGCAATGTTGGGAGCTCACCCCAACACTGCGCCCCGGCTACATACATCAACATTTGGAACCGGCACGGGACATGACAGACATTCTGTTGGCACGGAACATTACAGACACTGTCTGGGCACTTGACAATATAGATACTCTGTGGGCAAGGGGCATTACAGACACTCTGTGGACACTTGACATTACAGACACTCTGTGGACACTTGACATTACAGATACTCTGTGGGCATGGAACATTACAGATACTCTGTGGGCACGAGACATTACAGACACTGTGTGGGCACGGAACATTACAGACACTATGTGGGAATTTGACAACACAGATACTCTGTGGGCAAGGGACATTACAGACACTTTGTGGCACTTGACATTACAGACACTCTGTGGACACTTGACCATTCTCTGTGGGCACAATACATTACAGATACTCGGTGGGCACGGGACATTACAGACACTCTGTGGGCACGGAACATTACAGACACTGTGTGGGAACTTGACAATACAGATACTCTGTGGGCACGCGATATTACAGCCACTCTGTGGACACTTGACAATACAGATACTCTGTGGGCACTGGACATTACAGATATTCTGTGGGCACGAGGCATTACAGACACTCTGTGGGCACGGAACATTACAGACACTGTGTGGGAACTTGACAATGCAGATACTCTGTGGGCACGCGACATTACAGACACTCTGTGGGCATGGAACATTACAGACACTGTGTGGGCACTTGACAATACAGATACTCTGTGGGCACGAGACATTACAGACACTCTGTGGACACTTTATATTACAGACACTCTGTGGGCACGAGACATTACAGAAACTCTGTGGACACTTTATATTACATACACTCTGTGGGCACGAGACATTACAGACACTCTGTGGACACTTTATATTACAGACACTATGTGGGCACGAGACATTACAGACACTCTGTGGACACTTTATATTACATACACTCTGTGGGCACGAGACATTACAGACACTCTATGGACACTTTATATTACAGACACTCTGTGAGCACGAGACATTACAGACACTCTGTGGACACTTTATATTACAGACACTCTGTGGGCACGGAACATTACAGACACTCTGTGGGCACGAGACATTACAGACACTGTGTGGGCACTTGACAATACAGACACTCTGTGGGCACGAGGCATTACAGACACTATGTGGACACTTTATATTACAGACACTCTGTGGGCACGAGACATTACAGACACTCTGTGGACACTTTATATTACAGACACTCTGTGGGCACGAGACATTACAGACACTCTGTGGACACTTCATATTACAGACACTCTGTGGGCACGAGACATTACAGTCACTCTATGGACACTTTATATTACAGACACTCTGTGAGCACGAGACATTACAGACACTCTGTGGACACTTTATATTACAGACACTCTGTGGGCACGGAACATTACAGACACTGTGTGGGCACTTGACAATACAGACACTCTGTGGGCACGAGGCATTACAGACACTCTGTGGGCACGAGACATTACAGACACTGTGTGGGCACTTGACAATACAGACACTCTGTGGGCACGAGGCATTACAGACACTCTGTGGACACTTGACAATACAGAAACTCTGTGGGCACGAGGCATTACAGACACTCTGTGGGCACGGAATATTACAGACACTCTGTGGGCACTTGACATTACAGACACTGTGTGGACACTGTACAACTTGACAATACATATACTCTGTGCGCACGGGACATTACAGACACTCTGTGGACACTTGATATTACAGATACTCTGTGGGCACTTGACAATACAGTTACTCTGAGGGCACGGCGCATTAAGACACTGTGGGCACTTGGGCATTACAGACACTATGTGGGCACTTGATATTACAGATACTCTGTGGGAACGGAACATTAAAGACACTCTGTGAGCACGGGACATTACTACAAACATTCATGAGCATACACTTGCATGAGACTTCGGAACTGACGCGAGATCGGCAGGTGTTCCCTGGGGCTTCGACGAGAGCGGCTTTCTGCAAATGTCTTGATGTCTGTTGCTGATGATCTTGATGTTCATTATTTACAGTAAATATTGGTAGTTCTGTGCTATACTCATTTTGTTTCTCGAAAACATGTTTCTGACTTTGTATTCTCTCTCTCATTCTCTCTCTCTCTCTCTCTCTCTCTCTCTCTCTCTCTCTCTCTCTCTCTCTCTCTCTCTCTCTCTCTCTCTCTCTCTCTCTCTCTCTCTCTCTCTCTCTCTCTCTCCCCCTCTCTTTCTTTCTCCCTCGTATGTGTGTTCAATGATTAAGACTTATATGCAATGTATACCAATCCATGGAAATTAGAAAACACATTTTAGAGTCAAATAGAGTCAATCTTCTTCTTCTTCTTCTTCTTCTTCTTCTTCTTCTTCTTCTTCTTCTTCTTCTTCTTCTTCTTCTTCTTCTTCTTCTTCTTCTTCTTCTTCTTCCTTCTCCTTCTTCTTCTTCTTCTTCTTCTTCTTCTTCTTCTTCTTCTTCTTCTTCTTCTTCTTCTTCTTCTTCTTCTTCTTCTTCTTCTTCTTCTTCTTCTTCTTCTTCTTCTTCTTCTTCTTCTTCTTCTTCGACTCAGATAGTCCCACAACCACGCATGTCAATTCCCTTGTAGACCAGTCATGATTGCTAGATGTTGGCTGATTGTTTCCTCCGGTATGGGATAGCGAGTCTCGGACCAACCCTGCCTGCTTGCCCTTTTACGACATGTTCAGATGATCTGCAGGGTGACCTTCTTCGACTTCCCCTTTGGGGCCGGTAATTCACTGCCGAGAGTCCATCTACTGCCCATATTACTGTGTGTGTACCAATCATGGACATTGAATACAGATACTAGTAGATAGAAACTAGATGACACAGATTTCGTTTCTCTGTAGAATACTTGGAATCTCTTGCAGGACTAAGAAGTGCACTATCTAATTACTGCAAGAGACCAATTCACAAAGACATTTAAGGCCAATTCATAAGAACATTTTAGACCAATTCACAAAGACATGTTAGACCAATTCACAAATACATTTTAGACCGATTCATAAAGACTTTTAAGACCAATTCACAAAGACATTTAGACCAATTCACAAAGACATTTAGACAAATTCATATAGACATTTTAGACCAATTCACAAAGGCATTTTAGACCAATTCACAAGGACATTTTAGACCAATTCACAAGGACATTTTAGACCAAGTCACAAAGACATTTTAGGCAATTTCACAAAGACATTTAATGAAAATTCACTAAACAGGACGCATACTTTGCTGGGCCATATTTCTATAGATAAATCGGCACTCGATGAGTGATGTTGGCAGTACCACACCGGCCGCCTTTCTTCCCACGAAATTTCCGGCACTCAGTTTATTCTAGGTGTGTTGTGTCAAGTGTTTGTTTATTGAGTTGACAATTGTAGCACCCGCCCTATGATCTCAACTCAATGATTCGGTAATTCGCTAATGTAGTCTAAGCCAGATTTCTTGCAGCTGCAGGCCAACAATACCTGGTTTAAAACAATGTTTTCCCGTGATGAATTTGAATAACGAAGACACAAACAATAGATTGCACGATTTCTTGCCTGGCATATTTCGCTGCATCTCGTCAGGTACATACTGCAGAAATCACACAACTTACGTGAATTAATTAGATAAATCCTTCAAAATGAAATATACACATGTTCGCACAGTAATGTCGATTTCTACCACGGTAATTTTAAACTGACTAACATGTCTTTCTGCTTACACAAGGACGGCTTACGAAGGTTGATTAGTATAGCTTCAGCAAACTTTAACAATCGACTACTTTGTGTGTTGAACAACACACGGAAGGAACTGTCTCTTTCAACCACGTGACCACTCTCGAGCACATGTCTCCCGACCGATGAAGCCAGACTTTTCCGGTGTGTCGGCCTGCCTAGGCTACCATCTTCTGTGTGTAGTATCTTGTCCAACCAATTCGGAATATGTTCCGAAACCCTGCAATGTAATTGTCGCTCAGTTCTGCCTATGTAGATGGCCTCGCATCTGCATGTAAATTGGTAACCTGTCCAGTACAAACGGGGCTTAGTATGGACCCTGTTTGACCGTGCTAGGAAGATATGCACACAGGACACACTGACAGAGGAATTTAAAACTCTGAAGAATGCCTTAAACCTGAATGGGTACTCCACAGGATTTATAAAGCGCCACTGCCAACAGCCCAAACCGAAATCAGAAGTAACTACAGTCCCTAAACTCAAAGTATTCATTCAGCTAACCTTCCGAGGAGATGACGTAATGCAACGTCTGCGGGACCGGCTCACCACAGCAGTCGAGCGAACATTCTGTGCTGCAGCTCTAGTCCCAGCAGTAAAAGAACCTGTAGCTTCGTACGCCAAATCAAATTGTATTTACCAATTTACATGCAGATGCGAGGCCATCTACATAGGCAGAACTGCGCGACAGTTACATTGCAGGGTTTCGGAACATATTCCGAATTGGTTGGACAAGATACTACACACAGAAGATGGTAGCCTAGGCAGGCCGACACACCGGAAAAGTCTGGCTTCATCGGTCGGGAGACATGTGCTCGAGAGTGGTCACGTGGTTGAAAGAGACAGTGCCTTCCGTGTGTTGTTCAACACACAAAGTAGTCGATTGTTAAAGTTTGCTGAAGCTATACTAATCAACCTTCGTAAGCCGTCTTTGTGTAAGCAGAAAGACATGTTAGTCAGTTTAAAATTACCGTGGTAGACAATCGACATTACTGTGCGAACATGTGTATATTTCAGTTTGAAGGATTTATCTAATTAATTCACGTAAGTTGTGTGATTTCTGCAGTATGTACCTGACGAGATGCAGCGAAATATGCCAGGCAAGAAATCGTGCAATCTATTGTTTGTGTCTTCGTTATTCAAATACCTGGTTTAATTTTTGTTAGGTTGCAGTTGTCATATAGCCACGAGGTCAGTATAATCCAACTGCGGCAGTGGCCAGGTCAACATGGCCAACAGATCTTGCTTTGTAATGCATTTTTTATGTGCAGAAATTGCGTTCACATTTTTCTTGTATTAAAAATTTCTAATAATTCAATTAAAAGCTTCATTTTTAGTTCATAATTCTGAATTGTTACTCGGAAAATGTCAAACCAGCATTACATCCCAAACTGGCCCTGGAGATGACAAACCTTTATCAATAATCTAGTCATTGCTATCATCATCAACATCATCAATTAATGTTGAACCGATCGTGTCACTCCATCTTCCCTTATTTAGTTAATTTCTTTTCACTTCAGCACAATTCTTAACCGCGTTATTCTTGCATGTTTGTATCAGGTTAGTTGTTTCTGCAGCGTATCTTTTAAATCTTGCCGTGTATACTCTCCCCCGCGTGTTCAATAGTAGCTTGCCACGTCTCGTATTGTGTCTTAGCCAAAGCAATCTACTTGTATGTCTGTGTGACACAACGTATATTCCCCGTGTCACAACAACAATCTATAGTCCCTATACGTCACAACAACAATCTATATTCCCTATATGTCACAACAAAAACCTATATCCCCTGTGTACAACAATAGTCTATAGTCCCTATATGTCACAACAACAACATATATTCCCTATGTCACAACAACAATCTATATTCCCTATATGTCACAACAAAAACCTATATCCCCTGTGTACAACTATAGTCTATAGTCCCTATATGTCACAACAACAACCTATATTCCCTATATGTCACACACAACAACCTATATACCCTATATGTCACAACAACAACCTATATTCCCTATATGTCACAACAACAACATATATTCCCTATGTCATAACAACACACTATATTCTTTAAGTCACAACAACAATCTATATTCCCTATATGTCACAACAACAATCTATATTCTCTAAACGTCACAACAATCTATATTCTCTAAATGTCACAGTAACAATCTATATTATCTACATCACAACAACAATTTACATTCCCTATACGTCACAACAACAATCTATATTCTCAGTATGTCACAACAACTATTAATATTTCCTATATGTTACAAAAACAATTTATATTCCCTATATGTCACAACAGTAATCTATATTCCCTATATGTCACAACAGTAATCTATATTCCCTATATGTCACAACAACAATCTATATTCCATATATGTCACAACAACAATCTATATTCCATATATGTAACAAAAACAATCTATATTCCCTAAATGTCACAACAACAATCTATATTCCATATATGTCACAACAACAATCTATATTCTCTATATGTCACAACAGCAATCTATATTCCACATATGTCACAACAACCATCTCAGTCAGAAAGCCACCAAAACCTGCTCAAGACGACTACCACGTTATGGACAGACCAGAACAAATCATTATTCTACGCCTCAGAACAGGACACAATAGACTACGCAGCCACATGTATACAAAATTCAACATTGGTGAAACAGCCATGTGCACATGTGGATTGGCGTCGCAGACAGCAGAGCACATACTCCAAGACTGCCCAAAATATAACATATCTAGGCAAACCTTCTGGCCTAGAGAGACGACAGCGGAAGATAAACTCTATGGACAGCTGTGTGAACTACAAAAGACAGTTAAATTCATGCAAGAGACAACATTGCAGTTATAGACATATTTTAAGCGAACGAAAGACGAAGAAGAAGTAGAAGAACAACAACCATCTATATCCGTATATGTCACAAGAACAATCTATATCCCCTATATGTCACAACAACAATCTATATTCCCTATATGTCACAACAACAATCTATATTCCCTATATGTCACAACAACAATCTATATCCCATATATGTCACAACAACAGCCTGTATTCCCTATAGCTTTCAATGCTTATCTATCCTCTGTATTTCAGAATTAGTTCCATTTCTCTATTCTGCCCTGCTTACTTTTTGTAATATTGAATTTTACATAAAAAAACGTGTATTTCTATTGTTTTATTCTGTGTTTAAGCATGCACAGACACGCTCAAGAATATTTCATTGCAGTGGAGTGTGGTAAATGCGGACAATACACAGAATGTCACGGATGGACAGAAAAAACGAATGACAAAATTAAACAAGAAACACATGAAAACCGAAAACTAATTAGAGAAATTAGTATTAGACGTAGGCAGTCCAGATTTTTTGGGCACGTTATGTATGTCCACAGCCTCTGTCTCATGTACTGCCAATCTTCGTATAGTCCATGCCGTGTAGCATTGGTGATTATGTCTGTTCACCACAACCTTATGTCTCGTGTACTGTCAATCTTCTTATAGTCCATGCCGTGTGGCGTTGGTGATCATGTCTGGGCACAGCCTTCTGTCTCGTTTACTGTCAGTCTTCTTGCATTCCTTGCTGCGTAGCGTTGGTGATCACGTCTGTCCACAGCCTTCTGTCTCTTGTACTGTTAATAATTTCTTATACTGATGTTTCTCATTCTTGACGTCAAACTGTCCATCATCTTTACTCTTGGTCTCCCTCTGTCTACCCTCCCCTCCAATTTTACAAATTTTATTGAACATAATACCAATTGAATGTAGATTGCGAGGTGAATTCTAACACAGATGTCACAAAACAGACCAAACTGGTGAACATACATAACCAATACCGTAGAAAAAAACAAGTCACAGTTCACACAGAAAGGACACTCCCGACAGTCTTCCTAGCAACTTGATCATATCAAATCTCCACTTGGAGACATCACGTCATAGCAATTTGATCATATCAAATCTCCAATTGGAGACATCACGTCATAGCAACTTGATCATATCAAATCTCCACTTGGAGACATCACGTCCTAGCAACTAGATCATATCAAATCTCCACTTGGAGACATCACGTCCTAGCAACTTGATCATATCAAATCTCCACTTGGAGACATCACGTCCTAGCAATTTGATCATATCAAATCTCCACTTGGAGACATCACGTCCTACTAACTTGATCATATCACATCTCCACTTGGAGACATCACGTCATAGCAACTTGATCATATCAAATCTCCACTTGGAGACATCACGTCCTAGCAACTTGATCATATCAAATCTCCACTTGGAGACATCACGTCATAGCAACTTGATCATATCAAATCTCCACTTGGAGACATCACGTCCTAGCAACTTGATCATATCAAATCTTCACTTGGAGACATCACGTCCTAGCAACTTGATCATATCAAATCTCCACTTGGAGACATCACGTCCTAGCAACTTGATCATATCAAATCTCCACTTCGAGACATCACGTCATAGCAACTTGATCATATCAAATCTTCACTTGGAGACATCACGACCTACCAACTTGATCATATCAAATCTCCGCTTGGAGACATCACGTCCTAGCAACTTGATCACATCAAATCTCCACTTGGAGACATCACGTCCTAGCAACTTGATCACATCAAATCTCCACTTGGAGACATCACTTCATAGCAACTTGATCATATCAAATCTCCACTTGAAGACATCACGTCCTAGCAACTTGATCATATCAAATATCCACTTGGTGACATCACTTCATAGCAACTTGATCATATCAAATCTCCACTTGGAGACATCACGTCATAGCAACTTGATCATATCAAATCTCCACTTGGAGACATCACTTCATAGCAACTTGATCATATCAAATCTCCACTTGAAGACATCACGTCCTAGCAACTTGATCATATCAAATCTCCACTTGGAGACATCACTTCATAGCAACTTGATCATATCAAATCTCCACTTGGAGACATCACGTCCTAGCAACTTGATCACATCAAATCTCCACTTGGAGACATCACTTCATAGCAACTTGATCATATCAAATCTCCACTTGAAGACATCACGTCCTAGCAACTTGATCATATCAAATCTCCACTTGGAGACATCACTTCATAGCAGCTTGATCATATCAAATCTCCACTTGGAGACATCACGTCATAGCAACTTGATCACATCAAATCTCCACTTGAAGACATCACGTCATAGCAACTTGATCATATCAATTCTCCACTTGGAGACATCACTTCATAGCAACTTGATCATATCAAATCTCCACTTGGAGACATCACGTCATAGCAATTTGATCATATCAAATCTCCACTTGGAGACATCACGACCTACCAACTTGATCATATCAAATCTCCGCTTGGAGACATCACGTCCTACAAACTTGATCATATCAAATCTCCACTTGGAGACATCACGTCATAGCAATTTGATCATATCAAATCTCCAATTGGAGACATCACGTCATAGCACCTTGATCATATCAAATCTCCACTTGGAGACACCACGTCCTAGCAACTAGATCATATCAAATCTCCACTTAGAGACATCACGTCCTAGCAACTTGATCATATCAAATCTCCACTTGGAGACATCACGTCCTAGCAATTTGATCATATCAAATCTCCACTTGGAGACATCACGTCCTACTAACTTGATCATATCACATCTCCACTTGGAGACATCACGTCCTACCAACTTGATCATATCAAATCTCCACTTGGAGACATCACGTCAAAGCAACTTGATCATATCAAATCTTCACTTGGAGACATCACGTCCTACCAACTTGATCATATCAAATCTCCGCTTGGAGACATCACATCCTAGCAACTTGATCACATCAAATCTGCACTTGGAGACATCACGTCCTAGCAACTTGATCACATCAAATCTCCATTTGGAGACATCACTTCATACCAACTTGATCATATCAAATCTCCACTTGGAGACATCACTTCATAGCAACTTGATCATATCAAATCTCCACTTGGAGACATCACGTCATAGCAACTTGATCATATCAAATCTCCACTTGGAGACATCACGTCCTAGCAACTTGATCACATCAAATCTCCACTTGGAGACATCACTTCATAGCAACTTGATCATATCAAATCTCCACTTGAAGACATCACGTCCTAGCAACTTGATCATATCAAATCTCCACTTGGAGACATCACTTCATAGCAACTTGATCATATCAAATCTCCACTTGGAGACATCACTGTCCTAGCAACTTGATCACATCAAATCTCCACTTGGAGACATCACTTCATAGCAACTTGATCATATCAAATCTCCACTTGGAGACATCACTTCATAGCAACTTGATCATATCAAATCTCCACTTGGAGACATCACGTCATAGCAACTTGATCATACAGTTAGTCAAACAAGCCACTAGAATCACTAAATCATCTGCAACACTTATAGATCATATTTATACTACGTGTGCTGATAACATCACAGAATGTAGTGTACCTATCAATGCAATGAGCGATCACTATCCAGTATGTTGCACGTGGTCGAAAAGGGGCACCAAAACTCCCAAACACAAACATATAAGCATAAAATATAGAAATTACAAAAATTTCAATCGAGACGTCTTCTTACAAGATTTGGTCAACTCATCTCTAGATTATGTTTACCAGCTTCCTGACCCAGACGATGCTCTGGACCACTGGCTAAAGACCTTTCTAAGTATATTTGATAAACATGTTCCATTTAAGGAAGTCCGTGTTAAACATCACACAAAGCCCCCGTGGATCACACAGGAGGTAGTTGAACGTATGAGAGATCGCGACAGGGCTCACAAAAATAGAGATCTAACTATGTACCGTAGTCTGAGAAACAAAGTTCAATATGTTATTCGGAAGGAAAAGAAAAACTATTTTAAGAACATAGTAATACATAAAACCAACACTAAAGATATATGAAAAGCAATTAATACCTTGACAAACAAACACAAATCATCACAATCATTACCATCAAATCAGGTTACATGTGATCAATTCAGTAGATACTTTCAGTCCGACATAAACCAACTGAAGGCTGCAATACCAGATGCGCCTCATGACATATCTTTATTATCATCATTCTGTGAGAACAAATGCTATGGACACATTTCCTCCAACTTACCGCTAATGACGACAACTGAAGTATTTACTCATCTCCGTAATCTAAAAAACAATAACTCATCAGGACTAGATGGAATTAGTAGTCGGATCCTTCGCCATGCTGCACCGGCGATCTGCGAGTCACTAACTTTTATATATAATCAATGTCTAACCAGAGGTCACTTCCCATCAGCCTTTAAAATCGCTAAAGTGTATCCTCATTTAAAAGCTGGTCCTATAGACGATCGTCTCATGAGTAATTATAGACCAATTTCCATATTATCCTCATTATCCAAACCGCTAGAAAAGCACATCCACAAAACAACACTAGACCACTTAGTTCGCCATAAACTGATAGTTGACAGCCAGTCAGGATTTCGGCCAAAATATTCTTGCCATACGGCACTAACAAACATGATAGAAAACTGGCATCAAAATATTAACAACAATACTCTATGTGGAGCGGTGTTTATAGACTTTAGGAAAGCATTCGATATGATAGATCATACTATTCTAATTAAAAAACTAGAAACAATGAAAGTAAGTTTTAATATAGTGACATTAATAAAATCATTCTTATTAGACAGAAAGCAAGTAGTATCACACAATAAAGTTTTATCTCAAGCCATTACCATTAATATTGGAGTACCTCAGGGGTCTATTCTTGGCCCTCTATTATTTGCCATTTATATAAATGATCTTCCATTAAATCTGTCGTCGTCCTGCGATCTATTTGCTGATGACTGCACAGTATATACAAACGCTGTTGATCGTAATGTGCTAGAATTATCCTTGCAACAGGAAATAAATAGTGTAGCTAACTGGAGTCATGCAAACCGCATGCAAATTAACATTACTAAAACAAAGTCTATGTTAATAGGAACCAGGCAAAGACTTCACACTCTAAACTCGCAGAGAACTCTTCAGCTGCACATTGGCAGCACGCCTGTAGAAAGTGTCACCGAGCACAAGACACTGGGTGTTATCATAGATCAAAATCTAACTTTTAACTCACATGTTCATGCTCTAGTTAAACAAATAGCCAAAAAAGTATACCAACTTGCCAAAATTAAAAATTTCCTTGACGAAAACACAAGAAAGATATTCTATACTTCTCATATACAAACACATATTGATTACTGCTCCACAGTCTGGGATGGATGCTCCAAATCAATAACAAAACGCCTATATTCACTCCAGAAAAGGGCAGTGCGTTTAATTAATGGTGAAAAGCTTACCGACAATGCTAACCTATATAAACGTCTCCGGTTACTGCCACTCCACAAGCGCCTGCTTTTTAATAAGACCAAACTAATTCACAAAATCCTATTTCAAAATGCTCCAAGCTACCTTTGGCCATTGTTTAAATATAACGCTAGACATAGCGAACGACTAAATTACTTCATGTCCCTAAACCTAGGATAGACTTATATAAAACTAAGCTTAGCATACTCTGCCGCTCAGTTGTGGAACAATCTTCCACAAGAAATCAAAGACACCACCAATCATGATACATACATTCGCAACCTGTTTGAACACTACCTTAGTACAGACTACATGCCCCCATAACAAATAACACAAAAAAGACAATAATGGTAACTTATCTCAAACGACAACTAGCCAAACAACATTCCCTTATGTATGGCACGTTACACCCTCCTTAGGTATTTATAATGCCCATGTTAAACACTGCCTCAGTGAGTCATTTGTTATTGATTATTTTTCATGCGTTTTAATGTTCTTTTGTTGTCAAAAGTTGCTTCATAAGTGATGTTGAATGAAAGAATGTATGAGAGGAAATAGAGAAGAAGGGCAGAATGTCAGACGGGCCTGCGTGCCCAATTCTTAACCCTTTGAAAATAAAGACTTATTATTATTATTATTATTATTATTATTATTATTATTATTATCAAATCTCCACTTGGAGACATCACGTCCTACCAACTTGATCATATCAAATCTCCGCTTGGAGACATCACGTCCTACTAACGTGATCATATCAAATCTCCACTTGGAGACATCACGTCATAGCAACTTGATCATATCAAATCTCCACTTGGAGACATCACGTCCTAGCAACTTGATCATATCAAATCTCCACTTGGAGACATCACGTCATAGCAACTTGATCATATCAAATCTCCACTTGGAGACATCACGTCCTAGCAACTTGATCATATCAAATCTCCACTTGGAGACATCACGTCATAGCAACTTGATCATATCAAATCTCCACTTGGAGACATCACGTCCTGCCAACTTGATCATATCAAATCTTCACTTGGAGACATCACGTCCTACCAACTTGATCATATCAAATCTCCGCTTGGAGACATCACTTCTTAGCAACTTGATCATATCAAATCTCCACTTGGAGACATCACGTCATATCAACTTGATCATATCAAATCTCCACTTGGAGACATCACTTCATAGCAACTTGATCATATCAAATCTCCACTTGGAGACATCACGTCCTAGCAACTTGATCACATCAAATCTCCACTTGGAGACATCACGTCATAGCAACTTGATCATATCAAATCTTCACTTGGAGACATCACTTCATAGCAACTTGATCATATCAAATCTCCACTTGAAGACATCACGTCCTAGCAACTTGATCATATCAAATCTCCACTTGGAGACATCACTTCATAGCAACTTGATCATATCAAATCTCCACTTGGAGACATCATGTCTTAGCAACTTGATCACATCAAATCTCCACTTGGAGACATCACTTCATAGCAACTTGATCATATCAAATCTCCACTTGAAGACATCACGT
Organism: Cepaea nemoralis; assembly: GCA_014155875.1. Taxonomy (NCBI): domain Eukaryota; kingdom Metazoa; phylum Mollusca; class Gastropoda; order Stylommatophora; family Helicidae; genus Cepaea; species Cepaea nemoralis. The sequence continues at coordinate 258,238 of JACEFZ010026194.1, read as the reverse complement.
CCTAGCAACTTGATCATATCAAATCTCCACTTGGAGACATCACTTCATAGCAACTTGTTCATATCAAATCTCCACTTGGAGACATCACGTCATAGCAACTTGATCACATCAAATCTCCACTTGAAGACATCACGTCATAGCAACTTGATCATATCAAATCTCCACTTGGAGACATCACTTCATAGCAACTTGATCATATCAAATCTCCACTTGGAGACATCACGTCATAGCAACTTGATCATATCAAATCTCCACTTGGAGACATCACGTCCTACCAACTTGATCATATCAAATCTCCGCTTGGAGACATCACGTCATAGCAACTTGATCACATCAAATCTCCACTTGAAGACATCACGTCCTACCAACTTGATCATATCAAATCTCCGCTTGGAGACATCACGTCCTACAAACTTGATCATATCAAATCTCCACTTGGAGACATCACGTCATAGCAATTTGATCATATCAAATCTCCAATTGGAGACATCACGTCATAGCAACTTGATCATATCAAATCTCCACTTGGAGACATCACGTCCTAGCAACTAGATCATATCAAATCTCCACTTGGAGACATCACGTCCTAGCAACGTGATCATATCAAATCTCGTCTTGAAGACATCACGTCCTAGCAATTTGATCATATCAAATCTCCACTTGGAGACATCACGTCCTACTAACTTGATCATATCACATCTCCACTTGGAGACATCACGTCATAGCAACTTGATCATATCAAATCTTCACTTGGAGACATCACGTCCTAGCAACTTGATCATATCAAATCTCCACTTGGAGACATCACGTCATAGCAACTTGATCATATCAAATCTCCACTTGGAGACATCACGTCCTAGCAACTTGATCATATCAAATATTCACTTGGAGACATCACGTCCTAGTAACTTGATCATATCAAATCTCCACTTGGAGACATCACGTCCTACCAACTTGATCATATCAAATCTCCACTTGGAGACATCACGTCAAAGCAACTTGATCATATCAAATCTTCACTTGGAGACATCACGTCCTACCAACTTGATCATATCAAATCTCCGCTTGGAGACATCACGTCCTAGCAACTTGATCACATCAAATCTCCACTTGGAGAAATCACGTCCTAGCAACTTGATCATATCAAATCTCCACTTGGAGACATCACTTCATAGCAACTTGATCACATCAAATCTCCACTTGAAGACATCACGTCATAGCAACTTGATCATATCAAATCTCCACTTGGAGACATCACTTCATAGCAACTTGATCATATCAAATCTCCACTTGAAGACATCACGTCATAGCAACTTGATCATATCAAATCACCACTTGGAGACATCACGTCCTAGCAACTTGATCATATCAAATCTCCGCTTGGAGACATCACGTCCTACTAACTTGATCATATCAAATCTCCACTTGGAGACATCATGTCATAGCAACTTGATCATATCAAATCTCCACTTGGAGACATCACGTCCTAGCAACTTGATCATATCAAATCTCCACTTGGAGACATCACGTCATAGCAACTTGATCATATCAAATCTCCACTTGGAGACATCACGTCCTAGCAACTTGATCATATCAAATCTCCATTTGGAGACATCACGTACTACCAACTTGATCATATCAAATCTTCACTTGGAGACATCACGTCCTACCAACTTGATCATATCAAATCTCCGCTTGGAGACATCACGTCCTAGCAACTTGATCACATTAAATCCCCACTTGGAGACATCACTTCATAGCTATTGATCACATCAAATCTCCACTTGAAGACATCACGTCATAGCAACTTGATCATATCAAATCTCCACTTGGAGACATCACTTCATAGCAACTTATCATATCAAATCTCCACTTGGAGACATCACGTCATAGCAACTTGATCATATCAAATCTCCACTTGGAGACATCACGTCCTACCAACTTGATCATATCAAATCTCCGCTTGGAGACATCACGTTCTACTAACTTGATCATATCAAATCTCCGCTTGGAGACATCACGTCCTACTAACTTGATCATATCAAATTTCCACTTGGAGACATCACGTCATAGCAATTTGATCATATCAAATCTCCAATTGGAGACATCACGTCATAGCAACTTGATCATATCAAATCTCCACTTGGAGACATCACGTCCTAGCAACCAGATCATATCAAATCTCCACTTGGAGACATCACGTCCTACTAACTTGATCATATCACATCTCCACTTGGAGACATCACGTCATAGCAACTTGATCATATCAAATCTCCACTTGGAGACATCACGCCCTAGCAACTTGATCATATCAAATCTCCACTTGGAGACATCACGTCATAGCAACTTGATCATATCAAATTTCCACTTGGAGACATCGCGTCCTAGCAACTTGATCATATCAAATCTGCACTTGGAGACATCACGTCCTAGCAACTTGATCATATCAAATCTTCACTTGGAGACATCACGTCCTACCAACTTGATCATATCAAATCTCCACTTGAAGACATCACGTCATAGCAACTTGATCATATCAAATCTTCACTTGGAGACATCACGTCCTACCAACTTGATCATATCAAATCTCCACTTGGAGACATCACGTCCTAGCAACTTGATCACATCAAATCTCCACTTGGATACATCACGTCCTAGCAACTTGATCACATCAAATCTCCACTTGGAGACATCACTTCATAGCAACTTGATCATATCAAATCTCCACTTGAAGACATCACGTCCTAGCAACTTGATCATATCAAATCTCCACTTGGAGACATCACTTCATAGCAACTTGATCATATCAAATCTCCACTTGGAGACATCACGTCATAGCAACTTGATCATATCAAATCTCCACTTGGAGACATCACTTCATAGCAACTTGATCATATCAAATCTCCACTTGAAGACATCACGTCCTAGCAACTTGATCATATCAAATCTCCACTTGGAGACATCACTTCATAGCAACTTGATCATATCAAATCTCCACTTGGAGACATCACGTCATAGCAACTTGATCACATCAAATCTCCACTTGGAGACATCACTTCATAGCAACTTGATCATATCAAATCTCCTCTTGAAGACATCACGTCCTAGCAACTTGATCATATCAAATCTCCACTTGGAGACATCACTTCATAGCAACTTGATCATATCAAATCTCCACTTGGAGACATCACGTCATAGCAACTTGATCACATCAAATCTCCACTTGAAGACATCACGTCATAGCAACTTGATCATATCAAATCTCCACTTGGAGACATCACTTCATAGCAACTTGATCATATCAAATCTCCACTTGGAGACATCACGTCATAGCAACTTGATCATATCAAATCTCCACTTGGAGACATCACGTCCTACCAACTTGATCATATCAAATCTCCGCTTGGAGACATCACGTCATAGCAACTTGATCACATCAAATCTCCTCTTGAAGACATCACGTCCTACCAACTTGATCATATCAAAACTCCACTTGGAGACATCACGTCCTAGCAACCAGATCATATCAAATCTCCACTTGGAGACATCACGTCCTACTAACTTGATCATATCACATCTCCACTTGGAGACATCACGTCATAGCAACTTGATCATATCAAATCTCCACTTGGAGACATCACGCCCTAGCAACTTGATCATATCAAATCTCCACTTGGAGACATCACGTCATAGCAACTTGATCATATCAAATTTCCACTTGGAGACATCACGTCCTAGCAACTTGATCATATCAAATCTGCACTTGGAGACATCACGTCCTAGCAACTTGATCATATCAAATCTTCACTTGGAGACAACACGTCCTACCAACTTGATCATATCAAATCTCCACTTGAAGACATCACGTCATAGCAACTTGATCATATTAAATCTTCACTTGGAGACATCACGTCCTACCAACTTGATCATATCAAATCTCCACTTGGAGACATCACGTCCTAGCAACTTGATCACATCAAATCTCCACTTGGATACATCACGTCCTAGCAACTTGATCACATCAAATCTCCACTTGGAGACATCACTTCATAGCAACTTGATCATATCAAATCTCCACTTGAAGACATCACGTCCTAGCAACTTGATCATATCAAATCTCCACTTGGAGACATCACTTCATAGCAACTTGATCATATCAAATCTCCACTTGGAGACATCACGTCATAGCAACTTGATCATATCAAATCTCCACTTGGAGACATCACTTCATAGCAACTTGATCATATCAAATCTCCACTTGGAGACATCACGTCATAGCAACTTGATCACATCAAATCTCCACTTGAAGACATCACGTCATAGCAACTTGATCATATCAAATCTCCACTTGGAGACATCACTTCATAGCAACTTGATCATATCAAATCTCCACTTGGAGACATCACGTCATAGCAACTTGATCATATCAAATCTCCACTTGGAGACATCACGTCCTAGCAACTAGATCATATCAAATCTCCACTTGGAGACATCACGTCCTAGCAACTTGATCATATCAAATCTCGTCTTGAAGACATCACGTCCTAGCAATTTGATCATATCAAATCTCCACTTGGAGACATCACGTCCTACTAACTTGATCATATCACATCTCCACTTGGAGACATCACGTCATAGCAACTTGATCATATCAAATCTTCACTTGGAGACATCACGTCCTAGCAACTTGATCATATCAAATCTCCACTTGGAGACATCACGTCATAGCAACTTGATCATATCAAATCTCCACTTGGAGACATCACGTCCTAGCAACTTGATCATATCAAATATTCACTTGGAGACATCACGTCCTAGAAACTTGATCATATCAAATCTCCACTTGGAGACATCACGTCCTACCAACTTGATCATATCAAATCTCCACTTGGAGACATCACGTCAAAGCAACTTGATCATATCAAATCTTCACTTGGAGACATCACGTCCTACCAACTTGATCATATCAAATCTCCGCTTGGAGACATCACGTCCTAGCAACTTGATCACATCAAATCTCCACTTGGAGACATCACGTCCTAGCAACTTGATCATATCAAATCTCCACTTGGAGACATCACTTCATAGCAACTTGATCATATCAAGTCTCCACTTGGAGACATCACGTCATAGCAACTTGATCATATCAAATCTCCACTTGGAGACATCACGTCCTAGCAACTTGATCACATCAAATCTCAACTTGGAGACATCACTTCATAGCAACTTGATCATATCAAATCTCCACTTGAAGACATCACGTCCTAGCAACTTGATCATATCAAATCTCCATTTGGAGACATCACTTCATAGCAACTTGATCATATCAAATCTCCACCTGGAGACATCATGTCATAGCAACTTGATCACATCAAATCTCCACTTGAAGACATCACGTCATAGCAACTTGATCATATCAAATCTCCACTTGGAGACATCACTTCATAGCAACTTGATCATATCAAATCTCCACTTGGAGACATCACGTCATAGCAACTTGATCATATCAAATCTCCACTTGGAGACATCACGTCCTACCAACTTGATCATATCAAATCTCCGCTTGGAGACATCACGTCCTACTAACGTGATCATATCAAATCTCCACTTGGAGACATCACGTCCTAGCAACTTGATCATATCAAATCTACACTTGGAGACATCACGTCCTAGCAACTTGATCATATCAAATCTCCACTTGGAGACATCACGTCCTACCAACTTGATCATATCAAATCTTCACTTGGAGACATCACGTCCTACCAACTTGATGATATCCAATCTCCGCTTGGAGATATCACTTCTTAGCAACTTGATCATATCAAATCTCCACTTGGAGACATCACGTCATATCAACTTGATCATATCAAATCTCCACTTGGAGACATCACGTCATATCAACTTGATCATATCAAATCTCCACTTGGAGACATCACTTCATAGCAACTTGATCATATCAAATCTCCACTTGGAGACATCACGTCATAGCAACTTGATCATATCAAATCTCCACTTGGATACATCACGTCCTAGCAACTTGATCACATCAAATCTCCACTTGGAGACATCACTTCATAGCAACTTGATCATATCAAATCTTCACTTGGAGACATCACGTCATATCAACTTGATCATATCAAATCTCCACTTGGAGACATCACGTCATATCAACTTGATCATATCAAATCTCCACTTGGAGACATCACTTCATAGCAACTTGATCATATCAAATCTCCACTTAGAGACATCACGTCCTAGCAACTTGATCACATCAAATCTTCACTTGGAGACATCACTTCATAGCAACTTGATCATATCAAATCTCCACTTGGAGACATCACTTCATAGCAACTTGATCATATCAAATCTCCACTTGGAGACATCACGTCATAGCAACTTGATCATATCAAATCTCCACTTGGAGACATCACGTCCTACCAACTTGATCATATCAAATCTCCGCTTGGAGACATCACGTCCTACTAACGTGATCATATCAAATCTCCACTTGGAGACATCACGTCCTAGCAACTTGATCATATCAAATCTACACTTGGAGACATCACGTACTAGCAACTTGATCATATCAAATCTCCACTTGGAGACATCACGTCCTACCAACTTGATCATATCAAATCTTCACTTGGAGACATCACGTCCTACCAACTTGATGATATCCAATCTCCGCTTGGAGATATCACTTCTTAGCAACTTGATCATATCAAATCTCCACTTGGAGACATCACGTCATATCAACTTGATCATATCAAATCTCCACTTGGAGACATCACGTCATATCAACTTGATCATATCAAATCTCCACTTGGAGACATCACTTCATAGCAACTTGATCATATCAAATCTCCACTTGGAGACATCACGTCATAGCAACTTGATCATATCAAATCTCCACTTGGATACATCACGTCCTAGCAACTTGATCACATCAAATCTCCACTTGGGGACATCACTTCATAGCAACTTGATCATATCAAATCTTCACTTGGAGACATCACGTCATATCAACTTGATCATATCAAATCTCCACTTGGAGACATCACGTCATATCAACTTGATCATATCAAATCTCCACTTGGAGACATCACTTCATAGCAACTTGATCATATCAAATCTCCACTTAGAGACATCACGTCCTAGCAACTTGATCACATCAAATCTTCACTTGGAGACATCACTTCATAGCAACTTGATCATATCAAATCTCCACTTGAAGACATCACGTCCTAGCAACTTGATCATATCAAATCTCCACTTGGAGACATCACTTCATAGCAACTTGATCATATCAAATCTCCACTTGGAGACATCACGTCATAGCAACTTGATCACATCAAATCTCCACTTGAAGACATCACGTCATAGCAACTTGATCATATCAAATCTCCACTTGGAGACATCACTTCATAGCAACTTGATCATATCAAATCTCCACTTGGAGACATCACGTCATAGCAACTTGATCACATCAAATCTCCATTTGGAGACATCACGTCCTACCAACTTGATCATATCAAATCTCCGCTTTGAGACATCACGTCCTACTAACTTGATCATATCAAATTTCCACTTGGAGACATCACGTCATAGCAATTTGATCATATCAAATCTCCAATTGGAGACATCACGTCATAGCAACTTGATCATATCAAATCTCCACTTGGAGACATCACGTCCTAGGAACCACATCATATCAAATCTCCACTTGTAGACATCACGTCCTACTAACTTGATCATATCACATCTCCACTTGGAGACATCACGTCATAGCAACTTGATCATATCAAATCTCCACTTGGAGACATCACGCCCTAGCAACTTGATCATATCAAATCTCCACTTGGAGACATCACGTCATAGCAACTTGATCATATCAAATCTCCACTTGGAGACATCACGTCCTAGCAACTTGATCATATCAAATCTCCACTTGAAGACATCACGTCCTAGCAACTTGATCATATCAAATCTCCACTTGGAGACATCACTTCATAGCAACTTGATCATATCAAATCTCCACTTGGAGACATCACGTCACAGCAACTTGATCATATGAAATCTCCACTTGGAGACATCACTTCATAGCAACTTGATCATATCAAATCTCCACTTGGAGACATCACGTCATAGCAACTTGATCACATCAAATCTCCACTTGAAGACATCACGTCATAGCAACTTGATCATATCAAATCTCCACTTGGAGACATCACTTCATAGCAACTTGATCATATCAAATCTCCACTTGGAGACATCACGTCATAGCAACTTGATCATATCAAATCTCCACTTGGAGACATCACGTCCTAGCAACTTGATCATATCAAATCTCCGCTTGGAGACATCACGTCCTACTAACTTGATCATATCAAATCTCCACTTGGAGACATCACGTCATAGCAACTTGATCATATCAAATCTCCACTTGGAGACATCACGTCCTAGCAACTTGATCATATCAAATCTCCACTTGGACACATCACGTCATAGCAACTTGATCATATCAAATCTCCACTTGGAGACATCACGTCCTAGCAACTTGATCATATCAAATCTCCATTTGGAGACATCACGTACTACCAACTTGATCATATCAAATCTTCACTTGGAGACATTACGTCCTACCAACTTGATCATATCAAATCTCCGCTTGGAGACATCACGTCCTAGCAACTTGATCACATTAAATCCCCACTTGGAGACATCACTTCATAGCTACTTGATCACATCAAATCTCCACTTGAAGACATCACGTCATAGCAACTTGATCATATCAAATCTCCACTTGGAGACATCACTTCATAGCAACTTTATCATATCAAATCTCCACTTGGAGACATCACGTCATAGCAACTTTATCATATCAAATCTCTGCTTGGAGACATCACGTCCTACCAACTTGATCATATCAAATCTCCGCTTGGAGACATCACGTTCTACTAACTTGATCATATCAAATCTCCGCTTGGAGACATCACGTCCTACTAACTTGATCATATCAAATTTCCACTTGGAGACATCATGTCATAGCAATTTGATCATATCAAATCTCCAATTGGAGACATCACGTCATAGCAACTTGATCATATCAAATCTCCACTTGGAGACATCACGTCCTAGCAACCAGATCATATCAAATCTCCACTTGGAGACATCACGTCCTACTAACTTGATCATATCACATCTCCACTTGGAGACATCACGTCATAGCAACTTGATCATATCAAATCTCCACTTGGAGACATCACGCCCTAGCAACTTGATCATATCAAATCTCCACTTGGAGACATCACGTCATAGCAACTTGATCATATCAAATCTCCACTTGGAGACATCACGTCCTAGCAACTTGATCATATCAAATCTGCACTTGGAGACATCACGTCCTAGCAACTTGATCATATCAAATCTTCACTTGGAGACATCACGTCCTACCAACTTGATCATATCAAATCTCCACTTGAAGACATCACGTCATAGCAACTTGATCATATCAAATCTTCACTTGGAGACATCACGTCCTACCAACTTGATCATATCAAATCTCCGCTTGGAGACATCACGTCCTAGCAACTTGATCACATCAAATCTCCACTTGGAGACATCACTTCATACCAACTTGATCATATCAAATCTCCACTTGAAGACATCACGTCCTAGCAACTTGATCATATCAAATCTCCACTTGGAGACATCACGTCCTACCAACTTGATCATATCAAATCTCCACTTAAAGACATCACGTCATAGCAACGAGATCATATCAAATCTTCACTTGGAGACATCACGTCCTACCAACTTGATCATATCAAATCTTCACTTGGAGACATCACGTCCTACAAACTTCATCATATCCAATCTCCGCTTGGAGACATCACTTCTTAGCAACTTGATCATATCAGATGTCCACTTGGAGACATCACGTCATATCAACTTGATCATATCAAATCTCCACTTGGAGACATCACGTCATAGCAACTTGATCATATCAAATCTCCACTTGGAGACATCACTTCATAGCAACTTCATCATATCAAATCTCCACTTGGAGACATCACGTCATAGCAACTTGATCATATCAAATCTCCACTTGGAGACATCACGTCATAGCAACTTGATCACATCAAATCTCCACTTGGAGACATCACTTCATAGCAACTTGATCATATCAAATCTTCACTTGGAGACATCACGTCATATCAACTTGATCATATCAAATCTCCACTTGGAGACATCACGTCATATCAACTTGATCATATCAAATCTCCACTTGGAGACATCACGTCATAGCAACTTGATCATATCAAATCTCCACTTAGAGATATCACGTCCTAGCAACTTGATCACATTAAATCTCCACTTGGAGACATCACTTCATAGCAACTTGATCATATCAAATCTCCACTTGAAGACATCACGTCCTAGCAACTTGATCATATCAAATCTCCACTTGGAGACATCACTTCATAGCAACTTGATCATATCAAATCTCTACTTGGAGACATCACGTCATAGCAACTTGATCACATCAAATCTCAACTTGAAGACATCACGTCATAGCAACTTGATCATATCAAATCTCCACTTGGAGACATCACTTCATAGCAACTTGATCATATCAAATCTCCACTTGGAGACATCACGTCATAGCAACTTGATCACATCAAATCTCCACTTGGAGACATCACGTCCTACCAACTTGATCATATCAAATCTTCGCTTGGAGACATCACGTCCTACTAACTTGATCATATCAAATTTCCACTTGGAGACATCACGTCATAGACATTTGATCATATCAAATCTCCAATTGGAGACATCACGTCATAGCAACTTGATCATATCAAATCTCCACTTGGAGACATCACGTCCTAGCAACTAGATCATATCAAATCTCCACTTGGAGACATCACGTCCTACTAACTTGATCATATCACATCTCCACTTGGAGACATCACGTCATAGCAACTTGATCATATCAAATCTCCACTTGGAGACATAACGCCCTAGCAACTTGATCATATCAAATCTCCACTTGGAGACATCACGTCATAGCAACTTGATCATATCAAATCTCCACTTGGGGACATCACGTCCTAGCAACTTGATCATATCAAATCTGCACTTGGAGACATCACGTCCTAGCAACTTGATCATATCAAATCTTCACTTGGAGACATCACGTCCTACCAACTTGATCATATCAAATCTCCACTTGAAGACATCACGTCATTGCAACTTGATCATATCAAATCTTCACTTGGAGACATCACGTCCTACCAACTTGATCATATCAAATCTCCGCTTGGAGACATCACGTCCTAGCAACTTGATCACATCAAATCTCCACTTGGAGACATCACGTCCTAGCAACTTGATCACATCAAATCTCCACGTGGAGACATCACTTCATACCAACTTGATCATATCAAATCTCCACTTGAAGACATCACGTCCTAGCAACTTGATCATATCAAATCTCCACTTGGAGACATCACTTCATAGCAACTTGATCATATCAAATCTCCACTTGGAGACATCACGTCACAGCAACTTGATCATATCAAATCTCCACTAGTAGACATCACGTCCTAGCAACTTGATCACATCAAATCTCCACTTGGAGACATCACTTCATAGCAACTTGATCATATCAAATCTCCACTTGAAGACATCACGTCCTAGCAACTTGATCATATCAAATCTCCACTTGGAGACATCACTTCATAGCAACTTGATCATATCAAATCTCCACTTGGAGACATCACGTCATAGCAACTTGATCATATCAAATCTCCACTTGGAGACATCACGTCCTAGCAACTTGATCATATCAAATCTCCACTTGGAGACATCACGTCATAGCAACTTGATCATATCAAATCTCCACTTGGAGACATCACGTCCTAGCAACTTGATCATTTCAAATCTCCACTTGGAGACATCACGTCCTAGCAACTTGATCATATCAAATCTCCATTTGGAGACATCACGTCCTACCAACTTGATCATATCAAATCTTCACTTGGAGACATCACGTCCTACCAACTTGATCATATCAAATCTCCGCTTGGAGACATCACGTCCTAGCAACTTGATCACATTAAATCCCCACTTGGAGACATCACTTCATAGCAACTTGATCACATCAAATCTCCACTTGAAGACATCACGTCATAGCAACTTGATCATATCAAATCTCCACTTGGAGACATCACTTCATAGCAACTTGATCATATCAAATCTCCACTTGGAGACATCACGTCATAGCAACTTGATCATATCAAATCTCCACTTGGAGACATCACGTCCTACCAACTTGATCATATCAAATCTCCGCTTGGAGACATCACGTCCTACTAACTTGATCATATCAAATCTCCACTTGGAGACATCACGTCATAGCAATTTGATCATATCAAATCTCCAATTGGAGAATTCACGTCATAGCAACTTGATCATATCAAATCTCCACTTGGAGACATCACGTCCTAGCAACTAGATCATATCAAATCTCCACTGGGAGACATCACGTCCTAGCAATTTGATCATATCAAATCTCCACTTGGAGACATCACGTCCTACTAACGTGATCATATCACATCTCCACTTGGAGACATCACGTCATAGCAACTTGATCATATCAAATCTCCACTTGGAGACATCACGCCCTAGCAACTTGATCATATCAAATCTCCACTTGGAGACATCTCTTCATAGCAACTTGATCATATCAAATCTCCACTTGGAGACATCACGTCCTAGCAACTTGATCATAACAAATCTCCACTTGGAGACATCACGTCCTACCAACTTGATCATATCAAATCTCCACTTAAAGACATCACGTCATAGCAACGTGATCATATCAATTCTTCACTTGGAGACATCTCGTCCTACCAACTTGACCATATCAAATCTCCACTTGGAGACATCACGTCATAGCAACTTGATCATATCAAATCTCCACTTGGAGACATCACGTCCTAGCAACTAGATCATATCAAATCTCCACTGGGAGACATCACGTCCTAGCAATTTGATCATATCAAATCTCCACTTGGAGACATCACGTCCTACTAACGTGATCATATCACATCTCCACTTGGAGACATCACGTCATAGCAACTTGATCATATCAAATCTCCACTTGGAGACATCACGCCCTAGCAACTTGATCATATCAAATCTCCAATTGGAGACATCTCTTCATAGCAACTTGATCATATCAAATCTCCACTTGGACACATCACGTCCTAGCAACTTGATCATAACAAATCTCCACTTGGAGACATCACGTCCTACCAACTTGATCATATCAAATCTCCACTTAAAGACATCACGTCATAGCAACGTGATCATATCAAATCTTCACTTGGAGACATCACGTCCTACCAACTTGACCATATCAAATCTCCACTTGGAGACATCACGTCATAGCAACTTGATCATATCAAATCTCCACTTGGAGACATCACGTCCTACCAACTTGATCATATCAAATCTTCACTTGGAGACATCACGTCCTACCAACTTGATCATATCAAATCTCCGCTTGGAGACATCACGTCCTAGCAACTTGATCACATCAAATCCCCACTTGGAGACATCACTTCATAGCAACTTGATCATATCAAATCTCCACTTGGAGACATCACGTCATATCAACTTGATCATATCAAATCTCCACTTGGAGACATCACGTCCTACCAACTTGATCATATCAAATCTCCACTTAGAGTCTTCACGTCATAGCAACTTGATCATATCAAATCTCAACTTGGAGACATCACGTCCTAGCAACTTGATCACATCACATCTCCACTTGGAGACATCACTTCATAGCAACTTGATCATATCAAATCTCCACTTGGAGACATCACGTCATAGCAACTTGATCATATCAAATCTCCACTTGAAGACATCACGTCATAGCAACTTGATCATATCAAATCTCCACTTGGAGACATCACTTCATAGCAACTTGATCATATCAAATCTCCTCTTGGAGACATCACGTCATAGCAACTTGATCACATCAAATCTCCACTTGGAGACATCACTTCATAGCAACTTGATCATATCAAATCTCCACTTGGAGACATCACGTCATAGCAACTTGATCATATCAAATCTCCACTTGGAGACATCACGTCATAGCAACTTGATCATATCAAATCTCCACTTGGAGACATCACGTCCTAGCAACTTGATCATATCAAATCTCCACTTGGAGACATCACGTCATAGCAACTTGATCATATCAAATCTCCACTTGGAGACATCACGTCATATCAACTTGATCATATCAAATCTCCACTTGGAGACATCACGTCATAGCAACTTGATCATATCAAATCTCCACTTGGAGACATCACGTCATATCAACTTGATCATATTAAATCTCCACTTGGAGACATCACGTCCTAGCAACTTGGTCATATCAAATCTTAAATTGGAGATAACACGTCCCAGCAACTTGGTCATATCAAATCTCCAATTAGAGACATCAGGTTATTTTCTGGCGCTGCAATCAACGTTTCCTGTGCTTCTATTCCACCATAAAACACAAGCAGATTGAAGCACAGCATCCACTGTAGAGCGTAGATGTCCGTTTCTAGTCCCGTGCCACTTGTGCCAACATCTTCCGACTTCGACGGTTGAGGTCTCTTTCTGGAGTCCTCCTCCCATGGACAGATTGTCTTCCCGGGCTTATGGACTCTTTAAAAAAATTTAGTTGCATGTCCTTCTCAGGACGTTGCAGTCAACCCCAACATTTTGGCTGTTCGTGATTTGTGGGCAGGTTTTACGTTCAGTAGTTTGCCATTGCTTTCTGAACGACCGGTACCTATACCCTTTTCTAAAAACCAGCACCGCTGTGTTTCGAACCCGGGTATATGGATTACGAATCGGACATTACACTCTCAAACATGAAAATAACAGACACAAACTACATTATTGTCGGAGACTTTAATAGCCGTTCAGAAAGATGTGGATACCCAGATACTGACAAAAGAGGAGATAAAGTGGAGGACTGGGAAATAGACTCAAATCTCCATCTACTCAACAAAGTGGATGACACAACGAGAATCTACTCCAGAAGATGGTTACTACAGACTTAGCTTTATGCACAGGAGACATCCTCCACAAAATCGATCGCCATGTGCTTGACCAATTAGCAGGTAGTGACCACAGACCAATCAAGCTTGTAATGAATATGGAGTATGTTCCACAGGAGCAAAAGCTTTTGCCCCGCTGGAATTACAAACGAGCAGATTGGGACAGATTTGAAATACTAACAGACAAATATTGTGAACTGTTATTTTTATAAAGCGCCACTGCTAACAGCCCAAACCAAAACCAGACGAAATTACAGTCCCTAAACTCAAGATATTCATCCAGCTAACCTTTCGAGGGGATGACGTAATGCAACGTCTACAAGACCGGCTCACTACAGCAGTAGGTCGAACATTCTGTGCTGCAACTCCAGTCATTAGGTACAGAACCACGCCGATTCTTAACCCAGCAGTAAAAGAGCCTGTTCCTCTGTACGCCAAAAACAATTGTATTTACCAATTCACACGTAGGTGCCAGGCTTCCTACATCGGCAGAACAGAGCGGCAGCTGAACAAAAGAGTGTCAGAAAACATACCTCAATGGGTCGACAAGATACGACACACAGGCGATGCGAGCCTAGTGGAGCCGACACACCGGAAGCTTCCCGCGTCTTCAATTGCTAGGCACATTCTCGAAAGCGGCCATGTGATTGACAGAGACATTGCCTTTTGCGTGGTGTTTAACACACAACATACTCGCTTGTTAAAGTTTGCAGAAGCAATAATGATCAATCAACGCAAGCAAGATTTGTGCAAACAGAAAGACATGTTAGTCAGCTTAAAATTACCGTGGTAGACAATTGACATTATTGTGCGAACATGTGTATATTTCAGCTTGAAGGATTTTTCTAGTTAATTTACTTTTGTTGTGTGAATTCTACAGTATGTACCTGACGCGATGAAGCGAAATATGCCAGGCAATAAATAGTGCAATCTATTGTTTGTGTCTTCGTTATTCAAATTCACTACGGGAAAATATTGTTTTGAAATATTGTGAAAACATAAATACACGATATGGCAATATGAAGCAATTGATGGAAAGTATAAACAAAGCAATAATACAGGCGGCCACTGAGTCTATTTCAAGAGGAGCGAGGAAAAATTACGAACCAGACTTAAAAACTACAAATTTTGGAGGACATAGTTGAAGATGCCAGGAAGACAGCAGAGAGAGAACAAACAACTGAAGCGAACATCTCTCTCAAAGCCATCTCAGCTAAATATAAAAGAACAGTAAATCAAACAACAAGAGATTGTTGGAGGGAGAAAACAGAAAACCTGAACTTTGACAGGGATGGAAACAAACTATGGAAACAAGTGAAAGCCATGAACAATGAAAGACCTAGAAACAAACAAATAACAATTAAACAAGGAAATGCCTTGCTTACAGGAAAAAAGGCTGCAAATGCACTAATGGAACACTATGCCAGTGCAAACCACATTGATATTACAACCAAACAGAAGAAAGCAATCAAAGATAAACAGATACATCATAGTAATACAGAGACAGCAGCAGAATATATGATGGCAAATCTAACAATGGAAGAAATGGAACAGGCAATGAATACCCTAAAAAAGAAGAAATCACCAGGAAAGGATGGAATCACAAATGAAATGCTAATAGGACTATTCACTAAGGCAAAAGAGAAACTACTAGCAGTCCTAAATTACAGCTGGAAGAGAGGAATAGTCCCACAGGCATGGAAGGAAGCTATACTAATACCAGTCCCAAAGAAAGTATAAGATCTGGAAGTACCAAATGGCTATCGACATATCAGTCTACTTAGCTGTGTAGGAAAATTAATGGAACGCATTATCAATGGCAGGCTAACATAGCATCTGGAAGAAAACCAACTCTTAATACAACATCAAGCAGGATAAAGAAAGTACGGGTACACTGAAGATCAAATAACCTATATAGCTAAAAAAAAATAGAGGATGCCTTCCAAGATAAAAAAAAGCACATATTAGCGATAAGGATAGATTTAGAAAAAGCATTTAATAAAGTATGGAAGTGGAAGGAAAGACTGAAAGTAAAACTGCAAAAATGCATGTTTGTGGGAAAATGTGCAAATGGATCAGCCACTACATTGAGAACAGAACTGCCAGGACAAAAGAACAAGGACAAACAAGCAAAATGATGCTGTTGAAGCAAGGTGTCCCCCAAGGAGGAGTTCTTTCACCAACATTATTCCTAGTATATATAAATAACATCACGGAAAATTTTCCAGACAGAATAAACACATCCTCCTTTGCAGATGACCTAGCCGTATGGACATCTGAAGAATATATTAGTACAGCTAACAGCAAAAGACAGCAAGCCTTATTAGCGCTAGAGGACTGGTCAAAATCATGGCTAGTGAAGATAAGTGAGGAGAAAACAACATGCACAGTGTTCTCCCTCTCAAATAACACTCAACAACCTAAGCTGGCATTGAATGGGAAAATATTACGCAATGAAGAAAATCCAAACTATCTAGGAGTCACCTTTGATCGTCGCCTGACATGGAAGACACAAGTTGAAAAAAAATCGAACAAGAGCAAGGCAAAGAATGGCAATCTTGAAAAAAGCTTGGGAGCAGATGAGAAAATTCTTAAGAAGTAATATACTGACGGGTGAGGCCAGTACTGGAATATGGCATTGCAGCTTGGGCAACAGCGGCTAAGTCAAACTTTAACAAAATAAGTAGAGTCCAAAATCAAGGAATGCGAATTATAACTGGAAGCCTGAAGACAACGCCTATCAATGAACTAGAAAAGATCACTTGTTTAAAACAATGCAGGATAGAAGAGATAGCAGAGTCCAGCAAAAAGCAGAAAAATTTAGAAGATTGACAGACCACCCTATGTATAACAGGTTTAATGGGTTTGGAAAGGGAAGACGAAGCGTAGCAACTTTGTAGAAACTGCAAAACGAAAGATTAGGGCAGATCCTATACTTAACATATCAACAGTCAAACCCATTTACAATGGACACAAGTTCCCAGCTTGGAGACAGCAGCAACTGCCTGCGATGATAGAAAACATTCCTGGTATTGAGAAAAAGAACACTCAGAATGAAACAGAAAGAAGAAAAATCGATCTAAACTATATAAAAGAACATTACTCAAGTAACAACTGGACCCATGCATACACAGACGGATCAGCCAAAAATTCAATAGAAAATGGAGGAGGAGGAATTCTCCTAAATTTAAAAAAATGGAGTGAAAATAATACAGTCAGTGGCAACTGGACAATTTTCAAGCAACTTTAAAGCAGAGGTAGAAGCTTTGAAAACTGCAGCAGAAATGCTCTTGATGGAGGAAAATAAAGAAAAGCAAATAGCTATCTTCACAGATGCAAAGTCAGCTGTCTCAATACTCAAGAGCAATAAAGCACAGAACTAACTGACCTAAGAGCAGCACTCCATGGTCTATGCCAGAAATCCCAAAAAGTTGTAATACAGTGGATCCCATCACATTGCAGTATACCTGGAAATGAAGAGGCTGACAGACTGGCAAAAGAGGGCGGACGACTACCAAAGTCTGACATAGACATAACCTATAATGAGGCAAAGAGGTTGATAAAAAGCACTTATAGAACCAAATGGGAATCAGAGCATCCAGGCTACCAGAAAGATGATGCATATTACAAACTCGATGAATGTAGTTGTGGAACTGGTAAAATCACAGCTACACATTTGCTGCAGGAGTGCCCAATATATGCAGAACAGAAACAGATATTTTGGCCCACACCTGCTTCATTTGAGGACAAGCTCTATGGAGATATCAACAAGCTCAAGTTGACCGCAGCTTACTTTAACTACATTCAGGTTGACATCTAAAGGTGCATGGAGAAGTACTTAGACTGCCACACTTTATACCACAAGTATGTCGGTAACAAAAGCGTCCCAGAGGCATGAAATGGAATATTGCTTAGCTAGCAAATCTATTACGTGGAAAGTCCAAATCAAAAGCTCATTGTGTGGGCGTCATCAAAGATGGAAAAAGCGTCCCAATGGCACGAAATGGAATACTGCTTGGATAGCAAATCCATTACGTGGAAAGTCGGAATCGAAAGCTCACTGTGGATGTCATCTGCAGACTGCATTATTTCTGGTTTCCGGAGGAACAGCCTGTGGTGAACGGGAGGCCCAATATACGGAAGTGAGGCTAAGTAGCCATGTGCAGGACGTGACGTTTCCTTGGGTGAGCTCAGTACCAGAGCGCTATGTGTCGGCTCTGCAATTTTGGAAGCCTCCCTGGATGGCGGGGAATGCCCATGGTCTGCCCCTGCCTTCCCTTGAGGGCTGACCAAGATGTCTTCGGCTGTTCTAAATTGGCCAGCTTGGATGGGGGATAACACCACAACAATGAGAGTCAAACGTCTTACGAAACCCCCGGGAAGGTTAACCCTGTCAACAAATGCCAGCAGAAGTCGGATGAGTCAGCCTAACGGCGCAAGAACGCAACTCTGCTGTAAACAATCACAACGCAATCACGTCTGAAAAAAAACAAACTCAGGATGAACGAAGAAGAAGAAGAAGAAGAAGAAGAAGAAGAAGAAGAAGAAGAAGAAGAAGAAGAAGAAGAAGAAGAAGAAGAAGAAGAAGAAGAAGAAGAAGAAGAAGAAGAAGAGGAAGAAGAAGGATTACGAATCCCGCCCGTAATTCCTTCGCCCTGTGGGAATTTGTTACCCTAGCTAGATTTCCTTCCAGCGTTTATGGGCTTCATCTGCCAAACTATGTGTACAAAATATTGTCTATGTGTTCACTATTCAAATCTAACAAGTTTATAGTTTGCTTGTGCTCGTGTTATTACCATTACATCATCATTATCGTGATAAACTGTGGCAAGACTACAAGGTCATGTCTAAAATATATAATAAGGTAATAAAGCTGTGTTTGTGTATCACAGGCAAATTCGTCCTGAAGACCTCATTCTGTGACCTCATTTTGGGAGTCCAAAGTTCTAATTTTCTGACTGTAGTCCTCATTTTGTTTCTTAAAAGTGCCTATTCTGTGACTCAAAGTGAAGACAGATGGTTGATCGCGAATATCTCAGACCAGCCGTAGATAGATACAAGACGGCCGACATTGAATCTAGAAATAAAGAACCGAGGAGAACATGCTCAGTTTAGATACCTGTTCGAAGGCTCCCAGCTGGGGGATATGAGGGATCCCCGGATGATAGGGCCTGGCCGTTACTCGCTCATTGATGCATAGAGATAAGGTGCTGAGCTGGCAGCACATGTAGCCTACCTCGTGAGAGGTTACTAAAGGTGTAGAAAGTGCCCCAGTCGCACGCAATGGTTAAGATGAAAGTCTGTATCTATACTCATAGAGTGAGCGTAGACAAAGGTGGAAGATGTCTCGTTTACACGAAATGGAACGCTCGTCTAGCGAATCCATTACATGGAAGCCCGAAGTAATAGCTTTCTGAGTGGATGTCACCCGCAGTCTGTCCGTCCCTGGTTTGTGCTTGAGCGACCAGTGACAAAAGAAATGCCCAATATACGGAAGTGAGGAATTAAAGAAGCCATGAGCTGGACGTGGCAATTCTTCGGGTGAGCCCAGTCTCAGAGCAATATGTGCCGGCTCTGCAATTATGGAAGCCTCCTTGGATGCGGGGAATGCCCATGGTCTGCTCCTGCCTTCCCTTGAGGGTTGACCGTGATGTCTCTGATCGTTCTACCTTGACCAGCTGAGATGTGGGCGAAACCACAACAGTAAGAGTCTTAGTCTAACGTCCCTCGAAACCCGAGGTAGGCCAACCTCAGTAATAAATGCCCGCCGAAGTCAGATGTGATGACCTAAGGGTGGCAAATAAAAATTGGCACTACGCAATTACGTCCGAGTCAAATGTCCATCGTGCTCAGAACAGCTCTGAATAACTAGTCTTCCGAATGTAACGGAACAGCTCTGACTAGCTAGTTTTCCGATTGTCCGTCGTGCTTGGAACAGCTCTGACTAGCTAGTTTTCCGAATGTCCGTCGTGCCCGGAACAGCTCTATTTTCTTTTCCTGGCACAGCGACTAAGCGCATGTCGGAAACGGAAGCTCGCTGAGTGGATACCATCTGCAATCCGACCGTCCCTGGTTTGTGCGGGGAGCAGCACGTATCGAACGAAAGTCCCAATACATTGAAGTGAGGAATTAAAGCAGCCATGAGCAGGACGTGACGATTCCCTCGGTGAGCCTAGCACCAGAGCGCTATGGGTCGGCTCTGCAACTATGGAAGCCACCCTGGATTGCGGAAAATGCTATGGACTGTCCCTGTCTTCCCTTGAGGGCTGATCGTGAAGTATTCGACCGTTCTAACTTGACCAGCTGGGATGTGGACGGCACCACAAAAGTGAGAGTCCCCCAGGAATGCTAACCTGGTCAAAAGGCACGACAAAGTCGGATGTGTTGGCCTAAGGGTCTAGGCCCAAAGGTGCATAACAATACACCGCAATTACATCTTTAAAAAAAAACACACTCCGGATGAACGCTGAAGAAGAGGAAGAAGAACCGAGGAGAGAAGCCTGGCAAGCCGTAACGCGCCGACTTCCGGTTATTTTTGGTTTAACTGTTTTCGGATTAACACAAATATGTTGACTTTTAAGAGACGCAATTTTCCACCATACTTTCATCTGCGCATTTGCTTTCCCAAATAAGTATACATTTAACGGCACCTCAAACAGAAAGGCAATTTGCCCAGTCTAATGAATTTCTTTTACACACAAACTCTGGTTGATCGATCTGTAATGAGAAGTTGATTTCATACGTCAGTTGCCGCGCATTCATATAAAACTCTTCATTGACAATGTGCGGGCTTATTAAGCTGGGACATTCATTGAGTTGGTCAAAGAAATTGTTGAAAACACATTACGAGACACAGTAAAATGTCAGGTGTTAACAAATAAAGGACCATTTTAAAAGACAGTCCATTCCATTTAATCTTCCCATTCCATTCTATTACTCCATTCCATTCTACCATTCCAGTCCATTTCATCTTTCCATTCCATTCTATCATTCCATTCCATTCTATCAATTCATACCATTCTACCATTCCATTCCATCTTTCCATTCCATTCTATCGTTCCATTCCATTCCATTCTATTACTTCATTCCATTATACCATTCCATTCCATTTCATCTTTCCATTACATTCTACCATGCCATTCTACCATTACCCCTATCTTGTTCAACCTCGGGAGAGAAGTTATATTATGGTCCATCCCTGGCTCAGATTAGTAACCCTGTGACCGAGCCATCCACAAATAGGATATTCATTGGAGATGATTGTTGTCCAGATAAGGTGATGGATGTAGTACCTTAGGGCTCACTGAGTTTATGGTAACAATAAAGAGTCACCGAGGCCAAGTAGTCACGCCGCCTGCCTCGCCCTCCGAAGGTTGTGGGTTCGATTCCGAGCTTTGACGTTCCATTCACAAGAGCAAGTTTCTCGGAAATACCTGTGGATCGTCGCTGGAGCTACGGAGTTCGTGCCTTGTGTGACGCTTTCTGCAGGCAGCCCTGCGGACACAGCCATATGGGATAAAACCCAGTGCAAACGTCCAACTTTTTGACATTTAAACATTTTTTTATGGTAAAAGTAAATAGGTTCATGGTAAAAGTAAAGTAAATAGATTTATGGTAAAAGTAAAGTAAATGGGTTTATGTTAAAAGTAAAGTAAATAGGTTTGTGATAAAAGTAAATTAAATGGGTCTATGGTAAAAGTAAAGTAAATGAGTTATGATAAAAGTAAAGTAAATGGGTTTATGGTAAAAGTACAGTAAATGGGTTTATAGTAACAGTAAAGTAAATGGGTTTATGGTAAACGTGAAGTAAATGGGTTTATATTAAAAGTAAAGTAACTGGCTTTATGGTAAAAGTACAGTAAATGGGTTTATGGTAACAGTAAAGTAAATGGGTTTATGGTAAAAGTAAAGTAAATGGGTTTATAGTATTTTTTTTTTCATTGGCACCTTGCCGTCTTGACAGACGATAGTTTGTGCTTTAAAAAGGCATAATAACTTTTACCTATGGCGGTAGCGCATGTGACTGATAAGGCCAATTTGCGCTGTAAATGTCCGTTCACAGTGGGTGCATGTGAACACGTGGTCATTTCCACCATCATGCACCATCGTACGTCTCAAACGCTCGGTGTGTGACTTATCTGCAATAATTTTCTCCTTTGTCTTTATTCCATTTCTGATGTTTGCCCTCCATGCAGCACGTTCAGCGGCGACTTGCTCCCAATGTACATTATCAATGCCTGTATCAATCATGTCCCGCTTACACACATCTTTGTATCGCAGTAGAGGCTGACCCTGAGATCTCTTACCCATCTGTAATTCACCAAAAAGGATGTCCTTTGGTATTCTACCATCATCCCTCCTCCTAACATGCCCTATCCATCTAAGTCTACGAAGACTGAGCATGGAATAAACTGTCACACAACCTGATCTTTCCAATACTTCAGTATTTGTGATTTTGTCTTGCCACTTAATACCAAGAATTCTTCGCAGACACCGCATATCTTCTTCTTCTTTGCGTTCATCCGGAGTGATTTTTTCAGATGTGATTGCGGTGTGTCTGGTTAGGCACCCTCGGGTCGAAACCCTCAGGCCAACACATCCGACTTTTAGCGTGCATTTTTGGCCAGGTTAGCAATCCTGGGAGACTCTCACTTTTGTGGTACCGTCCACATCTCAGCTGGTCTAGTTGGAACAGTCGAAGACTACACGGTCATCCCTCAAGTGAAGGCAGGGACAGTCCATAGCATTTTCCGCCATCCTGGGTGGCTTCCATAATTGCAGAGCCGGCACATAACGCTCTGGAGACACCGCATATGAAAGCTGTTTAAATGTTTCTCTTGGTGTGAGTAAGTTGTCCAGGTTTAACTGCCATAAAGAAGAGTACTAAGGACACAGGCTTGACAGACAAGGACTTTTGTTTTGGCAGTAAGCTTCCTGTTCTCCCAGACTCTTTTTCTTAACCTGTTCATTGTTGTTGCTGCCTTACCAATCCGGATGTTGATTTCCTGATCTAGGGATAATTTGCTATTTACCACTGATCCTAGATATGTAAAATGGTCTACCATCTTTAGTTCGGCGTCGTCAATAAAGATTGATGGTACCCCATGTGCACCTTGTGACATAATCTGCGTCTTCTTTTTGCTAATTGTTAAACCAAATTCAGAACAAGCATTGGAGAGTGCAGATAGTAGACATTGCAATTCTTCCTCAGAGTGGTTCGTAACTGCAGCATCATCTGCAAAAAAGCAACTCTCTGATCAGTACCCTCCTAATTTTGGTCTTGGCCTTCAATCTTTGAGCATTGTAAAGGCCGCCATCTGAGCGTGAGTGAATGTATATACTACCATCCTGATCACGAAAGGCATATTTCAGTAGAAGTGAAAAGTATATTCCAAAGAGGGTGGGAGCTAGTACACAACCTTGCTTAACTCCACTCTTGATTTCAAATTCTTCAGAAGTTGCACCATCAAACTTGATTATCCCCTTCATGCCTGTGTGGAACGATTCCACAATGGACAGAAGAGTTGGTGGGCAGCCAATCTTCTTTAGTGCCTTGAATAGACCCTCACGACTGACCAAATCAAATGCCTTTGTGAGGTCGATGAAGGCAATAAACAGTGGTTGATTCTGTTCACGGCATTGTTCTTGCATTTGTCGCAATGAGAATATCATATAGTAAAAGTAAAGTAAATGGGTTTATGGTAAAAGTAAAGTAGATTGTTAGTGCAAAAGTAAAGTAGATGAGTTGTATGGTAAAAGTAAAGTAGATGAATTTATGGTAAAAGTAATGTAAATGGGTGTATGGTAAAAATAAAGTTGATGGGTTTATGGTAAAAACAAAGTATATACGTTTAGGTAAAAGTAAAGTATATGAGTTTTATGGTAAAAGTAAAGTTGATGAGCTTTACGCTAAAAGTAAAGTAAATGAGTTTATGGTAAAAGTAAAGTAGAAAGGGTTATGGCAAAAGTAAAGTAAATAGGTTTACGGCGAAAGTAAATGAATAGGTTTATGGTAAATGTAAAGTAAATGGGTTTATGGTAAAAGTAAAGTACATCAGTTGTGTGTTAAAAGTAAAGAAGCTGAGCTTTATGGTAAAAGTAAAGTAGATGGGTTTATGGTAAAAGTAAAGTAAATGGGTTTATGGTAAAAGTAAAGTAAATGGGTTTATGATACAAGTAAAGTAAATGGGATTATGGTAACAGTAAAGTAAATGAGTTTTATGGTAAAAGTAAAGCAAATGGGTTTATGGTAAAAGTAAAATAAATGGGTTTATGGTAAATGTACAGTAAATGGGATTATGGTAAAAGTAAAGTAGATGAGTTTATGGTAAAAGTAAAGTAGATGAGTTGTATGGCAAAAGTAAAGTAAATGAGTTTATGGTAAAAGTAAATTAAATGGGTTTATTGTAAAAGTAAAGTAGATAGGTTTATGGCAAAAGTAAAGTAAATGAGTTTATGATAAAAGTAAAGCAAATGGGTTTATGGTAAAAGTAAAATAAATGGGTTTATGGTAAATGTACAGTAAATGGGATTATGGTAAAAGTAAAGTAGATGAGTTTATGGTAGAAGTAAAGTAAATGGGTTTATGGTAAAAGTAAAGTAAATGGGTTTATGATACAAGTAAAGTAAATGGGATTATGGTAACAGTAAAGTAAATGAGTTTTATGGTAAAAGTAAAGCAAATGGGTTTATGGTAAAAGTAAAATAAATGGGTTTATGGTAAATGTAAAGTAGATAAGTTTATGGCAAAAGTAAAGTAAATGAGTTTATGATAAAAGTAGAGTAAATGGGTAAAAGTAAAGTAAATGGGTTTATGGTAAAAGTAAAGTAGATAAGTTTAATGGTAAAAGTAAAGTAGCTGAGTTTTATGGTAAAAATAAAGTAAATGGGTTTATGGTAAAAGTAAAGTAAACAGGTTTATGACACAAGTAAATTAAATGGGTTTATGATAACAGTAAAGTAAATGGGTTACGGTAAACGTAAAGCAAATGGGTTTATGGTAAAAGTAAAGTAAATGGGTTTATGGTAACAGTAAGGTAAATGGGTTATGGTAAAAGTAAAGCAAATGGGTTTATGGTAACATTAATGTAAATGGGTTTATAGTAAAAGTAAAGTAGATAGGTTTATGGTAAAAGTAAAGTGAATGGGTTTATGATACAAGTAAATTAAATGGGTTCATGATAATAGTAAAGTAAATGGGTTTGTGGTAAAAGTAAAGTAAATGGGTTTATAGTAAAAGTAAAGTAAATGGATTTATAGTAAAAGTAAAGTAAATGGGTTCATGGTAACAGTGAAATAGCTTGTTTAAAAGTAAAGCAGATGAGTTTTATGGTAAAAGTGAAGTAGATGAGTTGTGTGGTAAAAGTAAAGTAAATGGTTTATGGTAAAAGTAAATTAAATGGGTATATGGTAAAATTAAAGTAAATGGGTTTATGGTAAAATTAAAGTGAATGGGTTTATAGTAAAAGCAAAGTAGATAGGTTTAGGTAAAAGTAAAGTAGATGAGTTGTGTGGTAAAAGTAAAGTAAATTGCGTATGGTAAAAGTAAATTAAACGGGCTTATGGTAAAAGTAAAGTAAATGGGTTTATGGTAAAATTAAAGTGAATGGGTTTATAGTAAAAGCAAAGTAGATAGGTTTAGGTAAAAGTAAAGTAAATGAGTTTTATGGTAAAAGTAAATTTGATGAGTTTTATGATAAAAGTAAAGTAAATAGGGGTTTGGTTAAAAGTAAAATCAATGGGTTTATGGTAAAATTAAAGTAAATGGATTTATGGTAAAGGTAAAGTAGTTCAGTTTTATGGTAAAAATAAAGTAGATGAGTTTTATGGTAAAAGTAAAGTAACTTTGTTTATGGGTAAATGGCAAAAGAAAAGTAAATGGATTTATGGTAAAAGTAAAGTAAATGGGTTATGGTATAAGTAAAGTAAATGGGTTTATGGTAACAGTAAAATAAATGGGTTATGGTAAAAGTAAAGCAAATGGGTTTATAGTAAAAGTAAAGCAAATGGGTTTATGGTAAATATAATGTAAATAAGTGATGGGAACATTGGCAATATGGTAGAGTGATGGGAATATTGGCAATGTGGTAGTGATGGGCACATTGGCAATATGGTAGAGTGACGGGCATATTGGCAATGTGGTTGAGGGACGGGCATACTGGTATTTTGGTAGAGTTACGGGTACATTGGCAATATGCTAGTGATGGGCATATTGGCAATATGGTAAAGTGACTGGAACATTGGCAATATGGTAGCGTGACGGGCACATTGGCAATATGGTAGCAGTGACGGGCACATTGGCAATATGGTAGAGTGACGGGAACATTGGCAATATGGTAGAGTCACGGGAACATTGGCAATATGGTAGAGTGACGGGAACAATGGCAATCTGGTAGCGTGACGGGCACATTGGCAATATGGTAGAGTCACGGGAACATTGGCAATATGGTAGAGTGACGGGAACAATGGCAATATGGTAGCGTGACTTGAACAATTGCAATATGGTAGCGTGACGTGCACATTGGCAATATTGTAGCGTGACGGGCACATTGGCAATATGGTAGAGTGACGGGCACATTGGCAATATGGTAGAGTGACGGGAACATTGGCAATATGGTAGAGTCACGGGAACATTGGCAATATGGTAGGGTGACAGGAACAATGGCAATATGGTAGCGTGACGGGCACATTGGCAATATGGTTACAACAAAGGGCACTTCTACTATCCCCAATTCGCATTGGGTATATGGTGCTAGAGCCATGTGTGTATAGACCAATGGACACTGGGTGGCTGATTTGGTCAGCGTCACGGCGGCTGCCTTTACTTCTCACGACACTTCCTGGCGCCCGTGTTAGGCAGGGTCCACTTGGAAGCCCAGGTGAATGTTAACAACCCACCTCAGAATGATTCGAACAGGCGACCGCCGGGCGGCCAGACCAACGTCTAGCTACTACGTCACCGCCCCCCCCCCCCCACAGTGAAATGTGCCAGGCAATAAAGTGTGCAACACATTGTTTGTGTCTTCATGTTGACATGTCCGGGACCCTTTCACACGGCGGCAACACATTGTGTGTGTCTTCATGTTGACAAGTCCGGGACCCTTTGTTCATTCTTCATCACGTGACTTCATTATTCATCATCATGTCTTCATTATTCTCCATGTCTTCATTATTCATCACGTGTCTTTATTATTCATCATGTCTTCATTATCATACCATATCGTTATTATTCATCATGTCTTCATTATTCATCATATCTTCATTATTCACCATGTTTTTATTATTCATCACGTGTCTTCATTATTCATCATGTCTTCATTATTCATCATGTCTTCATTATTCATCATGTCTTCATTATTCATCATGTCTTCATTATTCATCACGTGTCTTCATTATTCATCATGTCTTCATTATTCATCACATCTTCATTATTCACCATGTTTTCATTATTCATAACTTTCTTTATTATTCATCATATCGTCATTATTTTGACATATCTTCATTATTCAGCACATGTCTGTAATATTAATCATATCTTCATTATTCATCGTGTCTTCATTATTCATCACTTTCTTCATTATTCCTCATATCTGCTTAATCGCCATATCGTCATTATTCACCATGTCTTCATTATTCAGTACGTGTCAGTATTATTCATCATGTCTTCATTATTCATAATGTCTTCATTATTCGTCGCTTCTTCATTATTCGTCACTTTCTTCATTATTCATCATATCGTCATTATTCACCTTGTCTTCATTATTCATCATGTCTTCATTATTCAGGAAATCAATGGAGGAACCAGTTGAGGCCACTGAAACAGTTACATAAATAAACACACACAGTATTGTTTGGCGCTCACAGAAGGAGAAGAATAGAAGTAGAGACTAGAGAACGCACTAGACAACATACAATTTGAAAGCTATAGTTACCGACCGGGATTCGAACCTGTCACCTCTAAATGACGACAGCTCCTCGCTGCAGGAACAAGTCAACTTCGACGCATGACCAACTAGACACTCCGGGGGTCATGCGTCGAAGTACACTTGTTCCTGCAATACATCAATACTATGTGTGTTTATTTATGTAGCTGCTTCATTATTCATCATGTTCTTCATTATTCATCACGTGTCGTCATTATTCATCACGTGTCTTCATTATTCACAATGTATTCATTTATATTTTTATATATTTTTATTTATATTATTCGTATTTATCACGTTCTTCATTATTCATCATGTCTTCATTATTCATCATGTCTTCATTATTCATAATGTCTTCATTATTCATCATGTCTTCATGATTCATCACGTTCTTCATTATTCATCATGTCTTAATTATTCACAATATCTTCATTATTTCACCAGATCGTCAGTTTTCACCATGTCTTCATTATTCACCATGTCTTCATTATTCATCAAGTCTTCATTATTCATCACGTTATTCATTATTCATCACGTTCTTCATTATTCATCACGTATCTTATTCATTACGTATCTTCATTATTCATCATGTCTTCATTATTCATAATGTCTTCATTATTCATCATGTCTTCATTATTCACCATGTCTTCATTATTTACCCTGTCTTTATTATTCATCATGTCTGTATTATTCACCATGACTTTATTATTCATCACGTTCTTCATTATTCATCATGTCTTCATTATTTATCATATCTTAATTATTCACAATGTCTTAATTATTCACAATATCTTCATTATTCACCATATCGTCAGTTTTCAGCATGTCTTCATTATTCACCATGTCTTCATTATTCATCTGTCTTTATTATCCATCACGTTCTTCATCATTCAACACGCATCTTCATTATTCATCACGTACCTTCATTATTCATTACGTATCTTTATTATTCATCGTGTCTTCATTATTCATAATGTCTTCATTATTCATCATGTCGTCATTATTCATCATGTCTTCATTATTCATCATGTCTTCATTATTCATAATGTCTTCATTATTCATCATGTCGTCATTATTCACCATGTCTTCATTATTCATCATTTCTTCATTATTCATCATGTCTTCATTATTCACCATGTCGTCATTATTCACCATATCATCATTATTCATCATGTCTTCATTATTCATTATGTATCTTCATTATTCATCATCTCTTCATTATTCATAATGTCTTCATTATTCATCGTGTCGTCATTATTCACCATGTCTTCATTATTCACCATTTCTTTATTATTCAGCGTGTCTTTATTATTCATCAAGTCTTCATTATTCGTAATGTCTTCATTATTCATAAAGTCTTCATTAATCATCACATTTTCATTATTCATCATGTCATCATTATTCATGATGTCTTCATTATTCACAATGTCTTCATTATTCATCATGACTTTATTATTCATCACGTTCTTCATTACTCATCATGTCTTAATTATTCACAATGGCTTATTTAATCACTATATCGCAATTTTCTTCGTGTCTTCATTATTCACCATGTCTTCATTAATCATCATGTCTTCATTATTCATCATGTCTTCATTATTCATCATATCTTCATTATTAATAATGTCTTAATTATTCATCATGTCTTCATTTATACCACGTCTTCATTATTCATCATGTGTTTTCATTATTCATAATGTCTTCATTATTCATAATATCTTAATTATTCATCATGTCACCATTATTCATGATGTCTTCATTATTCATGATGTCTTCATTATTTACCATGTCTTCATTATTCATCATGACTTCATTATTCATCACGTTCTTCATTATTCATCATGTCTTAATTATTCACAATGGTTTCAATATTCACCATATCGCCATTTTCTTCATGTCTTCATTATTCATCATGTCTTCATTATTCATTATGTCTTCATTATTTATAATGTCGTAATTATTCATCATGTCTTCATTATTCATAATGTCGTTATTATTCATCATGTCTTCATTATTCATAATGTCTTCATTATTCATGTCTTACTTATTCACCACGTCTTCATTATTCATCACGTATTTTCATTATTCATAATGTCTTTATTATTCATAATGTCTTCATTATTCACGATACCCTTATTATTCACCATGTATTCATTATTCATCACGTATATTCATTATTCATCATGTCTTCATTATTCATCACGTGTCTTCCTTATTTACCATGCCTTCATTATTTACCATATCGTCATTATTCACCATGTCTTCATTATTCATCATACCTTCATTATTCATCGCGTTCTTCATTATTCATCACGTGTTTTCATTATTCATCACATGTCTTCATTATTCACCATGCCTTCATTATTCACCATGTTTCATCATTCATCACGTTTTTCATTATTCATCATATCTTCATTAATCACCATGTCTTCATTATTCATCACGTTCTTCATTATTTATTATGTCTTAATTATTCATATTATATCTTCATTATTCACTAAGTCTTCATTATTTCAACATGTTCTTCATTATTCATCATATCTTCATTATTCACCATGTCTTCATTATTCATCGTGTCTTCATGATTCGCCATGTCTTCATTATTCAACATGTTCTTCATTATTCATCATATCTGCATTATTCACCATGTCTTCATTATTCAACACATTCTTAATTATTCATCACATCTGCATTATTCACCATGTCTTCATTATTCATCGTGTCTTCGTGATTCGCCATGTCTTCATTATTCATCAGTTCTTCATTATTCACCATGTCTTGATCAATCATCGCGTGTCTACATTATTCATCACGTGTCTTCATTATTCATCGCGTTCTTCATTATTCATCATATCATCAGCATTAATCATTTCTTCATTATTCATATCATACCTTCATTATTCATATACTATCTTCATTATTCACAATGTCTATATCATTCATCATGTTTTCATTATTCATCATGTCTTCATTATTCATCACGTGTCTTCATTATTCATCATTATTCATCATGTCTTCATTATTCATCACGTGTTTTCATAATTCAAAGTTAATTAAA
This sequence comes from Cepaea nemoralis, assembly GCA_014155875.1. Lineage (NCBI taxonomy): Eukaryota > Metazoa > Mollusca > Gastropoda > Stylommatophora > Helicidae > Cepaea > Cepaea nemoralis. The sequence goes on along the minus strand of JACEFZ010026194.1, from coordinate 226,121 downwards.
ATTAAGTACAGTGAATCCATACTAAATCTAAACCTTTCTAGAAAACACAAACATGCAAATATACTAGGGTTAATTGCGACGTACTAGTTAGGTCATGGCACAGTCTTTTTAACAATAAATCAATTAGCATTGAAAGTTCCAATTAATTATGTTTCATTTATTTCCGATCGATCTTATGTTTTCTGACACTACTCTTGCCATCTCCCCCCAAAAAAAACGCACTGTTCAATAATGCAAGCTTCTCCACTATTGTCATCGGATCTATTTTCTGTGCTGATGTACTTTGGTTTCTCCACTATTGTCAAAGAGAACTATTTTCTGTGCTGATGTTGTCTCCATCCATTGGGACGCCATTTCTGATTTATAGTTTATAATCACACGTGACTGGATATCACGTGAAACTAATCGCGCAAACTGCCGGCTGACACTAGAAATGAACAAATGTGACATGTCAGTCATGAAGCTCAACAGGATGAGTCCCTGGACACCATTCGACCTACCAGTTTGTGAGCACATGATCTGGTTACATTTAAGTCGGCCTGGATATCACATAAAAACTCTTTCAGGCGTCTGTCGTCGTCGTCCTCGTCTGCTTCTTCCTCTTCTTCTTATTCTCCTCCTCCTCTTTCTCTTACTTCTTTTTCTTATTCTTCTTTTCCCTTCCTATTCTTTTTCTTTGTCCTTCTCTTTCTTATTCATCATCATCATCATCATCATCATCATCATCATCATCATCATCATCATCATCATCATCGTCATCATCATCATCATCATCAACATCATCAACAATATCATCAATCATCATCATTTTCTTCTTCTTCTGCTGTCCTTTATCTCCAAATGGGGCATATTCTCCCAACAAGTTCACGCTAGTCCCTCAACACGCTCACGCTAGTCCATCAAACAGCTCACGCTAGTCCCTCAACCAACTCACGCTTGTCCATCAAACAGCTCACGCTAGTCCCTCAACCAACTCACGCTTGTCCATCAAACAGCTCACGCTAGTCCCTCAACCAACTCACGCTTGTCCATCAAACAGCTCACGTTAGTCCCTCAACCAACTCACGCTAGTCCATCAAACAGCTCACGCTAGTCCCTCAACCAACTCACGCTTGTCCATCAAACAGCTCACGCTAGTCCCTCAACCAACTCACGCTAGTCCCCCAACCAGCTCACGCTAGTTCCTCAACCAACTCACGCTAGTCCCCCAACCAGCTCACGCTAGTTCCTCACCCATCTCACGCTAGTCCCTCAACTAGCTCACACGAATCCCCTAACCAACTCACGCTAGTTCCTCAACCAACTCACGCTAGTCCATCAAACAGCTCACGCTAGTTCCTCAACCAACTCACGTTAGTCCCTCAACCAACTCACGCAAGTCCCTCAACCAACTCACGCTAGTCCATCAAACAGCTCACGCTAGTTCCTCAACCAACTCACGCTAGTCCCCCAATCAGCTCACGCTAGTTCCTCAACCAACTCACGCTAGTCCCCCAACCAGCTCACGCTAGTTCCTCACCCAACTCACGCTAGTCCCTTAACCAACTCACGCTAGTCCCACAACCAGCTCACGCTAGTTCCCAACTCACGCTAGTCATCAACAGGCTCAACGCTAGTCCATCAAACAGCTCACGCTAGTTCCTCATCCAACTCACGCAAGTCCCCCAATCAGCTCACGCTAGTTTCTCAACCAGCTCACGCTAGTTCCTCAACCAACTCAAGCTAGTCCCCCAACCAGCTCACGCTAGTTCCTCAACCAGCTCACGCTAGTCCCTCAACCAACTCACGCTAGTCCCCCAACCAACTCACGCTAGTTCCTCAACCAGCTGACGCTAGTTCCTCAACCAACTCACGCTAGTCCCCCAACCAGCTCACACCAGTCCCCCGACCAGCTCACGCTAGTTCCTCAACCAACTCAGGCTAGTCCATCAATCAGCTCACGCTAGTTCTTCAACCAGCTCACGCTAGTTCCCCAACCAGCTCACGCTAGTCCCCCAACCAGCTCACGCTAGTTCCTCAACCAACTCACGCTAGTCCCCCAACCAGCTCACGCTAGTTGCTCACCCATCTCACGCTAGTCCCTCAACTAGCTCACACGAATCCCCTAACCAACTCACGCTAGTTCCTCAACCAACTCACGCTAGTCCATCAAACAGCTGACGCTAGTCCCTCAACCAACTCACGCTAGTCCATCAAACAGCTCACGCTAGTTCCTCAACCAACTCACGCTAGTACCCCAATCAGCTCACGCTAGTTTCTCAACCAACTCACGCTAGTTCCTCAACCAACTCAAGCTAGTCCCCCAACCAGCTCACGCTAGTTCCTCAACCAGCTCACGCTAGTCCCTCAACCAACTCACGCTAGTCCCCCAACCAACTCACGCTAGTTCCTCAACCAGCTGACGCTAGTTCCTCAACCAACTCACGCTAGTCCCCCAACCAGCTCACACGAGTCCCCCGACCAGCTCACGCTAGTTCCTCAACCAACTCAGGCTAGTCCATCAATCAGCTCACGCTAGTTCTTCAACCAGCTCACGCTAGTTCCCCAACCAGCTCACGCTAGTCCCCCAACCAGCTCACGCTAGTTCCTCAACCAACTCACGCTAGTCCCCCAACCAGCTCACGCTAGTTGCTCACCCATCTCACGCTAGTCCCTCAACTAGCTCACACGAATCCCCTAACCAACTCACGCTAGTTCCTCAACCAACTCACGCTAGTCCATCAAATAGCTGACGCTAGTCCCTCAACCAACTCACGCTAGTCCATCAAACAGCTCACGCTAGTTCCTCAACCAGCTCACGCTAGTACCCCAATCAGCTCACGCTAGTTCCTCAACAAACTCACGCTAGTCCATGAAACAGCTCACGCTAGTCCCTCAACCAACTCACGCTAGTCCATCAAACAGCTCACGCTAGTTCCTCAACCAATTCACGCTATGCCAAGAAGTGTCCTCCCTTCAATGGCACTAGTTTGGCTCTGTTCGTCTAGATTTAAGTATTGAATTAACTCATTGCAAATCAACAAGAGAACTGTAAGGACGCTGACAAAATTCCTCAATTTCATGTATATTTATTTCAGGTAGTATCCCATGAATTGTATCACATGCAGGTCATCAACGTGATGTAACCCTCTCGCATTCCGTCATACCTGCTCACGCTAACCCTACTTAAATATGACTATAATTAAGGTCAAACATGTCACGTGTCCTATCTCATGTACCTACAGTGCTCAGAGCTCACAGAATTATTGTTACTTAATTTACTCACATCACATTATGTCTTCCAGGTGTTATCAATTAATATTTAGTCTCTCATCTTAGTTTTATGCCGTCCTTCCTTTCTCGATCATCTTCGTCGTCCCTGTTACTCTGTGACGTTTTTTCTATCACCAAGTCAAGTCTGGTGCGTTCACAGTATGCCGTCTTTTCCTATTTCCCGATTATTGCATTCCTTGTTCTGCGACACCTGGCACGCTAGTCCATGAAACAGCTCACGCTAGTTCCTCAACCAACTCACACTAGTCCATCAAACAGCTCGCGCTAGTTCCTCAACCAACTCACGTTAGTCCCTCAACCAACTCACGCAAGTCCCTCAACCAACTCACGCTAGTCCCCCAACCAGTTCACGCTAGTTCCTCAACCAACTCACGCTAGTCCATCAAACAGCTCACGCTAGTTCCTCAACCAACTCACGCTAGTCCATCAAACAGCTCACGCTAGTTCCTCAACCAACTCACGCTAGACCATCAAACAGCTCACGCTAGTTCCTCAACCAACTCACGCTAGTCCATCAAACAGCTCACGCTAGTTCCTCAACCAGCTCACGCTAGTCCCTCGACCAGCTCAGGTTAGGCCTGTTGTAGCCGTGTGCATAATGTATTCAATTGTACAGCTACAGCTGTCTACAGGCTAACACAGCCAGTCCGGCGCCAACCTTCCTTGGTCGCCTCTCACGATATGCATGCTAGGTAAGTTTGACCATTCTTCGCTCGCTCTGTTAGCTTCGGTAACACGTGGCCGAGGAGAACGTGTGATGTGGGGAAATAAACTGGACAACTGAGTGACAACAGACAGGAGGACATGTTATGTGGTGAAATAATTACGGTATCTGTCTCAAGCCCAAAGGGTAAGGGTAAGATCCCAGCACTAGGCTGGGGGTTTTCCACAAAACCACTAGTTTACAATCCCGCATACCGCGTTCGAAACACAGCTGCGGGTGGGTTGGAAGCAGGCCGCCTTGTGCTGGTTTTTATACAAAGGTAGGAGTGCCTGCCGTTCAGAAAGCAATGGCAAAATCATCCAGTGCTTTGCCGGCTGGCGTGGGTGATCATGTATCTCCACAAATTACCATCTCCGAGGTCATGGATAAGTTCGTGTGTTGACTCTTTTCCGTGCTATGATACAAGACTGTCAACAATCTTTTCACGCTGTCTTCCTCTATTTCTCTTTCCGCAAATCTTTCCGGTTGTCACAACATGTTCCAGGTTTTGTCTTCTCATAACGTGGCCAAAAAACTAGGACTCCCTCTTTCTGATGTTTGTGATACGTTGTCTTTGCGTCTCAGCTTCCCTTAAAACACCTTAATTGCTCTTTTTAGCTGTCCAATTAATTTTCAGCATTCTTCTATAAAACCACATTTCCAAGGCTTCCATGGATTTTTTCGCCTGTTTACTAATTGTCCAGGCCTCTCAGCCGTATGTTAAAATTGTTTCTATGTAAACATGCAGGAACACTTTTCCTGACTTTCAAGGACAGTAACTTATTGCACAAAACGTTTTTCATTTGATAGAATGCATTTTAGCTTGTCATATTCTGTTCTTTATCTCAGTGATGCATCTTCCATTTGATGCAAACTACTGAATGTAAACTTGCCCAGGAATCACGAGCAGTCAAAAAGTGTTGGGGTTGACTGTTACGTACTGTAAATGATATGCAACTAACTAACCCAATGGTAGCTCTCTTTGACAAGATCTGTCTAGTCTAGAGGAAGCACACATGATACAGATACATGCCTGACACAACGACCTTTGATGTGCCTGACTGGATGTAACACAACGACCTTTGATGTGCATGACTGGATGTGACACACCGACCTTTGATGTGCCTGACTGGATGTGACACAACGACCTTTGATGTGCCTGACTGGATGTGACACACCGACCTTTGATGTGCATGACTGGATGTGACACACCGACCTTTGATGTGCATGACTGGATGTGACACACCGACCTTTGATGTGCCTGACTGGATGTAACACAACGACCTTTGATGTGCCTGACTGGATGTGACACAACGACCTTTGATGTGCCTGACTGGATGTGACACACCGACCTTTGATGTGCCTGACTGGATGTGACACACCGACCTTTGATGTGCATGGCTGGATGTGACACACCGACCTTTGATGTGCATGACTGGATGTGACACAACGACCTTTGATGTGCATGACTGGATGTGACACACCGACCTTTGATGTGCATGACTTAATGTGAAACACCGACCTTTGATGTACATGACTGGATGTGACACACCGACCTTTGATGTGCATGGCTGGATGTGACACACCGACCTTTGATGTGCATGGCTGGATGTGACACACCGACCTTTGATGTGCATGACTGGATGTGACACAACGACCTTTGATGTGCATGACTGGATGTGACACACCGACCTTTGATGTGCATGACTTAATGTGAAACACCGACCTTTGATGTACATGACTGGATGTGACACACCGACCTTTGATGTGCATGGCTGGATGTGACACACCGACCTTTGATGTCCGAATGACCGGCGTTATATCCGGGTTCTATAGGATGTCCGAATGACCGGAGTTATATCAGGTTTACATTGGATGTCCGAATTCCCGGCGTTATATCAGGTTAGATATGGTGTCCGAATGCCCGGCGTTATATCAGGTTAGATATGATGTCCGAATGCCCGGCGTTATATCAGGTTAGATATGATGTCCGAATGCCCGGCGTTATATCAGGTTTATATAGGATGTCCGAATGCCCGGTGTTATATCAGTTATACAGGATGTCCGAATGCCCGGTGTTATATCAGAGTTATATAGTGTGTCCGAATGCCCGTCGAATATCAGTTATACAGGATGTCCGAATGCCCGGTGTTATATCAGAGTTATATAGTGTGTCCGAATGCCCGGCATTATATCAGATTTATATATGATGTCTGAATGCCTGGCGGTTTATAGAAAATAGATATATGATAAATTAAAAGTTGATATACGAGAATGTGAAATTTGATACACGAGATTATGAAAGTCGATATAAGAGAATGGGAAAGGTTTGTACATGAGACTGTGAAAGTTGATATACAAGATTATGAAAGTTGATATGCAAGAAAGTGAAAGGTGATTCACGACGTTTGTCGATTAACAATAATTGTGTTGTGAAAGAACCGGTGGGTGGAGAACGTCTGGGTGTGAGAAGCTTGGGTGTTTACATACAGCAGTAACAGGTGTTTGCAGCATCAGATGTTGGTACCAGCAGCCGCACAAACTATGACAGGTATGTGTTTATCGAACAACGTGATACTGCACCACACACATTTAATCAACTTTCTGAAAGTACATCGTTTATGATCACGTGCCACAAGCACAAAATTCTGCTTTGAAGGAATCACTTCTGACGTCCCCGTCTGCCCGCTCTCCCCGACACGCCAACCCGACCAGCCGCCGGCGGCGATGCCAGAGATATTCTCCGTCTTGCTGCTGTGTGGTGGAATGCCGTGCCTGGTAGCAACTTAGTTGTGTATTTGTGTTTCTCAGAGTTGTTGTTGTCATAAACTGGAGTTTACAACCCCGCGGGAACATTGGGGTTACTCAGAAACATGAGAAATGCATCCTCGGCCATTGATTGGCGCGCATAGGAGGAGAGAAATAAAATAAGCAGAAATTGGTAGGATACAGAAAAATTAAAATCTACAGGACACTAGGATCTAAACTCATTGCTTTCACATGACGACAGCTGCTCGCTGATGGAATAGGTGTGCTTTCGTTATTCGTTTCGGCTAACTAACGACCTGTGGGGAGCAGCGGATATTTCTACCTGTCAATGAATGGGTCATGCTACGGTAGGTAGGCAGTTTCAGACCTAAGCTGTTTATTAATTTTGATCCAAAGCTAAAATATGTTGTTTGTCGTACACATAAATTATTTGGCCGAAGTTTGGTTAACGCTTTGTGTGACAAGATATTCCTTGTATAAGCCAAACATTGCTATTATAATTGAATGGTTGGCCTGAACAGGTTAAAAATATCTGGTCATTTGAACATACAACACAGTGTATGATTTATACAAAGTTGCCGGTTTGTTAGTTATGCACTCACAAATTTGAAGAAATAAGTAATTAAAGAAACAAATCGTGCCTAAATGTACAATGAAAGTAAACGATGTTATTTTGAAGCAAGTGCATAAGTTGAAACAAATACGACACACACACACACATCTGCGTTTTATAAAATGAAGAACATCTTATGGAATAAATCCTTGTCATAACAAGTTAGACAAGGAATGCTTGCATGTTAACACAGACCCAGTTCTAACGTGTGGCTGTGAATCATGAACAGTTAGCAAGCAGCCAAACAAAATACACAGAAGTTTCAGAGATGTCATACAGAATGTTGCAATGCGGTTAATACTGGGGTGCACAAAGGACACACCAATTATCTGCATGAGGCATATCCTGGCGCTACATACAATGACGGATAGGCATAGGGTCCTTCAGGCAAATGGTATCTGAGAGTTGCCGCAGACAGGGATCACCCGCTGCATGCAGCAATGGATATGGTCAAGGGTCATAGACTAAGATGAGGCAGATCCTGGATGGCACAGGCAGAACTTTCTATAAGTCAGGTGTGTGATCTAGAGACCATCAATCGTGAAAGAGAATGGGTTGAAGTTACGGAAGACATCAGGGACTGGCACAATGTAATAATAACACTGGGTCATGAGTGCAGGGAATGGGCAGCGGGCTGCACTGAGTTTGAAGTGCAACAGCTGATCCAGAGCAACACACATTAAGGTGACATAGTCATCTACACCGATAGATCAGTGGTGAGAAACAGACGTAGTGGCTGGGGCTTTATTGCAAAGGCTAATGAGCGAGCCTTGAAAAGGGAGAGCCTGGCATATGAGACTACGACCTCCAGCATGAGAATGGAGGTGGAGGCAGTAACAGCGGCATTCCGGTGGCTAGAGGAGACTACTGCAACACACATTGTGTTCATTACGGATTCAAAGAATATGCTTAGCAAGGTGGAGAAAGGAATGTTTCGTGTGGAATGACTCTCGTCGCTTCAGAGGTCACAGATTGTGAGAATTGTATGGATATTTTGCCCTGGCCATGCGGGTGTAGCTAGTATCTCTGGCCGAGGAGTTACACGACTTTCTCCGTAATCCCATTTATCCACGCAGGTCGCAGCACGCGAGAATTGGAAGCGGTTCTACCCGCTCTGGTGACTTGCGGAATAAATGAGCCGGCCGCTCAGAAAGCAATGGCAAACTACTGAGCGTAATATTGTCAAGAAATCAACAATCAGCTGAAAGATGCTGATGTTGACAGCGATGTCCTGTAAAGGATACGCAAAACAAAACATGCAGGTGTAAGGGGGAATGAACAGGCTGATAGGCTAGCAGGGAATGCACCTCTTGGTGGTATCTTGCCTATGGACAAGGGGGAGGTGGTCGTGCGCTTGTGGGACCAGGTGGAGAAGGCGGAGGAACAGACTAAGAACCCATATGTGGAAAGAATGAGATTGCGGGGGATCGGCAGGGGTTCTGGAAGAATCTCAAAACTGAGAGGGAAGGCAAGGAGAACATTTAATCAGATAGCGGTGGGAACGATTAGTAGTATGACTCTTCGCTGGCTGTTGAACGAGGGGACTGACTCTTCGCTGGCTGTTGAACGAGGGGACTGAGTACGTATGGGAATCTCCTGAGTGCAGTGATGTCGGTTCTTGACTCAACTCAACTCAACAACATATTGTGACAACTGGACAAATTTGTAGAAAGAAAGATTGAGGAAGACAACGAAAGAAGATTATTGACAGTCTTGTAGTTTGGGACGGAAGGGAGTCGGCACACGAAATGATACATTTTGTGAAGCTCGCAAGACATGGAGGACCGTGATCGCTCACGTCAGTCGGCATGGCACTTGGTGTATCATTGGCACCTTGCCGTCTTGACAGACGATAGTTTGTGCTTTAAAAAGGCATAATAACTTTTACCTATGGCGGTAGCGAATGTGACTGATGAGGCTAATTCGCGCTGTAAATGTTCGTTCACAGTGGGTGCATGTGAACACGTGGTCATTTCCACCATCATGCACCATTTAACGTCTCACACGCTCGGTGTGTGACTTATCTGCAATAATTTCCTCCTTTGTCTTTATTCCATTTCTGATGTTTGCCCTCCATGCAACACGTTCAGCGGCGACTTGCTCCCAATGTGCATTATCAATGCCTGTATCAATCATGTCCCGCTTACACACATCTTTGTATCTTAGTAGAGGCCGACGCTGAGATCTCTTACCCATCTGTAATTCACCAAAAAAGATGTCCTTTGGTATTCTACCATCATCCATCCTCCTAAGATGTCCTATCCATCTAAGACTACGAAGACTAAGCATAGAATAAACCGTAACACAACCTGATGTTTCCAATACTTCAGAATTTGTGGTTTTGTCTTGCCACTTAATACCAAGAATTCTTCGCAGACACCGCATATGAAAGCTGTTTAAACGTTTCTCTTGGTGTGAGTAAGTTATCCAGGTTTCACTGCCATAAAGAAGAGTACTAAGGACACAGGCTTTATAGACAAGGACTTTTGTTTTGGAAGTGAGCTTCCTGTTCTCCCAGACTCTTTTCTTAACCTGTTCATTGTTGTTGCTGCCTTACCAATCCGGATGTTGATTTCCTTCCTGATCTAGGGATAATTTGCTATTTACCACTGATCCTAGATATGTAAAATGGTCTACCATCTCTAGTTCGGCGTCGTCAATAAAGATTGATGATACCCCATGTGCACCTTGTGACATAATCTGTGTCTTCTTTTTGCTAATTGTTAAACCAAATTCAGAACAAGCATTGGAGAATGCAGATAGTAGACATTGCAATTCTTCCTCATATTGGGTCGTAACTGCAGTATCATCTGCAAAAAGCAACTCTATGATCAGTACCCTCCTAATTTTGGTTTTGGCCTTCAATCTCTGAGCATTGTAGTGGGCGCCATCTGAGCGTGAGTGAATGTATATACCACCATCCTGATCACGAAAGGCATATTTCAGTAGAAGTGAAAAGTATATTCCAAAGAGGGTAGGAGCTAGTACACAACCTTGCTTAACTCCACTCTTGATTTCAAACTCTTCAGAAGTTGCACCATCAAATTTGATTATACCCTTCATGCCTGTGTGTAACGATTCCACAATGGACAGAAGAGTTGGTGGGCAGCCAGTCTTCTTTAGTGCCTTGAATAGACACACACGACTGACCAAATCAAATGCCTTTGTGAGGTCGATGAAGGCAATAAACAGTGGTTGATTCTGTTCACGGCATTTTTCTTGCATTTGTCGCAATGAGAATATCATATCAATGGTAGACCGGTTCTGTCGAAAGCCAAACTGTGATTCGGGATAGACTTGATCTCCTAGGACTTGAAGTCTGCGCAGAACAATTCTGGCAAATACTTTTCCAACAATACACAGACGTGGGATACCTCTATAGTTGTTGCCGTCGCTCCGATCGCCATTGTTCTTGTACAGTGTTATGATGCTTGAATCTTTGAAATCCTGAGGGACTTGTCCTTCTCGCCAGCATAGCTATATTAGCTTGTGGATCTGTAGAGTGAGTGTGTCTTGCCCACTCCTGATAACCTCTATTGGAATCCCATCTTTACCTGGAGCCTTGCCAGATGCAAGTTCATTTATAGCACACTTAACTTCTATTATGGTGGGAAGTGTGTCCAGGTGGTCAAGAGTTGGTAGAGCCTCCATGGCGTTGAGGGCATCATCCGCTAGTTTGGTCTCACTTGAGTAAAGCTCCAAATAGTGCTCTACCCATCTGTCCATCTGCTGTTTCTTATCAGTTATGATTTCTCCAGTCAAGGTTTTCAATGGTGCACTTCTTTTGATCATTGGACCACAGGCTTTCTTTATTCCTTCATACATGCTTCTGGTGTTTCCCTTATCACTTGCGATTTGAATGGATGTCGTGTCCTCCTTTACAGTGTCGTCCCTGGAGTGAAGAGAGCCGACACCCACATTATAATATTTTCCTCCTTTTTAATATTCTGGAGAATCCACCAGCTTCCGTCCAACACACTCCATCAGCCCGTGGACACCTTTTCCTGTCACTCTCTCACTGTCGTACTATGCCCTTTCTCATACTTCTCCAACGCAACATACTCAACAACTCTTGCTTCTAAAAATTAATAAAGATTAATTTATTAAAATAAAAGTGTAACGTATATGAGACGTGTATGTGAAGAAAATGTGTGACGTGTTCTATAAAGTGTGTAGAATCGGACTCTCAGACTACAACCCAGTCAGCTGATCCCAGCAAGGATAGACCACAGCACGTTACGTCAGAACATGTACATCTCACCCAGTGCCGAAACCATCCTGCTGGATACTGATTTGTCTCTGTAGACCTCTGGTAATCCCATTTCCTGATCATCCGAAATAGACACCGGTGGTATTAACAGTTAATCATGGACCGGTTGCACCCTACACAATGTCCGTTCCTATCGTTCCTAAAAAAATGCACAAGTCCTTTGTAGTGTGTACACAGTTATTAATGTTAATTGTTAATGTAATTGATCCTCACTCGTGTCTATCTAGCCTCACGTATCATGTCTTGTGTTCTATTACACGAGATTATATCACACTAGGTAACTATTATCATTAATGTTCTCAGTTAGTTACTACTGTCTGATGCTGTGTGGTGCATCAGTAATCATCACCCCTCTTTGGTGAATCATCTTCCTTCTAGCGTTAGTTACGTTCTGTACGCAACTTTATTGACTGTTCCACTGGTGTTCTTCCGAATGGGATTTGAACCTTTCCTAAAAACTTGTTGAGTTTCCTCGGATCTGGTAGGGAACCTAGGATAGAAACAACACATCTGGTGATAGTACTAGTCACTGATCCTATCGGCTGAGTGTAAGCCTATTGCCTTGCTTAATGATCTTTAGCTAACTAAACTATGTCATAGAGCAGATTAGCTACCCACCTAGGGCCGAATCAGGCTATGACAAGGAAAGACCAATACAGAGTGCAACCTCAGTATTCTATTCACCTTAGCAGAGCCAATATCACTATTCTACTCTAACTAGTTTTCCACTAACAGTGCTAATCATCACACTATAGTTTTAACAAGGCTACAGTCTATATTAATTAGAACTAATATTATAATAGGTTATACCTTAAATGGCACTACTGCAGTCCTATCAATCATATCTACATCTGCCATTATAGGCACGTGTAAAATTAAGTCACTAATTAACACACGGTAGATATTATTTCCACTAAGCACTGCAGTGCCATTGCACTCCGACTAGAGCCACATTTCCAAGTCCCCCTAGTTGGCCCCAACTCGGGTTTATATGGCAAACTACCAAAGTTGGCCACGTGACGTTATCCTTTATGCCCCCACACAGGTGGCACATTGGCAGATCATCCCCTGTCAGGGATCCATCCCTCCTCTGGCTCCATCAAGGTTAGATTTGTCATCACTGGTTTAGACATCCAAAACAATCTAGAGAGTTACTGTCGAGTTCCAACAAAGAGTTTCGATACCAAGCTGCCAATCATGGTTTTCCAAACACCCTTACATTGTGCACGTGACGTTGTTGATGTCCGGCAGGTGTTCCACTGTATCCCATAACAAGCCCTCAACTTTATGTCATGTGGTGACAGTCAAATCCGCCATTCCGTTTGATGTCGGGAAATGCCAAATGACAGTCTCGCCGTTTTCTCCCTAGTCGGGCACTTCCGACCTGTTGATAAACTGTCAATCTTCTGTTCAGTGGTGACAATCCCAGCCGCCATTTCGCCTGATGTCCTGAACTATAAATGACAGACAGGGCTGTTCCATGTACTGAGATGGGCAATTCTATGTGATTCTATCTGTTATTGAACTGTCAACGCGGTGTCTGATTCAGCGCACTCACTTCCCAATGTTTACTATTTGCTGACCCGATGTAACTCGTGCAGCTGTATTTACTCTGTTAGTCAAAATCGCTGTGACCTAGAAAATATCCCGTTAATCAAACTTCTGTATTTTCATTATCTGGTTAACTCGTGGCGATCTCGTGACAATGGACTCACATAACTTGATCCAATAATCATTTGCACACTGCCTGGCAGCCTTTTGCACATCCTTCCTAGCTTGCCTTAGCTCACTCAGAGTGTTACGCGTTGTCCTTTCCTTGTTTCTTAAGAGAGCTATCTTCTTCTTATCAATCAAGGGCGGCAAAGTCTGGCTGTTTGCCGCAAACCAGTCCTGCCTCTTATGATCCACAGTACCGTAAACCCCTACGGCAGTTTTATAAAGAGTTTCCTTAAGATGACCCCACTTTTCATTTACTATACAATTTTCTGGTGTATCATTGAAAGCGTCTTCAAGTTGCTGTTGAAACTGAATGCACTTTTCAGGATGGTGAGTGTTAATAATATTAATCCTGGGGTTAGATTTGTGTTTAGCTGTGTAGATTCTCTTTGGTCTCAGTCTAACCCTTGCAACAACCAAAGAATGATCCGTATCACAGTCAGCACTGTGGTAACTTCGAGTCAATGATATATGTCAGATGTTGTCTCCGTGTGATGATGAAGTCCAGCTAGTGCCAATGGCCAGATCTAGGATGTTTCCATGTGAACTTATGCAGCTCTTTTGTTTTAAAAAAGGAGTTTGTAATACATAGGTCATTTCTGGTACAATGCTCCAGCAGCCTTTGCCCATTTTCATTCATGCGACCGATGTTGTATTTTCCAAGGCACACTGGCCATGAACTCGAGTCCTTGCCCACACGAGCATTGAAATCACCGAGCATATAAATGTAGTCAGATTTTGGAACTGCCTTGATCACGGAGTAACTCCTCATAGAAAGAATCCTTCACATCATCAGAGGAATCGAGTGTCGGTGCATATGCAGTAATAATGGTGGCAAAACCACAAGAGGTTGCCAAGCGCAGGGATAATAGTATTTCATTTCCTCCTACTGGAAATTCAATCATTCCCAGTAGCGAATTCTTCACTGCAAAGCCCACACCGTGAAGCCTTTTTTGCTGCCTGCCCTCTACCCTTCCAAATAAAGGTGTAATTGTTTTCCATGAGTGACCCTTCCTCATCGAGGCGAGTGTCCTGCAGGCCAGCAATATCAATGTTAAGACGATTGAGTTCGGCATCAATCACATCCGTTTTTCTCACATCGTCAATATTGGTCAAGTCAGTGGAAAATCCTGAACACGTGGTTCTCACGTTCCAGGTTGCAAGCCGTAGCTTGAGGTTTCTATTTTCCTTTTTATTAGTACATGGTGCATTGGTTTTTACAGCCTGCGATTCAGATTTTGTCCTAGCCCCAAGCACCCATTTAAGTAGGCAGGCTGTGGCGGATCAGCACTCAATTGGCCGGGGGTTGCCCAGCTTGATGCGGGCGGTAGCTGATCAGTGACACCTGTAGGTGTCTCCCACCGTCTGAGGCAGCGCGTGGCGCCCCATGTCTACGTCAATTGACTGGGACTTACAACCCGTAACAGTTGCCTCTCGTTTTGATTCCGAGACCAGTTAAGACCAGGGATGGAGTTATTGCCTCTCCATAGCACAAAGCCTGGGCTAAAATATAGAGATCATGTGTTGCCCATGCAGCATGATCCCTCTCTCGGCCTGCCTAGTTCACTCCAGAGGAAAGGTAACACCTCTACATCTGGAACAAGACAAGCTGCAGAAGCTGCCGGATCAGCAAAGCAATGCTGTAACTGTCCACCTGTCGGAGCTTCGATCCTAGACCAGCCGCCAACCAAGGCTTAGGACCTGGTCTGCCCTGCCATGACATTTTGTCGTTATGTTGCATTTCCTCGCACCAGGGTAAGGTTTGTACCTCTCAATTGCGCTCTTCCGCCCGAAGCCGTTGGCACAATGTGGGTGTCATAATCTCCCCTGTAGTTGTGCCCCGGCGTCGTCAACGGCGCCAGGCGAATACAATCCACCTGTCCACAGGTTCGCTTGTGAGCGGGACTAACAGGACAGTGGTCAAGCCAGTACAGGCGTGACACATGAAGTCCACGCCGGTACGCATTCCCGCCTGGCAAGAGCTCACAGCGAGAAACGCCAGACAGGCTTGGGATTGTCGGACAGTACGGACGGGTCTGAGAGAAGCTCGTATGACTGAGGCGTCTGAATGCGAATTGATAGTAAACCTTGTGTGAGGCTAGGAGACTGTGCGGCTGTGGTATAGGTTTGTGATTGTATCCATTGCTGTATGCTGTATGCTGTATCCATTGTTGTATCCAATTTACTGCGTAATTGAATTGCGGCATCGATATTGTAATGGCGAGATGACTGATCTGATTGTGTTGCGCGAGAAGTGTAAATAAAGTGTTTGACTTAGTGTTGCAGTGTGTCCCGTCAAGTTACTCTGTGACGGTGTTTGTCTCACATTTGTTAGGAAACACGAGCCTTAGTTATTGTTAAATGTAAGAACCTGACATGTGTGAACGTGAGTATGCTCGTCCTTGTTGGATTTGAACCAGATGTGTGAACGTGAATTAGCTCGTCCTTGTCGATTTGAACCGTACGTGTGAACGTCCAGCTTAGAATCTAAGAAATAGAATGTTAGAATGTGTAAACGTGGACAGCTAGTCCTAGTGCAGTTGAACGATATATGTGAACTGTAAGTGCTACGACAGGCTTGAGTGAACCATAGATAACATGGCTAGCTTGTCCTCGTTAGATTAGTCGAGTAGCACTAGAAAGCGTGTGTAAGCGGAAAGTTCTGGAAAGAAAGTTCTGGAAAGAAAGTAAGTTGGTGAATTGTATTGAATGGACGACATTACGACTAACAATCATACTTGACAGCATACAAACCTACAAAACTTAGTTGACACGCATACACCTTACAAAATTACATGTCCTAATATTTTCTTCCTCCAAAAGAAACAGGTTTTTGTGTGTCATCTGAAACCGATAGCAGTAAAGGTCATTTTTCGGGGCAGTAACGACCTTACAGTCTCTGGTCCAGTTTTCCACCATTCTCCAGTTCTCCAGAGCACTTAAGTATTATCTTTTTTCATATACTTTTGTAGGCAAGTTTAGGCACGCGCTGTAATTTCAGAAATACTGTACACATTGTTCCATTTACAAACATCTTATAACTAACAATTATTTGAACATTCATTGCCATTGTAATATTCCATCATGTCTACTTTGAATGACTTCATCGAAGCTGGTTTAAAATTAAAGTTAACTGGTGATGAGTTGACAAAATGGAATGAGGCAAAGTATTCAGAGCACGCACAGGAAAAAGCTAGGGAACGCGAAGACAGAGCAGCGGAAAGAGAGCTGAAAAAGGCAGAACTAGAAGCCGAGATAAGAAAAGCTGAGATATTAGCCCAGAGAGAGGAGCTAGAAACTAATGCTCGAGCAAAGAAGGAAGAACTCGAAATGAAGCTGAAAATTAAACAACTAGAAGCTGATACAGCTACAGACAAAGAGTCTAGGAAGTCAGAAAGACTTGAAAAAGAGAATCAGTACAAAAAGTACCAAGGGATCGTGAAAAATTTCACCACGGGTGACTGCATAGCAGCCTTCACCCAGAACTTTGAAACCTTAATGGAGCATTATCAGATCCCAGAGACTGAATGGAACATCATATATATGAGAAGTCTGTCAGGGGAACCTCTGAAAGTAATAGAGACCATCTCCAAAGATCTGAGGAAAGATTATCAGTACATTAAATCCAAAATTATGTCACATTTCCTGTTAGATGAAGCAGGTTACAGAGAACAATTCAGTAAAGTAGCTCCAAAACCTACACAAACGTTCTCTGACTACATTTCTGTAGTACAGGATATTTTTAGTAAATGGCTGTCAGCAGCCAAAGTAAACAACAACTTTGATAAACTTAAAGATCTCATTCTTAGAGATAAAATCATCTCATCTCTACCACCACCATTTTCTAAGTTTCTGCAAGAGTGTGAGTGCGAAAGTGTACAACAGATAGAGAAACGTGGTTCGGCTTATTTTACAGCCAACAAACAATGTTTTTCTAGTGGGTTAACTGACATAACTTTTGTAGCAGCCGCTACCTATGACAAATCAAGGTCAGATCCCTACAGTAGGCAAAAACCATTTAAGCAACCTACTGAGAAATACTACCAATGTAGATATTGCCAACTGCCACACAACCAAACTGATATGTGTGACAAAAACCCAGGGTACCTCACATACTTGCAAAACTATATTGATAAGCAAGATAAAGAGCGAAAGAGCTATAAACGGCTAACCAAATGCTTCCTTTGCAAAGCGTATGGCCACTGGCGCCATTCTTGTAAGGGTAGACAGATGACCAGGAAGGCTAACGCAGCCTTGTTTGATAGCTCTTCCTCAGATGAGGAACAAGTTGAAAATCACCCTGTTAACTCAGCACAGGCAATTGATGTATTTCATCTTGAAAAGTGTACCATCTGTGATCGGTTCCATGAAGATGGCCTATTAACATGCGGCCACTCAATACCTATTGCCAATGAAGAAGCTAATTTGGTGATAGACTCCAAAGGCAAGATTAACATCCACCAAGGATATGTGAATGGCAAGCCTGCTACAGTTTTACGAGATAGCGGAAGCACTCTTATCGGTTTAAAGAGAGACTTCATATTGCCTACTGATTATACAGGCAAACATGTGACATGCAGAACTTTCTCAGGTAACATCGAGAAATACCCACTTGCATGGGCATATATTGACACCCCATTCCTCACAGGAAAGGTTAAATGTGCAGCATTATCCAATCCATGTTGCGACATAATTGTTGGTAACCTTCCTGAGGTGAATGATATGCCTCATGACTGTATAACAACTGCTAACAAATGTATTGATGATAATGCAACATCATCTCCAACTGAATGTATTATTGAGAATGTGTTATCATCGAATGAATGTATTTTTGCTAATTCAGTAATGTCATCACATGAATCCATTGATTTAAATGTTTCATCACCATGTCATGTTATTGAAAATGCTAATGCAGTAACTAGATCTGCTGCAAAAATGCAAGAGCAAATCAACCAAACTGAGGCACTAGAAATGCTAAGCCCAGTAATATTACCTCCCAAAACCATGAGGGAAAATTTTATAACAGCCCAAAAGGCTGATTCATCATTGCATAAATATTTCAATCTTATAGGCCAAAAGCCAAGATTAACAAAGAATGCCAGATGGCATTTTGCTCTAAAAGATGGCATCCTTACAAGGTATTATACCAACGGTAACAGCACCACAGAGCAAACGGTGTTGCCAATCGAACACCGCAAACAAGCCTTACATCTGGCACACGATATACCCTTTGCAGGGCATATGGCCTATTCAAAGACTAGATCTAGATTGTTGACCCAGTTTTACTGGCCAAGATTATGTAGTGATACCAAGCAATATTGCAGAACTTGTGACATCTGCCAAAAACTGGTCAAGAAGGGTAAACACCCACAAGCTGAATTACAAATTACAGATTTAGCTAGTAGACCCTTCGAGAAGATCTCTGTCGACATTGTAGGTCCTCTAAACCATGTAACATCTAGAGGAAATAAGTTCATAATAACGATAATTGATCTCTGTAGCCGCTGGCCTGAAGCTATTCCACTTAAGAACATAACTGCCAAAGATGTAATGGAAGTTTTCTTCCACATATTTTCTAGAGTAGGGTTTCCTGATACCATCCTCTCAGATCGAGGAAAGTCAGTTTATAGCTGCAGCCACTCAAGCTTTCACTAGAATGTTAGGTGTAAAGCAATGTTTCAACAGCCCGTACCACCCTTACTCGACTGGAATAATTGAAAAAATAAATGGCGATCTCAAGCATATGTTATCTAAGGTTACCCAGGAACATCCTGAAGACTGGGATACCTATCTGCCTGCCATATTATTTGCATATCGCGAAGTACCTCATTCCAGCACAGGTTTCTCACCATTTGAACTTGTATATGGTGCCGGACCACGAGGCCCATTGTATATGTACCATTCCATGTTAACTGAAACTGTAACTATACATAAACCCATATCATCATATGAACATGTAACATCATTGCGTGAAAGGATAATGAGATCTTGTATGATAGCTAAAGAAGCACTTAAACAATCTGGTGCTATTTACAGACAGTACGCAAACAGAGGAAATAGGACAATAACATTGACACCTGGACAAGACGTTCTACTTCTTCTGCCTAGTGACCAACATCTACTGACAGACTCATGGCAAGGACCATTCAAGGTACTCAGACAGATCTCGACTGTTGACTATGAGATTGCAGTCAAAGACAAACATAAAATATTCCACATTAACATGCTAAAACCATATTACAACAGAGACGAAAACCAAGACAAAACAGCAGCCAGCACGACGATAGTGGACCACTCATACAACGAAGATACTGACAAACGACCGACACCATCACTTGACACGACAAACTATCTGCATAACAGCAAAATAAATGACTCAAATGACTAACCTCACCCAAACAGACCGACAATTGCAGACAACTGTTACAAGACATTGTACACACAAAGACAACGACAGACCAAGGAACGGAACAACAGCAGAGATTTGACTTCAACAGACAATGACAGCCCATATAACGACATTACAGCAGACATTCGACCGTATCAGACAGCACGGACTGACAGTTAAACCAGCAAAAAGGTTACAAAGCCTATTAAGAAACTTCATTCTTTGTATATAAAAGTTGTAAAGGCTTTGTCACGACTGACAATAACATCGTGCGAAGAAAGAAAGAAGTACGAACTGTTCTATGTCTGCCAAAATTAGTACAGACATCATATCAAATTGTGCCACAATGACCGATTATTTTACTAACATACTAACTAAAAACAAAGTGTGCACAGCGAATGCCTAAGACCTGCATTTTCAAAAGTATTGTCTTATTTTCTAATAAGCCCATTCTTATAATATCCATATTTCGGCATTATTTTCAGATGGACAACTGATACGAGCTCCGCAGCGATTGCGTAATGCGGTTACAGGAGCACTACCAAATTTTTTCTTCCTTGGAAACATCCAGTAGTCTAAATATACGACAGTCCGGTTAACAATCATTACAACGGGAGCTCCTACCAACCACATGATTGCACGATTGTCACTACTGCTCCAAGATTACAGTTTTGAGGTTACCAACCACATGATTGCACGTTGGTCACTACTCCTCCAAGATTACAGTTTTGAGGTTAAACATATTCCAGGCACACAGGATACGATCGCGGATCTTCTATCCCGATGTCCTGACGACACCCAGTAGCCTAACTACGTCTGAGTGCAATGTGTTATAGCACTCAAACCACACAGCCAAAAATGAAAGTGTTTCAGATAAGCTGTGGGAAATGTGATAGGGACCAGGTCCCAGTGTAAATATAGTCATTATCTTATAAATTATGATAATTGTGATGTATACATGTGTAGAACGTGTTAGAAAGGAAACATTATTTATTGTAAATATTATAAACAATAACAAACAGTGCTACGGAAGTTCAAAACTTACTTCATCTGAACACTGATCTGATTTATCCGTGGTACCTGCCAACCAGAGATGGTCCGATGTATTTTAATCCGTGTGAAAGAAACTGTGACATTTAAATTTCTACAGAACACTTTAATCCGTATTTTGCAAAGAAATACGTGAATTCACCAGCTGTTTCTAAGAACTGTGTATTCCGATCATTGTTACAACATCCATGCGGAACAACACTGTGTTAAGAACATCCGAACACTTCAGCTGTGTGTGTACTTCCGGTATTTAGAAATTTAATCAAAAAGTTAGCAGACGACAAACTAATGTTCACAAAGAAGTGACGAATGCAATACACTTTGTGAACGCAAATTTACCATGTACGAATTGTATGTGAGGATTTTTCAGTAATGTGATCTGAGAATCATAACTTGATTAACTTGTTCACAATAGCGACATCTAGTTCACTATTGTAAAGAAGCATCAATTTATGACGCTTAGAAATGAATTAACAAATGTAATTTATTGTTTTGAAAGTATGTTGAAATTATCTCCCATGAATTTTGAATTGTTTCACAGATTACACCAAAGGGAAACAATTGTAATACGTAGTAATGTGTAAGAGATAAAAACCACCTTCATGTTGCCAGATTGTCAACACTCCAAGATGACGTCAGCTAGGTATGGAAGAAATTGCCGAAGTTGTAGACCAACACGAGATGTTCCTACCAAGTCTGGGTGGGACTCAAATGTTGGAGTCGCCTCAGATCGAGACGGCTCACAGTCTAACCTGACGTTTTTTGAAATTTTTCTTTATTGGTTGCGAGGTAGTTGCGTGTGTCGCTGATAGCTACCGGACTGACTGGGTCATATTACAACGGAGGTGATAATCCATCGAGAGGATTGTACTTGGGAGGTTTTACTTCTTGACATCATGTGAGAGTGTGTGGATATAACTTGCAATGCCTACATATTGCAATGAAACCTAAGTCAAGTCAGATGACAACTAATGGGTAGATTCTGACAGGGTTTATATAGATTAACCCAAATTTACAGGAAACTCACATGAAAGGTTTCACCTTTCATGGAATGGAAGGCGGGGAGAGTGTCATAATCTCCCCTGTAGTTGTGCCGCGGCGTCGTCAACGGCACCAGGCGAATACAATCCACCTGTCCACAGGTCCACCTGTGAGCGGGACTAACTGGACAGCGGTCAAGCCGTACATGCGTGACGCATGAAGATCACGCAGGGACACAATCCCGCCTGGCAAGAACTCACAGCGAGAAACGCCAGACGGCTTGGGATTGTCGGACAGTACGGACGGGTCTGAGAGAAGCTCGTATGACTGATGCGTCTGAATGCGAATTGATAGTAAACCTTGTGTGAGGCTAGGAGACTGTGCGGCTGTGGTATAGGTTTGTGAGTGTATCCATTGTATTGATTTATTGAGTAATTGTATTGCGGCATCGACATTGTAATGGCGAGATGCCTGATCTGATTGTGTTGCGCGAGAAGTGTAAATAAAGTGTTTGACTTAGTGTTGCAGTGTGTCCCGTCAAGTACTTCTGTGACGGTGTTTGTCTCACATGTGTTAGGAAACACGAGCCTTAGTTATTGTTAAATGTAAGAACCTGACAGTGGGGTGTCGGGTTTGGTAAGCGCCGCCCAACGTTCGGCTCTAACAGAAAGCAGGTAGTACCGTCTACTGTTATACGGTAGCTCAGTCATATCTGACTAAGACCTGACACCATTGGTGTGTATGTGTGTGTGTGTGTTTGTGTGTGTGTGTGTGCGTGCGTGTGTGTGTGTGTGTGTGTGTGTGTGTGTGTGTGTGTGTGTGTGTGTGTGTGTGTGTGTGTCATGCTGTGTTGCATAGAAGTCAGTGTGACCGAAAGATTAAGAACGTCCACTCTTAAATTGTCTGTGCGTTGGTGTCGGGGTAGCGAGTTCATGGCCTGCACCGATCAACGCTGACTTCGTTTTAAGAAAACAGTGGCAAACTGCTGAATGTGTGGTTGATCGCAACCTGCTGCAAAGGACATTTGAAACAACTAGCCAGTTTTCTGTCGCTTGTTCAGACCAAACGTTAAAAAGTTCAGGAACACAGCAAACGTTGTATGACATGGCATCACGACTGATCACATAGAGTGCGGGGGAGGGGTGGTGGTGGGGGTTCCTCTGTGGTCTCGGGGTGTGGTGTCCGCCTCGAGTGCTCTTCCTGTGGGACACCGAGAGTTCACAATGTAGTCTAGTGGACGTATTGGCGGAGTAGACAGCGAGCTGCGCTGATCGTGTCATGAGCTTGGTCTTGCCCGGGTTTTTGCTCCTGGGCTGGTCGCCAGCTAAAGTGAGGGAAAGAGGGCCCACCTATTCCTCCGTGCATTCAATATCTGATGTCGCTATACCATCATTTTTTGGCCACGTAATGAGAAAAAATAAATTGGAGAACTTGGTGACAAGTGGCAATCTCGAGGGGAAGAAGACAATGGGAAGACAGAGAAGTAAGTACCTGGATGGCTTGGCCACATGGCATGGTCGAGACAAGAACACTAAGCTGATTCACAACTCTGGTGATCACATGAGATGGCGAAATAATGTTCAAGTATATCAAGTGACACAACTTTATTTAGTATCCCATGTTCAGGTATTCAAAGTGACACAACCTTATTTAGTATCCCATGTTCAGGTATATCAAGTGACATAACCTTATTTAGTATCCCATGTTCAGGTATATCAAGTGACACAACCTTATTTAGTATCCCATGTTCAAGTACACAAAGTGACACAACCTTATTTAGTATCCCATGTTCAAGTACACAAAGTGACACAACCTTATTTAGTATCCCATGTTCAAGTACACAAAGTGACACAACCTTATTTAGTATCCCATGTTCAAGTACACAAAGTGACACAACCTTATTTAGTATCCCATGTTCAGGTATATCAAGTGACACACCCTTATTTAGTATCCCATGTTCAGGTATATCAAGTGACATAACCTTATTTAGTATCCCATGTTCAAGTACACAAAGTGACACAACCTTATTTAGTATCCCATGTTCAAGTATACAAAGTGACACACCCTTATTTAGTATCCCATGTTCCCCCGGGAAGGTTAACCCGGTCAACAAATGCCCGCAGAAGTCGGATGTGTCGGCCTAATGGCGCAAGAACGCAGCTCTGCTGTAAACAGGCACAACGCAATCACATCCGGAAAAAAAACTCCGGATGAACGAAGAAGAAGAAGAAGTATCCCATGTTCAAGTACACAAAGTGACACAACCTTATTTAGTATCCCATGTTCAGGTATATCAAGTGACACAACGTTATTTAGAATCCCATGTTCAAGTACACAAAGTGACATAACCTTATTTAGTATCCCATGTTCAAGTATACAAAGTGACACAACCTTATTTAGTATCCCATGTTCAAGTATACAAAGTGACACAACCTTATTTAGTATCCCATGTTCAAGTATACAAAGTGACACAACGTTATTTAATATTCCATGTTCAAGTATACAAAGTGACACAACCTTATTTAGTATCCCATGTTCAAGTATACAAAGTGACACAACCTTATTTAGTATCCCATGTTCAAGTATATCAAGTGACACAACCTTATTTAGTATACCATGTTCAAGTATATCAAGTGACACAACCTTATTTAGTATCCCGTGTTCCAATTATATAAAGTAACACAATCTTATTTAGTATTCCATGTTCAAGTATACAAAGTGACACAACCTTATTTAGTATCCCATGTTCAATTAAATAGAATGACACAACCTTATTTAGCATCCCATGTTCAATTATATAGAATGATACAACCTTATTTAGTATCCAATTTTGAAGTATACAAAGTGACACAACCTTATTTAGTATCCCATGTTTCAAGTATATAAAGTAACACAACCTTATTTAGTATCCCATGTTCAACAATATGCTGTGCACCCAAGCCTGCGGTACTGATGCTGTCCTAATGCTTTGGTTAAAGCAGTCGGTCATCTCCTCCAGGTCTGCATCGCTTAAACCTCTTCATGTTGCCATACCTGACCCCATCAGGCCCTGGTGCCGTGTAATTTGCCTTTTTTCAACATGTGTTTAACTTCTTCCGCCCGTATGATGTCTTCATACTGCATATTCTTCGTGGTGCCAGATAACTCCTCTCTGGTGTCCGCATCATTATGATTGGTCTGCTCTAAAAATCTCTGGAGAAACGCGCCCCCCCCCCCCCTTTTTTTTTCTCTTTGTCTGTTGTCACGCGCACACCATCATATAATATATATATATCTCTATAAATTGTTCCCACTATCATAGGCCGATCTTTTCTTTGCATTTGCCTGTGCAGTTTCCAGAATTTTCGCAGTGTTTTATCACCTCCAATTTCTTTCATGAAACATTCCCATTTTGCGTTTTTGGCCTCTGCAGCACAGCGCTTGAAAACCTCCACCTTGTCTTCCTTGACATTTTCCGCCGTGTTCACTTCGTCTCGTGAACTTCGGGGTGTCTGTCCACTTTCCTTAGCTGCTTCACTGCAGCTCTCTTTGCTTTCCAAGCATGGTCTACTTCTGGGGTCCACCATGGGGGGGCTGAAAAAAAGGAGTTTTAACATTCCTGTTGCAAGCCCCCTGTCTGAGGCGTCCAAGAAGGCAATCGGTCCACTCATACCGGAAGGTCTTGCGCGCTCTCCCAGCCTTAACTTTCCTGGGTTTAGAGATCAGGACTGAGCATGGCATGTGATCACTCCCATGGTCATTCAAAATAGTCCACTTTATATCAAGGACTGATGACTGGGAGACAAGTGCCAAGTCAATAGCTGTGTCTGCATCGCCAGGCCTTATTGCCATTCTAGTCGGCCTACCATCATTTATGCACACCATATCTGAGTCCACCATGGCATCTGCAAGGGCAATTCCCTGTCGGTTTTCTCCACTGCTGTCCCAATCTCTGTTCCTCGCATTGAAGTCTCCACATATGAGTACCTATCACATGGTAATTCCTCCAGTTTCTTAAGCCAGTCCCAGAGTTCCTTTCTGACAAAACAGTCCACTGTGGCATATACATTTATGATGTTCCAACTTAAGCCACCAATCTCCATTTGTATACCCTGAACCTCTATTCCCTGTGATTCCACTGGCTCAAGTCAAGTACTACATGCTTCACTCCTTCCTTCGCCAGCAGAGACCTTGTCCATGTCTCTTCTGCCCAGTAGGGTTTATATAACTGGCGTACCCAGAGCAATGGTATTTGTCTGTATTTAGCTCCTGGAGCATGAGGACATGAAAATCATATATTAGTCTCTCCAATACAGGACCTCTCTGTCTGGCACTACGACAATTCCAGTATCCCACTCTACATAGTTGAAACCTAGTCTCTCCACTTTTCGTCCTGTTCTCCTGGCGCCTGCCCTCCTATTCTATGCCTTCTTCTCACACCATTTCCTCGTCCTCTTCTCCTCACTCTCTCTCTCTCTTCGCTAGCCTCTGAGGGATGTGTCAAGCGCAGAGCACGTGCTCCGTAGCTCCGGCGACGATTCCCGTGTTTAAATAAATCCATAGGCAAAGTTTGGATATTGCAGGAAATAAACGGTCACCCTAGCATTGCCTGCTTGCTAGGGAAGAGGCAGGGGATGTCCCGCAGGAGTCCATACGCCTGGTGCCGCCCCGCACGCCTGCCAGACGTCCAACGTTCACGACCAGTTTACCCAGGCCATCCAGTTCCTCAGCACGCTGGTCCACCGTGAACTTGGGGGTTCTGTTGCTGTAGTTGTTACTATTGCTGTAGTTATAGCTGTAGCTATACAACTACAGCTATAACTACAGCAATAGTAACAACTACAGCAACAGATACAAAAACAGTAACAACCACACTAACACATACAACAGTAACAACTACAGCGACAGATACGACAACAGTAACAACTACAAAAAACCTTTACAACAAAAATAACAACCCCACCAATAGATACAACAATAGTAACAACTACAACATCGAATACAAAAGCAGTAACAACTACAACAACAGACACAACAATAATAATAACCACACCAACAGATACAACAATAGTAACAACTACAACATCGAATACAAAAGCAGTAACAACTACAACAACAGACACAACAATAATAATAACCACACCAACAGATACAACAAGTAAGACGGGATTCACAATAAACTATCTCTATGGTTCATGTATCATGAAGCCGACAGATTAATGGCCTTGTAAGATGGGATTCACAATGAACTATCTATATGGTTCATGCATCGTGAAACCGACAGATCAATGGCCCTGTAAGACGGGATTCACAATGAACTATCTCTATGACTCGTTTTGCACTTCATATTCTGTCAGATGGACTTCCGGTTTCAAGATGGCGACGGACGGTCGTGTTGTTTTGTGTTCGTTAACTTTTTCGCGTAAGGGATGGATTTATTCATCTCTTGCGTGTAATTGGTGTGCCAGGATGTAAAACCAGGAGTTTCTACTCAAGATCTGCGCGGGTGCTACGGAGTTCGTGCATCGAGCGAAGCCATCCTTGAGTGAATTTTCAGCAGCGTGTGTGGTTATCAGCAGTCTGTGTTTACGTTTTTTTCAACATGGCGGAAGAACGTCTTCTTTCCGAGCGATCAACAGTCAACATAACGAAGCGGCGTGGTAGCCGCGCAGGGACAAAGAAGCAAGGTAAGCGCGGGGGTTTGAGACGTTTTAGACTCAAGTGTCACCGTCTAGGACTCAGGAACATCCGTATTCTATATTGGAACTGTGCCAGTGTAAAACAACGGGGCTCTATTTTAGAAACCCTAGTTTACAGGAACGACATTGTAGCACTCCAGGAGACGAGACTGGGCGATCAGCTACTCCGAATTGCCGGCTTCAAATGTTTCTACAACAGACGACATCTGGGAACGGCGATTCTCGTTCGCGACAGCATGGTGGTGTCAGAGCTAGACATGTCCAGTTGGGACAGTGACGATATACAAATACAGGCGTTGAGAGTTCATTCCAGTATACCATTCGTGTTGGTTAATGTTTATGCCCGCAATGCGAGTGTGGACGCCCAGAAGTGGCAGTGCTTAAGTGGCATATTAGGCCACGAGAGAAATGTTATTTTCTGTGGTGACTTCAACGCTAAAGGCAGATCATGGGGAAACACTTCCTCCAATACACAAGGGGAGGAGCTCGAGACTGCACTGGAAACCATCGACCTGGTTTGTATCAACAGTGGCTGTGTCACCAGGACAGCAAGCCGTCCAGGCGATGAGGACAGTGCTATTGATCTGGCGCTAGTTTCACCTTCACTCACTACAGTGTGTAGATGGGGTGTCCTAGGACACCATGGCAGCGACCACCACCCTTGCAGCATATTGGTGGAGAAAGGCAGAACCAGGCAGCACAAGCTAAAGGTAAAGACGTTCCAGTATGACAGTACAGGGCAAGATGTGGTGAGCAAAATAAGACGTGACAAGCGCAGAACGTTTCAGGGCAGGAGAAAAAGCTGGGAGCAGCCACCGTGGTGGAGTTTCGAGGTGGAGAAGGCTTGGGTGGATAAGCGTAGTGCTGTAAGGAGATGGCAAAATGCCAAGAAGAACAGAGCTGGTCATCCTAGTCCCTGCTTGCACTTAGAAAGAGAGATGCACACAAAAGTAAGCTATTTCAAAAAACTGGTCAAGGTGGTTAAAAGCGAAAAATGGGCAGAGGTGTGTCAAAGAGTAAGCACAGACAAGTCACTGAAATTGTTCTGGCGACTACATAAAAGCATGAGTGGGGTAGTCAAGAATAAGAGCATTTCTGACTTCCAAGGTGCTGACCTCATCTGGCAGAGGACTGATGAGGACAAGGGCAAAGCCCTCTTTGAACGCTACCTTGAGCAGAGCAACCAGACAGACATGGGAGGCCGGAATCTGGCCAAGGAGGTCACCTCAGACAGATGCAAGGCCCAGAACACTTCGGATGAAGACACAGTGACAGTGAAAGAAATCAAGGCTGTGCTTCGACGATCAAAAAACAGTGCTCCAGGTCCTGATGGCATAAGATACGACGACATAAATAGGTGTACCGACAATGAGCTAGAGAAACTAGCAGACATGTACAACAACAGTATAGGGAGTGCTAGCATCAAGGAGGAATGGTTACATAGCTATCTGATTCCCTTGCCGAAGCCTGACAAAGACCATACAAAAAATTCAGGGATATCGAATTATAACCATGCAGAATACAGTAGGCAAGCTGCTGGAGAAGGTAATTGCCAGGAAAATATCAAGCCAACTAGAGAGGCAAGGTGTTTTCCCACCTACCCTGGGTGGGTACCGTCCAAAAAGAGAAACCTGGACCAATGCAGCAGTCTTTGCCCATGATGTCTATGAAGGTTTCCACTCAGGCACTGAAACTGTTGCTGCAGCGATTGATCTTGAGGACGCATACAACAGAGTACCACTGGATTTTTTAATGTTTCAGCTTCTTGAACTAAACGTAAGTCCATTCCTCCTTAGTTGGATCGCTGCAGCCCTCTTCCAACGGAAAGTAGTTTTTAGATGTGGCAGTTGGACTTCGGAACCAACAACAATATATCCTGGCCTACCACAGGGATCACCATTATCTCCGGTACTGTTCAACGCCTACACAGTGAGAATCACCAGTGAGCAGATCACTGGACCTGGCAGGACATTGTCATATGCCGATGATGTTTTAGTGTATCGTCAGGGTAAGGATAGAGAGGAGGTTGCTGTGGAACTACAAACCGAACTCAATCGCATAAGTACTTGGTGTGATGAAGCTGGGGCAATGGTCAACCCAACAAAGGCAACAGTGACTTGGTTCTCGTTGAATAATCATATTGTCAACAATCCAACACCAACTGTAATGCTGTGTTCAGAGACGGTGGAAAGAACGCAGGCAATGAATTACCTGGGGATACGGTTTGATCGAAGCCTTGCTTATAATGTGCACATAGACCAGGTGATAACAAAGGCCAAGCGGGGCTTGGCAGCGATGCGGGTGATGGCGGCAGCAAACTGTGAGCAGCGCCATCTATGTCTTCTGTACGAGGGGCTGGTCATGTCTGTTTTGGAGTATGCAATGGCAATCCTGACTCTCAGCCATAAGCAGATAGAAAGGATGGAAAGGATACAGAATGAAGCTATGCGCATTATTCTTGGATGTACAAGAGATACAGCATGCAGGGCGATGCGCTACCTTCTTGATTTTCCAACCATTGAAGAGAGAATGCAAGTTTGCAGGGCACGCGCCTACCTCAGAATTAACGCAAACACACAGCATCCACTGCATAGTGAAATTAGGAAGGTGAAGGGCAGCAGGTTAAAAAGAGGACGGTCGTGGATGGGTCAAGCCGAAGACATTCTTCAACAGGTGTGTTCACTTGAGGACTTAGAACCTGGCGAGGAGTGGGTGCAAGTGCCAACAGACTTCTGCACATCCTTTTCAGTTTGCATCCAACTAGATAGAAAATGCAGACAAGAAAATCCGGCTGCTGTGGAGGCTGAAGTACAAGCGTTGATTTTCGAGAATTCGCTAGACAGTGACGCGGTCATCTACACAGATGGGTCGGTCGTCCGACATGTGAGAAGCTCATGGGCCTTTACAGCTCGGGCCGGAGGGAGAATTGTGAAGGAGGACTCTGGTGCTTTCACTGAAACCACAAGTAGCCTGACCATGGAAGTCATGGCAGTAAGTAAAGCAATAACATGGCTCGAGACACAGACATTCACTAGGGCTTGTTTCCTTAGCGACTCAATGAACATGATCAAGAGGATAGAGGAGGGGTCGATCCGAAGAGAATGGTTGCTGCCTCTGGAGCGGTCTCGGCTGGCAAAGATTAGTTTCATCTTCGTACCAGGTCATGCGGGAGTACAAGGAAATGAGCGGGCTGACAAGCTCGCAGGTGAGGCTACTGTGGAGGGCGGACGCGCCATGGACCAGGCTGACATTCTGAATGCTCTACGAGAAGTGAGACTTTTGCAAGAACCAAGTGATGACTGTGAATCTACAACAATGGCCAGACTGCGAGAGCAGCAAATTAAAAGAGGGGTGGCCAAACAAGAACACTACGCAGGAAGCCAAAGAAGATTGATAAACCAACACAGAACTGGCGTCGTTAGCCACTACACGCTGCGGGATTTGCTGAGGAGGGGATCCGAGCACTTATGGACTGAATGGTCCGATGTGCAACGAGGATGATCTGTCGACTAACTAACTAACTAACTAACAACAATAGTAACAACTACAACGTCGAATACAAAAGCAGTAACAACAACAACAACAGACAACGATAGTAATAACCACAACAACAGATACAACAACAGTAGCAACTACAACAACAGACACAACAACAGTAGCAACTACAACAACAGATACAACAACAGTAACAACTACAACAGACACAACAACAGTAGCAACTACAACAACAGATACAACAACAGTAACAACTACAAGAACAGATACATCAACAGTAATAACTATAGCAACAGATACAACAACAGTAACAACTACAACAGATACAACAACAGTAGCAACTAAAGCAACAGATACAACAACAGTAACAACTACAGCAATAAATATAACAACAGTAACAACTACAACAACAAATACAACAACAGTAACAACAACAACAGACACAACAATAGTAATAACCACACCAACGGATACAGCAACAATAACAACTACAGCAACAGATACAACAACAGTAACAACTACAGCAACAGATACAACAACAGTAACAACTACAGCAACAGATACAACAACAGTAACAACTACAGCAACAGATACAACAACAGTAACAACTACAACAACAGCCACAACAGTAACAACTACACCAACAGATACAACAACAGTAACAACTACAACAACAAATACAACATCAGTAACAACTACAACAACAGATACAATAACAGTAACAACTACACCAACAGATACAACAACAGTAACAACTACAGCATCAGATACAACAACAGTAACAACCATTTCCAGACAAACATACAGGGTGTCCGCAAAAATATATATTCCCTTTGATTTATTACAGTTTCATTATTAAGATATCTTTGTCATCATCATTATCATCTTCTTCTTCTCCGTCTGCCCGCTATCCTCAACCGAAGCCTAAGCCTTCAAACAGATCCCTCCATCTTTCTATCTCATGTAACCTCGCTCATCCCCTCCCCATGGTATATAAATCACTGTCACAGCCCTCAAACCCCTTCGGTTTAGGTGATCTTCAACCTGAACACTGGGGTTCTGAAGTGCCAGGTTGGTACACCTGTGGTGACTAACTGAGTCACTACCGGTCATCGCCACTGAGCGCGTGGGCTATTATCGGGAAAACACTTGTCCGATGAGCACCCTTCAAAATGCGATGGACTCCCAATTTAGGGATTCCTGTTTCAAGGCCATTTGTCGAGCAGAATTCCTTGGAAATCGACGGAGACGTCTCACAGGCTCTGCTTCTCATGTGGGGCCGATGAACGACCTCAGTTTTACAGAACTTCCTTTATGGACATCTTGAATAGTTCCATTGCTTGAAACTCATCTCTGATGCGACCCATGCTGGGTCGCGGGATGGGCCTGTGTGTGAGAGTCTCTTTTAACTCACACTGCACCTCGGTTTTGCTCTCTCACTGCCTGTACTCTGTCAGATAAACGACTGTCTCTCATTTGCTTGTGTCCTTACTTCAGCTGCACACGTAAACACAAAAGTTTGGATGAGTTATAATAATTCAAAGCATGTACATATTTCTGGGACACCCTATACATAATGTTTACTGGTGTAGCTATGTATAGTGCGTCTGGAACCGCCAGGTTTGCAAGAGCCAGCCTCCAACTACAGTTTTAATTCAAGTAGGGCTTGTGGGAGATCCGGCAGCTGTGTGTTGCTGGCGCGTCTGTTGGCAGGAGGACGTGATGGCGGTAGAGGACAAGCTGAACACTGGAATGCCACCCTGAAGCTGAGGTCACCAGGTTTCCACCAAAGACTTCTCACGGCGCCATTTTCTGGCAAACGTCTTGTTTCTAGATTTAAACTTGTGAGACAAGATATGGCTCCGGTGTCGCTAGCATAAACAGAACAGACGCCAGGGTAAAAGTGTAACAGGCAACAGAACACAGACCAGGGTACAAGTGTAACAACAACACAACAGGCGCCAGGGTACAAGTGTAACAACGACACAACAGGCGCCAGGGTACAAGTGTAACAACGACACAACAAGCGCCAGAGTTCCATAGTAACAACAACACAACACACTCCAGGGTACAAGTGTTACAACAACACAACACACTCCAGCGTACAATATACTCTTGTCGTAGTAAAATTGTTTTAAGTAACAACCCTAGATAAATAATTATTTAGTTGGTAGAGGAGAGGCAGGGAACCACCAAAAGGATATTTTGGATACTCAGTAAAAACTTCATTGTTTTCCTGGAGGTATTCATTGGTTCTCCGAAACTCTATTTAATGGTCTCAAACCACTGAGCCAGTAACAGCTAAACTAATTATAACAGGCAGGATCACATTGAGAAAGAGGAACTTAGTATTTCTTTGGGGTTGTCCAAACAACTACCATGCATCCAACACTTATCTTTCCAATACTTCAGTATTTGTGATTTTGTCTTGCCACTTAATACCAAGTATTCTTCGCAGACACCGCATATGAAAGCTGTTTAAACGTTTCTCTTGGTTTGAGTACGTTGATCAGGTTTCACTGCCATAAAGAAGAATACTAACGACACAGGCTTGATAGACAAGGACTTTTGTTTTGGCAGTAAGCTTCCTGTTTTCCCAGACTCTTTTTCTTAACCTATTCATTGTTGTTGCTGCCTTACCAATCCGGATGTTAAATTCCTGATCTAGGGATAATTTGCTATTTACCTCTGATCATAGATATGTAAAATGGTCTACCATCTCTAGATTGATGATACCCCATGTGCACCTTGTGACATAATCTGTGTCTTCTTTTTGCTAATTGTTAAACCAAATTCAGAACAAGCATTGGAGAATGCAGATAGTAGACATTGTAATTCTTCCTCAGAGTGGGTCGTAACTGCAGCACCATCTGCAAAAAAGCAACGCTCTGATCAGTACCCTCCTAATTTTGGTCTTGGCCTTCAATCTCTGAGCATTATAGAGGCCGCCATCTGAGCGTGAGTGAATGTATATACCACCATCCTGATCACGAAAGGCATATTTCAGTAGAAGTGAAAAGTATATTCCAAAAGGGTGGGAGCTAGTACACAACTTTGCTTAACTCCACTCTTGATTTCAAACTCTTCTGAAGTTGCACCATCAAACTTGATTACACCCTTCATGTCTGTGTGGAACGATCCCACCATGGACAGAAGAGTTGGTAGGCAGCCAATCATCTTTAGTGCCTTGAACAGACCCTCACGACTGACCAAATCAAATGCTTGTGTGAGGTCGACGAAGGAAATAAACAGTGGCTGATTCTGTTAACGCAATGCGAATATCATATCAATGGTAGACCGGTTCTATCGGAACTGGTCCTCCTCGGTTTTTTCGGTATCCTCCTCGGTTTTTTCCCCGTCTTGTTTCTTTATCTATCGAGCATAAATCGGTCGAGCATAAACAGTATCATCATTCCATTGGTGCTGTGTAAGGCTTATGGTTACAGTGCATTTCCTCGTGGTGGTCTAGGGGATGAGCGGGCGTGGGGGTGGGCGCGCAGGGGTGGGGCGCGGGTGTCGGCGTGTAGGGTAGGGCTAATCGGTTCGAACCCTCGAGCCATGACAGGCGTCATATGAAAAAAGAAAAATATAAGTAAGAATGTAAATATGGCAGGTATATGATTCGCTATGATACGACCACCTCTCCCTTGTTCATAGGTAATCGACCACCAAGAAGTGTATTCCCAGCCGGCCCATCAACCTGTTCATCCCCTCGCACCCCCGCATGGCCAAGGCAAAAAGTCCACACAATTCTTACAATCTGTAATCTGTGAAGCGAGGTGAGCCATTGCACACGACACATTCCTGTTTCCACTTTACTAAGCATACTCCTTGAGTCCGCGATGCCCCGGGAAGGTTAACCCGGTCAACAAATGCCCGCAGAAGTCGGATGTGTCGGCCTATCGGCGCAAGAACGCAGCTCTGCTGTAAACAGGCACAACGCAGTCACATCCGGAAAAAAAAAATCCGGATGAACGCAGAAGAGGAAGAAGAAGAATCAGCGATGAAGACAATATGTGTTGTAGTGGTCTCTAAGCACCAACCGGCACTAGGAGGTGGTGTGGTTAGTATCACGTCGCCAGCCTTAATTTCCTTAAACATTCTTGGTGCCTATCTTAGGCTAGGTACATTTTAGAAATCCGAATCTGCAGAGCTGCGGATCAAACTCATGACCAAACAGCGAGTGTCTGCACACTACGCTGTTGCGGATTCCTTGTTGAGTGACACGATGCAACACAATTCACGGGATTCTTGTGACTACACAACCCGGCATGCAATCATGTGATAGTGACGTGGTAGGGACTGTTGTGTTGTTGTTACACTTGTACCCTGGAGCCTGTTGTGTTGTTTGTTACACTTGTACCATAGAATGTGTTGTGTTGTTTTTACACTTGTACCCTGGCGCCTGTTGTGTTGTTTGTTACACTTGTACTCTGGAATGTGTTGTGTTGTTTGTTACACTTGTACCCTGGCGTGTGTTCTGTTGCCTGTTACACTTTTACTCTAGAGCGTGTTGTGATGTTGTTACACTTTTACCTTGGAGCGTGTTGTATTGTTGTAACACTTGTACGCTGGAGTGTGTTGTGTTGTTGTAACACTTGTACCCTGGAGTGTGTTGTGTTGTTGTTACTATGGAACTCTGGCGCTTGTTGTGTCGTTGTTACACTTGTACCCTGGCGCCTGTTGTGTCGTTGTTACACTTGTACCCTGGCGCCTGTTGTGTTGTTGTTACACTTGTACCCTGGTCTGTGTTCTGTTGCCTGTTACACTTTTACCCTGGCGTCTGTTCTGTTTATGCTAGCGACACCGGAGCCATATCTTGTCTCACAAGTTTAAATCTAGAAACAAGACGTTTGCCAGAAAATGGCGCCGTGAGAAGTCTTTGGTGGAAACCTGGTGACCTCAGCTTCAGGGTGGCATTCCAGTGTTCAGCTTGTCCTCTACCGCCATCACGTCCTCCTGCCAACAGACGCGCCAGCAACACACAGCTGCCGGATCTCCCACAAGCCCTACTTGAATTAAAACTGTAGTTGGAGGCTGGCTCTTGCAAACCTGGCGGTTCCAGACGCACTATACATAGCTACACCAGTAAACATTATGTATAGGGTGTCCCAGAAATATGTACATGCTTTGAATTATTATAACTCATCCAAACTTTTGTGTTTACGTGTGCAGCTGAAGTAAGGACACAAGCAAATGAGAGACAGTCGTTTATCTGACAGAGTACAGGCAGTGAGAGAGCAAAACCGAGGTGCAGTGTGAGTTAAAAGAGACTCTCACACACAGGCCCATCCCGCGACCCAGCATGGGTCGCATCAGAGATGAGTTTCAAGCAATGGAACTATTCAAGATGTCCATAAAGGAAGTTCTGTAAAACTGAGGTCGTTCATCGGCCCCACATGAGAAGCAGAGCCTGTGAGACGTCTCCGTCGATTTCCAAGGAATTCTGCTCGACAAATGGCCTTGAAACAGGAATCCCTAAATTGGGAGTCCATCGCATTTTGAAGGGTGCTCATCGGACAAGTGTTTTCCCGATAATAGCCCACGCGCTCAGTGGCGATGACCGGTAGTGACTCAGTTAGTCACCACAGGTGTACCAACCTGGCACTTCAGAACCCCAGTGTTCAGGTTGAAGATCACCTAAACCGAAGGGGTTTGAGGGCTGTGACAGTGATTTATATACCATGGGGAGGGGATGAGCGAGGTTACATGAGATAGAAAGATGGAGGGATCTGTTTGAAGGCTTAGGCTTCGGTTGAGGATAGCGGGCAGACGGAGAAGAAGAAGATGATAATGATGATGACAAAGATATCTTAATAATGAAACTGTAATAAATCAAAGGGAATATATATTTTTGCGGACACCCTGTATGTTTGTCTGGAAATGGTTGTTACTGTTGTTGTATCTGATGCTGTAGTTGTTACTGTTGTTGTATCTGTTGGTGTAGTTGTTACTGTTATTGTATCTGTTGTTGTAGTTGTTACTGATGTTGTATTTGTTGTTGTAGTTGTTACTGTTGTTGTATCTGTTGGTGTAGTTGTTACTGTTGTGGCTGTTGTTGTAGTTGTTACTGTTGTTGTATCTGTTGCTGTAGTTGTTACTGTTGTTGTATCTGTTGCTGTAGTTGTTACTGTTGTTGTATCTGTTGCTGTAGTTGTTACTGTTGTTGTATCTGTTGCTGTAGTTGTTATTGTTGCTGTATCCGTTGGTGTGGTTATTACTATTGTTGTGTCTGTTGTTGTTGTTACTGTTGTTGTATTTGTTGTTGTAGTTGTTACTGTTGTTATATTTATTGCTGTAGTTGTTACTGTTGTTGTATCTGTTGCTTTAGTTGCTACTGTTGTTGTATCTGTTGTAGTTGTTACTGTTGTTGTATCTGTTGCTATAGTTATTACTGTTGATGTATCTGTTCTTGTAGTTGTTACTGTTGTTGTATCTGTTGTTGTAGTTGCTACTGTTGTTGTGTCTGTTGTAGTTGTTACTGTTGTTGTATCTGTTGTTGTAGTTGCTACTGTTGTTGTGTCTGTTGTTGTAGTTGCTACTGTTGTTGTATCTGTTGTTGTGGTTATTACTATCGTTGTCTGTTGTTGTTGTTGTTACTGCTTTTGTATTCGACGTTGTAGTTGTTACTATTGTTGTTAGTTAGTTAGTTAGTTAGTCGACAGATCATCCTCGTTGCACATCGGACCATTCAGTCCATAAGTGCTCGGATCCCCTCCTCAGCAAATCCCGCAGCGTGTAGTGGCTAACGACGCCAGTTCTGTGTTGGTTTATCAATCTTCTTTGGCTTCCTGCGTAGTGTTCTTGTTTGGCCACCCCTCTTTTAATTTGCTGCTCTCGCAGTCTGGCCATTGTTGTAGATTCACAGTCATCACTTGGTTCTTGCAAAAGTCTCACTTCTCGTAGAGCATTCAGAATGTCAGCCTGGTCCATGGCGCGTCCGCCCTCCACAGTAGCCTCACCTGCGAGCTTGTCAGCCCGCTCATTTCCTTGTACTCCCGCATGACCTGGCTACGAAGATGAAACTAATCTTTGCCAGCCGAGACCGCTCCAGAGGCAGCAACCATTCTCTTCGGATCGACCCCTCCTCTATCCTCTTGATCATGTTCATTGAGTCGCTAAGGAAACAAGCCCTAGTGAATGTCTGTGTCTCGAGCCATGTTATTGCTTTACTTACTGCCATGACTTCCATGGTCAGGCTACTTGTGGTTTCAGTGAAAGCACCAGAGTCCTCCTTCACAATTCTCCCTCCGGCCCGAGCTGTAAAGGCCCATGAGCTTCTCACATGTCGGACGACCGACCCATCTGTGTAGATGACCGCGTCACTGTCTAACGCATTCTCGAAAATCAACGCTTGTACTTCAGCCTCCACAGCAGCCGGATTTTCTTGTCTGCATTTTCTATCTAGTTGGATGCAAACTGAAAAGGATGTGCAGAAGTCTGTTGGCACTTGCACCCACTCCTCGCCAGGTTCTAAGTCCTCAAGTGAACACACCTGTTGAAGAATGTCTTCGGCTTGACCCATCCACGACCGTCCTCTTTTTAACCTGCTGCCCTTCACCTTCCTAATTTCACTATGCAGTGGATGCTGTGTGTTTGCGTTAATTCTGAGGTAGGCGCGTGCCCTGCAAACTTGCATTCTCTCTTCAATGGTTGGAAAATCAAGAAGGTAGCGCATCGCCCTGCATGCTGTATCTCTTGTACATCCAAGAATAATGCGCATAGCTTCATTCTGTATCCTTTCCATCCTTTCTATCTGCTTATGGCTGAGAGTCAGGATTGCCATTGCATACTCCAAAACAGACATGACCAGCCCCTCGTACAGAAGACATAGATGGCGCTGCTCACAGTTTGCTGCCGCCATCACCCGCATCGCTGCCAAGCCCCGCTTGGCCTTTGTTATCACCTGGTCTATGTGCACATTATAAGCAAGGCTTCGATCAAACCGTATCCCCAGGTAATTCATTGTCTGCGTTCTTTCCACCGTCTCTGAACACAGCATTACAGTTGGTGTTGGATTGTTGACAATATGATTATTCAACGAGAACCAAGTCACTGTTGCCTTTGTTGGGTTGACCATTGCCCCAGCTTCATCACACCAAGTACTTATGCGATTGAGTTCGGTTTGTAGTTCCACAGCAACCTCCTCTCTATCCTTACCCTGACGATACACTAAAACATCATCGGCATATGACAATGTCCTGCCAGGTCCAGTGATCTGCTCACTGGTGATTCTCACTGTGTAGGCGTTGAACAGTACCGGAGATAATGGTGATCCCTGTGGTAGGCCAGGATATATTGTTGTTGGTTCCGAAGTCCAACTGCCACATCTAAAAACTACTTTCCGTTGGAAGAGGGCTGCAGCGATCCAACTAAGGAGGAATGGACTTACGTTTAGTTCAAGAAGCTGAAACATTAAAAAATCCAGTAGGTACTCTGTTGTATGCGTCCTCAAGATCAATCGCTGCAGCAACAGTTTCAGTGCCTGAGTGGAAACCTTCATAGACATCATGGGCAAAGACTGCTGCATTGGTCCAGGTTTCTCTTTTTGGACGGTACCCACCCAGGGTAGGTGGGAAAACACCTTGCCTCTCTAGTTGGCTTGATATTTTCCTGGCAATTACCTTCTCCAGCAGCTTGCCTACTGTATTCTGCATGGTTATAATTCGATATCCCTGAATTTTTTGTATGGTCTTTGTCAGGCTTCGGCAAGGGAATCAGATAGCTATGTAACCATTCCTCCTTGATGCTAGCACTCCCTATACTGTTGTTGTACATGTCTGCTAGTTTCTCTAGCTCATTGTCGGTACACCTATTTATGTCGTCGTATCTTATGCCATCAGGACCTGGAGCACTGTTTTTTGATCGTCGAAGCACAGCCTTGATTTCTTTCACTGTCACTGTGTCTTCATCCGAAGTGTTCTGGGCCTTGCATCTGTCTGAGGTGACCTCCTTGGCCAGATTCCGGCCTCCCATGTCTGTCTGGTTGCTCTGCTCAAGGTAGCGTTCAAAGAGGGCTTTGCCCTTGTCCTCATCAGTCCTCTGCCAGATGAGGTCAGCACCTTGGAAGTCAGAAATGCTCTTATTCTTGACTACCCCACTCATGCTTTTATGTAGTCGCCAGAACAATTTCAGTGACTTGTCTGTGCTTACTCTTTGACACACCTCTGCCCATTTTTCGCTTTTAACCACCTTGACCAGTTTTTTGAAATAGCTTACTTTTGTGTGCATCTCTCTTTCTAAGTGCAAGCAGGGACTAGGATGACCAGCTCTGTTCTTCTTGGCATTTTGCCATCTCCTTACAGCACTACGCTTATCCACCCAAGCCTTCTCCACCTCGAAACTCCACCACGGTGGCTGCTCCCAGCTTTTTCTCCTGCCCTGAAACGTTCTGCGCTTGTCACGTCTTATTTTGCTCACCACATCTTGCCCTGTACTGTCATACTGGAACGTCTTTACCTTTAGCTTGTGCTGCCTGGTTCTGCCTTTCTCCACCAATATGCTGCAAGGGTGGTGGTCGCTGCCATGGTGTCCTAGGACACCCCATCTACACACTGTAGTGAGTGAAGGTGAAACTAGCGCCAGATCAATAGCACTGTCCTCATCGCCTGGACGGCTTGCTGTCCTGGTGACACAGCCACTGTTGATACAAACCAGGTCGATGGTTTCCAGTGCAGTCTCGAGCTCCTCCCCTTGTGTATTGGAGGAAGTGTTTCCCCATGATCTGCCTTTAGCGTTGAAGTCACCACAGAAAATAACATTTCTCTCGTGGCCTAATATGCCACTTAAGCACTGCCACTTCTGGGCGTCCACACTCGCATTGCGGGCATAAACATTAACCAACACGAATGGTATACTGGAATGAACTCTCAACGCCTGTATTTGTATATCGTCACTGTCCCAACTGGACATGTCTAGCTCTGACACCACCATGCTGTCGCGAACGAGAATCGCCGTTCCCAGATGTCGTCTGTTGTAGAAACATTTGAAGCCGGCAATTCGGAGTAGCTGATCGCACAGTCTCGTCTCCTGGAGTGCTACAATGTCGTTCCTGTAAACTAGGGTTTCTAAAATAGAGCCCCGTTGTTTTACACTGGCACAGTTCCAATATAGAATACGGATGTTCCTGAGTCCTAGACGGTGACACTTGAGTCTAAAACGTCTCAAACCCCCGCGCTTACCTTGCTTCTTTGTCCCTGCGTGGCTACCACGCCGCTTCGTTATGTTGACTGTTGATCGCTCGGAAAGAAGACGTTCTTCCGCCATGTTGAAAAAACGTAAACACAGACTGCTGATAACCACACACGCTGCTGAAAATTCACTCAAGGATGGCTTCGCTCGATGCACGAACTCCGTAGCACCCGCGCAGATCTTGAGTAGAAACTCCTGGTTTTACATCCTGGCACACCAATTACACGCAAGAGATGAATAAATCCATCCCTTACGCGAAAAAGTTAACGAACACAAAACAACACGACCGTCCGTCGCCATCTTGAAACCGGAAGTCCATCTGACAGAATATGAAGTGCAAAACGAGTCATAGAGATAGTTCATTGTGAATCCCGTCTTACAGGGCCATTGATCTGTCGGTTTCACGATGCATGAACCATATAGATAGTTCATTGTGAATCCCATCTTACAAGGCCATTAATCTGTCGGCTTCATGATACATGAACCATAGAGATAGTTTATTGTGAATCCCGTCTTACTTGTTGTATCTGTTGGTGTGGTTATTATTATTGTTGTGTCTGTTGTTGTAGTTGTTACTGCTTTTGTATTCGATGTTGTAGTTGTTACTATTGTTGTATCTGTTGGTGTGGTTATTATTATTGTTGTGTCTGTTGTTGTAGTTGTTACTGCTTTTGTATTCGATGTTGTAGTTGTTACTATTGTTGTATCTATTGGTGGGGTTGTTATTTTTGTTGTAAAGGTTTTTTGTAGTTGTTACTGTTGTCGTATCTGTCGCTGTAGTTGTTACTGTTGTATGTGTTAGTGTGGTTGTTACTGTTTTTGTATCTGTTGCTGTAGTTGTTA
Source organism: Cepaea nemoralis (assembly GCA_014155875.1). Classification (NCBI taxonomy): domain Eukaryota; kingdom Metazoa; phylum Mollusca; class Gastropoda; order Stylommatophora; family Helicidae; genus Cepaea; species Cepaea nemoralis. The sequence goes on along the minus strand of JACEFZ010026194.1, from coordinate 184,151 downwards.
CTATTGCTGTAGTTATAGCTGTAGTTGTATAGCTACAGCTATAACTACAGCAATAGTAACAACTACAGCAACAGAACCCCCAAGTTCACGGTGGACCAGCGTGCTGAGGAACTGGATGGCCTGGGTAAACTGGTCGTGAACGTTGGACGTCTGGCAGGCGTGCGGGGCGGCACCAGGCGTATGGACTCCTGCGGGACATCCCCTGCCTCTTCCCTAGCAAGCAGGCAATGCTAGGGTGACCGTTTATTTCCTGCAATATCCAAACTTTGCCTATGGATTTATTTAAACACGGGAATCGTCGCCGGAGCTACGGAGCACGTGCTCTGCGCTTGACACATCCCTCAGAGGCTAGCGAAGAGAGAGAGAGAGTGAGGAGAAGAGGACGAGGAAATGGTGTGAGAAGAAGGCATAGAAATAGGAGGGCAGGCGCCAGGAGAACAGGACGAAAAGTGGAGAGACTAGGTTTCAACTATGTAGAGTGGGATACTGGAATTGTCGTAGTGCCAGACAGAGAGGTCCTGTATTGGAGAGACTAATATATGATTTTCATGTCCTCATGCTCCAGGAGCTAAATACAGACAAATACCATTGCTCTGGGTACGCCAGTTATATAAACCCTACTGGGCAGAAGAGACATGGACAAGGTCTCTGCTGGCGAAGGAAGGAGTGAAGCATGTAGTACTTGACTTGAGCCAGTGGAATCACAGGGAATAGAGGTTCAGGGTATACAAATGGAGATTGGTGGCTTAAGTTGGAACATCATAAATGTATATGCCACAGTGGACTGTTTTGTCAGAAAGGAACTCTGGGACTGGCTTAAGAAACTGGAGGAATTACCATGTGATAGGTACTCATATGTGGAGACTTCAATGCGAGGAACAGAGATTGGGACAGCAGTGGAGAAAACCGACAGGGAATTGCCCTTGCAGATGCCATGGTGGACTCCGATATGGTGTGCATAAATGATGGTAGGCCGACTAGAATGGCAATAAGGCCTGGCGATGCAGACACAGCTATTGACTTGGCACTTGTCTCCCAGTCATCAGTCCTTGATATAAAGTGGACTATTTTGAATGACCATGGGAGTGATCACATGCCATGCTCAGTCCTGATCTCTAAACCCAGGAAAGTTAAGGCTGGGAGAGCGCGCAAGACCTTCCGGTATGAGTGGACCGATTGCCTTCTTGGACGCCTCAGACAGGGGGCTTGCAACAGGAATGTTAAAACTCCTTTTTTTCAGCCCCCCCATGGTGGACCCCAGAAGTAGACCATGCTTGGAAAGCAAAGAGAGCTGCAGTGAAGCAGCTAAGGAAAGTGGACAGACACCCGAAGTTCACGAGACGAAGTGAACACGGCGGAAAATGTCAAGGAAGACAAGGTGGAGGTTTTCAAGCGCTGTGCTGCAGAGGCCAAAAACGCAAAATGGGAATGTTTCATGAAAGAAATTGGAGGTGATAAAACACTGCGAAAATTCTGGAAACTGCACAGGCAAATGCAAAGAAAAGATCGGCCTATGATAGTGGGAACAATTTATAGAGATATATATATATTATATGATGGTGTGCGCGTGACAACAGACAAAGAGAAAAAAAAAAGGGGGGGGGGGGGCGCGTTTCTCCAGAGATTTTTAGAGCAGACCAATCATAATGATGCGGACACCAGAGAGGAGTTATCTGGCACCACGAAGAATATGCAGTATGAAGACATCATACGGGCGGAAGAAGTTAAACACATGTTGAAAAAAGGCAAATTACACGGCACCAGGGCCTGATGGGGTCAGGTTATGGCAACATGAAGAGGTTTAAGCGATGCAGACCTGGAGGAGATGACCGACTGCTTTAACCAAAGCATTAGGACAGCATCAGTACCGCAGGCTTGGGTGCACAGCATATTGTTGAACATGGGATACTAAATAAGGTTGTGTTACTTTATATACTTGAAACATGGGATACTAAATAAGGTTGTGTCACTTTGTATACTTCAAAATTGGATACTAAATAAGGTTGTATCATTCTATATAATTGAACATGGGATGCTAAATAAGGTTGTGTCATTCTATTTAATTGAACATGGGATACTAAATAAGGTTGTGTCACTTTGTATACTTGAACATGGAATACTAAATAAGATTGTGTTACTTTATATAATTGGAACACGGGATACTAAATAAGGTTGTGTCACTTGATATACTTGAACATGGTATACTAAATAAGGTTGTGTCACTTGATATACTTGAACATGGGATACTAAATAAGGTTGTGTCACTTTGTATACTTGAACATGGGATACTAAATAAGGTTGTGTCACTTTGTATACTTGAACATGGAATATTAAATAACGTTGTGTCACTTTGTATACTTGAACATGGGATACTAAATAAGGTTGTGTCACTTTGTATACTTGAACATGGGATACTAAATAAGGTTGTGTCACTTTGTATACTTGAACATGGGATACTAAATAAGGTTATGTCACTTTGTGTACTTGAACATGGGATTCTAAATAACGTTGTGTCACTTGATATACCTGAACATGGGATACTAAATAAGGTTGTGTCACTTTGTGTACTTGAACATGGGATACTTCTTCTTCTTCTTCGTTCATCCGGAGTTTTTTTTCCGGATGTGATTGCGTTGTGCCTGTTTACAGCAGAGCTGCGTTCTTGCGCCATTAGGCCGACACATCCGACTTCTGCGGGCATTTGTTGACCGGGTTAACCTTCCCGGGGGAACATGGGATACTAAATAAGGGTGTGTCACTTTGTATACTTGAACATGGGATACTAAATAAGGTTGTGTCACTTTGTGTACTTGAACATGGGATACTAAATAAGGTTATGTCACTTGATATACCTGAACATGGGATACTAAATAAGGGTGTGTCACTTGATATACCTGAACATGGGATACTAAATAAGGTTGTGTCACTTTGTGTACTTGAACATGGGATACTAAATAAGGTTGTGTCACTTTGTGTACTTGAACATGGGATACTAAATAAGGTTGTGTCACTTTGTGTACTTGAACATGGGATACTAAATAGGTTGTGTCACTTTTGTGTACTTGAACATGGGATACTAAATAAGGTTGTGTCACTTGATATACCTGAACATGGGATACTAAATAAGGTTATGTCACTTGATATACCTGAACATGGGATACTAAATAAGGTTGTGTCACTTTGAATACCTGAACATGGGATACTAAATAAAGTTGTGTCACTTGATATACTTGAACATTATTTCGCCATCTCATGTGATCACCAGAGTTGTGAATCAGCTTAGTGTTCTTGTCTCGACCCATGCCATGTGGCCAAGCCATCCAGGTACTTACTTCTCTGTCTTCCCATTGTCTTCTTCCCCTCGAGATTGCCACTTGTCACCAAGTTCTCCAATTATTTTTTCTCATTACGTGGCCAAAAAATGATGGTATAGCGACATCAGATATTGAATGCACGGAGGAATAGGTGGGCCCTCTTTCCCTCACTTTAGCTGGCGACCAGCCCAGGAGCAAAAACCCGGGCAAGACCAAGCTCATGACACGATCAGCGCAGCTCGCTGTCTACTCCGCCAATACGTCCACTAGACTACATTTGTGAACTCTCGGTGTCCCACAGGAAGAGCACTCGAGGCGGACACCACACCCCGAGACCACAGAGGAACCCCCACCACCACCCCTCCCCCGCACTCTATGTGATCAGTCGTGATGCCATGTCATACAACGTTTGCTGTGTTCCTGAACTTTTTAACGTTTGGTCTGAACAAGCGACAGAAAACTGGCTAGTTGTTTCAAATGTCCTTTGCAGCAGGTTGCGATCAACCACACATTCAGCAGTTTGCCACTGTTTTCTTAAAACGAAGTCAGCGTTGATCGGTTGCAGGCCATGAACTCGCTACCCCGACACCAACGCACAGACAATTTAAGAGTGGACGTTCTTAATCTTTCGGTCACACTGACTTCTATGCAACACAGCATGACACACACACACACACACACACACACACACACAACACACACACACACACACACACACACGCACACACACACACAAACACACACACACACATACACACCAATGGTGTCAGGTCTTAGTCAGATATGACTGAGCTACCGTATAACAGTAGACGGTACTACCTGCTTTCTGTTAGAGCCGAACGTTGGGCGGCGCTTACCAAACCCGACACCCCACTGTCAGGTTCTTACATTTAACAATAACTAAGGCTCGTGTTTCCTAACACATGTGAGTCAAACACCGTCACAGAGTAACTTGACGGGACACACTGCAACACTAAGTCAAACACTTTATTTACACTTCTCGCGCAACACAATCAGATCAGGCATCTCGCCATTACAATATCGATGCCGCAATACAATTACGCAGTAAATCAATACAATGGATACAATCACAAACCTATACCACAGCCGCACAGTCTCCTAGCCTCACACAAGGTTTACTATCAATTCGCATTCAGACGCCTCAGTCATACGAGCTTCTCTCAGACCCGTCCGTACTGTCCGACAATCCCAAGCCTGTCTGGCGTTTCTCGCTGTGAGTTCTTGCCAGGCGGGATTGCGTACCGGCGTGGACTTCATACGTCACGCCTCTACTGGCTTGACCGCTGTCCGGTTAGTCCCGCTCACAGGCGAACCTGTGGACAGGTGGATTGTATTCGCCTGGTGCCGTTGACGACGCCGCGGCACAACTACAGGGGAGATTATGACACTCTCCCCGCCTTCCATTCCATGAAAGGTGAAACCTTTCATGTGAGTTTCCTGTAAATTTGGGTTAATATATATAAACCCTGTCAGAATCTAACCATTAGTTGTCATCTGACTTGACTTAGGTTTCATTGCAATATGTAGGCATTGCAAGTTATATCCACACACTCTCACATGATGTCAAGAAGTAACACCTCCCAAGTACAATCCTCTCGATGGATTATCACCTCCGTTGTAATGTGACCCAGTCAGTCCGGTAGCTATCAGCGACACACGCAACTACCTCGCAACCAATAAAGAAAAATTACAAACACGTCGAAACGTCAGGTTAGACTGCGAGCCGTCTCGATATCAGGCGACTCCAACATTTGAGTCCCACCCAGACTTGGTAGGAACATCTCGTGTTGGTCTACAACTTCGGCAATTGCTTCCATACCTAGCTGACGTCATCTTGGAGTGTTGACAATCTGGCAACATGAAGGTGGTTTTTATCTGTTACACATTACTGCGTATTACAATTGTTTCCCTTTGGTGTAATCTGTGAAACAATTCAAAATTCATGGGAGATAATTAAACCATACTTTCAAAACAATAAATTACATTTGTTAATTCATTTCTAAGCGTCATAAATTGATGCTTCTTTACAATAGTGAACTAGATGTCGCTATTGTGAAAAAGTTAATCAAGTTACGATTCTCAGATTACATTAATGAAAAATCCTCACCTACATGGTAAATTTGCGTTCACAAAGTGTATTGCATTCGTCATTTCTTTGTGAACATTAGTTTCCCGTTTGCTAACTTTTTGATTAAATTTCTAAATACCGGAAGTACACACACAGCCGAAGTGTTCGGATGTTCTTAACACAGTGTTGTTCCGCATGGATGTTGTAACAATGATCGGAATACACAGTTCTTAGAAACAGTTGGTGAATTCAGTATTTCTTTGCAAAATACGGATTAAAGTGTTCTGTAGAAATTTAAATGTCACAGTTTCTTTCACACGGATTAAAATGCGAAGAATACTTGGTATTAAGTGGCAAGACAAAATCACAAATACTGAAGTATTGGAAAGATAAGTGTTGGATGCATGGTAGTTGTTTGGACAACCCCAAAGAAATACTAAGTTCCTCTTTCTCAATGTGATCCTGCCTGTTATAATTAGTTTAGCTGTTACTGGCTCAGTGGTTTGAGACCATTAAATAGAGTTTCGGAGAACCAATGAATACCTCCAGGAAAACAATGAAGTTTTTACTGAGTATCCAAAATATCCTTTTGGTGGTTCCCTGCCTCTCCTCTACCAACTAAATAATTATTTATCTAGGGTTGTTACTTAAAACAATTTTACTACGACAAGAGAACTCTCAAAAAGAGACAATGACCCTTATTTTCAAATTTATTACACTTAACTAGTGTTATGGAACAATAATGTCATAAACATACATAATCAGTGCATTCACAAAACAAGATCATATACATATTCATCTCTATCTATATATCTATTTCCTGGCTGTGCCCACTGTACAATCCATCACCATCAGTGCTGTCTCAGTTTTCTATTATAATTATTATGCTTCTTATTGTGGCATATTTATAATCTGTGGATAAAAACTGGATACACTTTAATTGGTAACCATCAAGTTCTTCTATCTCTGCGGCAATCAGCCAGAGCTAAATATATGTGATAATTTCTTGAGTTCCTTTGTTCCAGGATACGGGGTAGTGGCTCGATGGTTTTCCCCACTTATACGGATAGAACTAAGTAATATGGGATACCTGCTGTCCTTTAATGGTGGAGAAATTTGCAGGAAGTTTCTTTTGACTAGTATTTGACCTCACTATATCAACTGCCACACTCAGTCAAGCTGCTACATACACCAAAGTCAGGTCTGGATCTAATTGGATCAGGCCACTCAATGAAATTTCAGCAATCAACATTCATCTAATCACATCCTCAATATGACATTAGAAATGCAATGCTGTAAACTCCTAAGAACACAACAAGTGAAATCAATAAAGAGGAATCTTGTTCCTAGAGAAAAATAAACAGCAGACAGATGGTCTTGGTGGTCTCAATTAGTTATCACCAACATAATTGGTTGCACTCCATTCAATATTCCATTATAAGGTGTTCAAGATTTAGCCTAGCAGATGTGCAGTTTCATCTTCACCTATGCCTGTCCTCATGGTCTCCAGATTGAGTAATACCTTAATTGATTTGGAATTGGACAACTATGTTTCCCATCCTCTTCTGTACCTAGTTATTTTCTCTACATCTTCTTCCATTAAAAGAAAAGGACCTCATGCATTAAGAGGTTTTAAACTCATTCCCCATTGCAATGAGTATTTGCTTATAAGCAATATAAGTACATCATGGTATCAATTCTTGTATAGTATTCAGGTGCATTCTTCTTAATTAAATGCTTCAAGTGAGAAGTTATCTTCCCTTCTCTTCTCGTGGATGCGACATGCTTTTACCTCATTTATCATCATCATCATTGTTATTACAATCATCATCATCATTCTCATCATTATCATTTTATCATTATCATCATCATCATTATCATTACAATAATCATCTTCATTACAATCATCATCATCATTATTGTTATTACAATCATCATCTCATTATCATTACATTCATCAGGACACTAGACCATATGTTGTAACATGAGTGATCTATAATACAAAGTGGGGTCTTGCTTAAGACACAAAACCAGGTGCTTGTAGTATGTGTGATATGTAATATGGGTTGTGTCGTGCTTAGGCACAAAACCAGATGATGGTAACCTGAGTGATATTTAATACAAAGTGGTGTCATGCGTCGGAGTGCGCTAAATTATTACTCAGTGTATGGGTTATGCCGAACATGTTTTCTTGTGATAGACAGGCCATTCCACATCAAAGTTGCGTTTTATCATGAGACTGACTGTTAGCTTATACTCCTTCTGAGCATGTCACTTCATTCACTCATTCTCCTCATTTCTCAGATATAATATTCACATGTGCATGGATGATCATTTCACTCATTCATCACACATAATATTCATATGTGCATGGATGATCGTTTCACTCATTCATCAGACATAATCATATCTGTATGGATGACAATCAAGCATATATGTGTGTTTTATACATGATACATTCACAGATTCAACAACAATGACATTACAATGGAATCTCACTCATTCTCATCCTTAATCAGACATAATATGTATATGGACATGGATGATAAGCATACTGATGTGCTTTTACAAATGACACATTCACAACTGTTTAACCATAATGAAATCACACATGACTCACCACAGGCATGCTCTCTTCAATGACATAGACTTATGTGATCATTATGCATACTTATGAGATTCACAAACTCTGATTCCTCATGTTGAGCAATAATGAAATTACACATTGATCACCACATGCTCTCATCATTTACATAGATTTATGTGACATACTCAGTCTACATTCATTCATCATGAATGATAGCAACACTTGCATGGCGGTTGATTAGGTATTTTTATGTCTCACAAATGATAAATCCATATGTTAACAACAATGAAAATACATTTGACTCACCACATGGGTGCTTTAACCCACCACACAAAATTATGATACATATAGAAATCTATTTGGCTCCCATGTGCTCATGAAAAAAAGAAACTACTTGACTTGTCATGTGCTCATGTAAAACAAATCTACGTGACTATTACTCATTACACTAATTTGTCTTACTAGTGTTTGCACATTTAAAATAGTTTTCTTACCACTGCACTAAGTATTCTTTGCCGTCTAAATCTTAAGTTACTCTCCAACTTCTAAATCACTGCTGATTGAGTTTAACTACTTAAGAAATAAAATGTACACTCTAGGTCTAATGCTTACACATTAAATAAGTTGTTTAACTGGGAGAACAGAAACTCACTGTGGTTTATCCTAATGTACAGTTCATCCATGACTATATAACTGAATATAATATGTAGTTTTCTACTAAATTAATTTCTTAAGGACTAATAACGTGGTTTACAACACATTGACTTAACAACTCTTCTTCTTGGGAAACAAGCTCACAGACTAAACTAATCTAAAACCTTATTGTTTTTACCTTGATTCTTTTCAAATGGCTCCAATCACCACATGTCACACCGAGATGTCAGGTCCTAGATTTGGTTCGATTTCCAAATACACTGGCTACTGATTTTGTTGGTCCTTTTCTCTCTAGACTTTATTGTCTTGCATTGGTAGAGATTTTAGGAGCTAACATTTTCAGTATTCACATTTGGCCTTATTCTAGTGATGACAAGGTGTGGTCTGCACAAATGAGACCATGAACCGGTCGTTGCTTGTTTTTATCCTAGCTTTCTCCCGTTCAAGTTTTTCGCTTTCCCGTCGAAAATAAATCGTTGTAAATTTAGGATTTTAGAAGCGGGGAACAAACCAGCCCTGTTGCAGTGTCACTCTTGAATTGTTGTACAGGGAATATTCTCAGCGACGTTGTCGGCTTGCACAAATATATCACAATAAGGTTGTATGACGGTATATTCCATGCTCAGTCTTCGTAGACTTAGATGGATAGGACATGTTAGGAGAATGGATGATTGTAGAAACCAAAGGACATCTTGTTTGGTGAATTACAGGTGTGTAAGAGATCTCAGGGTCGGCCTCTACTACGATACAAAGATTATGTAATTGGGACTGATTGATACAGGCATTGATAATGCACATTGGGAGCAAGTCGCCGCTGAACGTGTTGCATGGAGGGCAAATATCAGAAATGGAATAAAGCCAAATGCGAAAATTATTGCAGATAAGTCACACACCGAGCGTGTGAGACGTAAGATGGTGCAAGATGGTGAAAATGATCATCTGTTCACATGCATCCATTGTGGGCCAACATTTACAGCGCGAAGTGGCCTTAACAGTCACATTCGCCACCGCCATGAGTAGTATACAATGTGGGATTTGGTTCTTATTTGCCGGATTAATCCGGATTGACCTTGACCTCGGCTGATTTGCACTCCCCCTCGGTCATGTAGTCGGGTGGGGTAAGGGGTGATATCTAGGTCATATCTAAGGGCAATAATTCTAAGATTTTATGTTTCTAAGGGCAGATAACTATTGAGTGGGAGTATAAAAATTTTAATTAATTATTTAAAAATAAAATAAAATAAATAAAAATAAAAATAAATAACGACGGGGTGCGGGGTGGTGGCGAGGGGTGGGGGGGGGGTGGGCGCGTGGGGTGAGGCTAAGCGGTTCGGGTTTAAACACTATCATCACAGGGTTACAAATGAAAACCTTAAAATGTAAAGAAGGTCGATATTATTGATTTTAGCGGGTATAGCTTAGTGAAATTTATTGTTAAGGGGTGGGTAGCGGTTATTAGTGATTCGTATGGGGTCGTAGTGGCATATACACTATCATCACACAGGTTACAAATGAAAACCTTAAAAAGTAAAAATGGCCGATAATATTGATTGCAGCAGATACAGCTTAGTGAAATTCGTTGGTAAGTTGTGGGTAGTGGTTATTAGTGGTCTGTAGAGGGTCACCGTGGCTTTTTTACTATCATCATACGGGTTACAAATGAAAACCTTAAAAAGTAAAGATGGCCGATGTTAATGATTTTAGCGGGTATAGCCTAATGAAATTTATTGTTAAGGGGTGGGTAGCGGCTAGTAGTGATCCGTAGGGGGTCGTAGTGACCAATACACTGTCAACATACGGGTTACAAATGAAAACATTAAAAAGTAAAGATGGTCCATATTATTGATTGTCTCGGGTGTGGCTTAGTGAAATTCGTTGGTAAGGGGTGGGTAGCGACTATTAGTGATCTGTATAGGGATGTATTGACCTATACACTATCATCATACGGTTACAAATGAAAACCTTAAAATGTAATGATGGCCGGTATTATTAGTTGCTGTGGGTATGGCTTAGTGAAACTCGATTGCTGTGGGTATGGCTTAGTGAAACTCGGTGATAAGGGATGGATACCAGTTATTAGTGATCTATAGAGGGGTGTAATGGCCTATACACTATCATAATACGGTTACAAATGAAAACCTTAAAATGTAATGATAGTCGGTATTATTTGTTGTAATGGGTATGGCTTAGTGAAACTCGATTGCTGTGGGTATGGCTTAGTGAAACTCGGTGATAAGGGGTGGATACCAGTTATTAGTGATCTATAGAGGGATGTAATGGCCTATACACTATCATCATACGGTTACAAATGAAAACATTAAAATGTAAAGATGGCCGGTAATATCGGTTGCTGTGGGTATGGCTTGGTGTCATTCGTTGATAAAGAGTGGGTAGAGGTTATTAGTGCTAGTTAGAGGGTCGTAGTGGTATATACAGTATTATCATACGGGTTATAAATGAAAAGCTTAAAAAGTAAAGATGGTCGGTATTAGTGGGTACGGCATAGTGTTATTCGTTGTCAGGGGGTGGATAGTGGTTATTAGTGATATGTAGAGGGTGAGTGGTATATACACTATTAGCATACGGGTACAAATGAAAACCGTTTAAAACTACAGATGACCTGTATTATTGGTTGTAGTGGGTATGGCTTAGTGAAATTAGATGTTAAGGGGTGGGTGAGTGGATGCGTAGCTAGATAAGTGCTCGAACACTAACATCATACGATTTCAAATCGGTAAATGAAAATCTAATATATCTCTCTCCCATTGTGTCTATACGGGTCTTTGTTTCGTTCCCCAGAAACACATTTCCAAGACCAATATTTGTTCTCAAACTTGTCTGCTCAGTGCCACACTTCACAGCCAGACAAAACTACAGCTTCTATGTACCACTTCAACATTCAAATAAGAAAATATGTTAACCAAAATGGGGAAAATAGCGGTCAAACTTATAAATATCTTGGCCAAACTTATGAAAAGTAGGAAACATTGTTAACCAAATGTGAAAAAATATCGTCCAGAGAGAGAAATATTTCAACTAAACTTAAAATAGATCAGCCAAACTTATGAAAAGTAGGAAAATTGTCAACCAAATTGGCAAAAGATAAGGCCAAATACAGAAATATCTCACCCAAACTTATGAAAAGTAGGAAACATTGTTAACCAGATGTGAAAAAATATCGTCTAGAGAGAGAAATATTTCAATTAAACTTAACATAGATCAGCCAAACTTATGAAAAGTAGGAAAATTGTCAGCCAAATTGGCAAAAGTTAGGCCAAAGACAGAAATATCTCACCCAAACTTATGAAAAGTAGAAAACTTTGTTAGCCAAAGTGGAAAAACCTACGTACGTCAAGTAGGAAAATTCTGCTAGCCAAATGTGAAAAATGTCGGCCAAATACAGAAATACCTCAACCAAACGTATAAAACGTAGGAAAATTGTTAACCAAACGGGAAAGATATTGACCAACTAGGAAAATGTATTAGTCAAAGAAGAATAATATTGAACAAGTAACGAAATATATCGTTCAAACTTATGAAAAGTAGGAAGCCTTGTTAACCAAATGTGAAAAATATCACTCAAAGAGAGAAATATCTCGTCCAAACTTATAAAAAGATAGGAAAATTGTCGGCCAAATGGGAAAACGTTAGACCAAATACAGAAATATCTCACCCAATCACATGAAAAGTAGAAAACTTTGTTAGCCAAAGGGGGAAAACCAAGGTCAAGTAGGAAAATGTGTTACCCAAATGTGAAAAACGTCAGCCAAATACAGAAATATCACGTCCACACTTATGAAAACCGGGAATATTTGTTAGCCAAATAGGAAAAAATATTGACCAAGTAGGAAAATATGTTAGCCAAATGGGGAAAAATATCAGCCAAAGAAAGAAATATAGCGTCCAGACTTATAAACAGTAGGAAAATTTGTCAACCAAATGGTAAAATTATCAGCCAAAGAGAGACATATCTAGTCCAGCCTTATAAAAAGTAGAAAAATGTGTCAACGAAATGGTAAAAATGTGAGATGTGATCACCGATGCCAGTCGAGGAAGACGTATCTGTACGTAACAGCTATCGGGTAACATACCTATACAGCGACTAGTGGCTAGCGCATGTTATCAGATTATAATATTACAAACAAACACAACACACTGCCCCAAATCAGCCTTAGGTAATGAATGTAACATGGCATGTCAGTGTCCACTATCATAACAAGCAACGTTATCACGTACCAAATTAGACATGTACACGTTCACTACCTCTCTGTGTGTCTGTACGGAACTACGGAACTCTACAACGTTCCCCAGAAACACATTACAAACGCTAATATATGTTTTACAACTTGTCTGCTCAGTCCCACACTTCACAGCTGGACAAAACTACAGCTTCTATGTACCACTTCAACTTTCAAATAAGAAAATATGTTAACCAAAATAGAAAAATATAGCAGTCAAACTTATAAATAGCTCGGCCATACATATGAAAAGTAATAAACAGTGTTAACCAAATGTGAAGAAAATATCGTCCAAAGAGAGAAATAGTTCAACTAAACTTATAAATAGATCACCAAACTTATGAAAAGTAGGAACATTGTCAGCCAAATGGGAAAAAAGTTAGGCCAAATACAGAAATATCTCACCCAAACTTATGAAAAGTTGGAAACTTTGTTAGCCAAAGGGGAAAAACCCAGGTCAAGTAGGAAAATCTGTTACCCAAATGTGAAAAAGGTCGGCCAAATAGAGAAATAGCTCGTCCTCACTTATGAAAACTAGAAAAATTTGTTAGCCAAATAGGAAAAATATTGGCCAAGTAGGAAAATTTGTTAGCCTAATGTGAAAAAATATCAGTCAAAGAGAGAAATATCTCGTCCAGACTTATAAAAACCAGGAAAATGTGTCAACCAAAGGGGGAAAATGTCGGCCAAATACAGAAATATCTCAACCAAACGTATAAAAAGTAGGAAAATTGTTAACCAAACGGGAAATATATTGACCAAGTAAGAAAATGTGTTAGTCAAAGAGGAAAAATGTTGAACAAGTAACGAAATACATCGTTCAAACTTATGAACAGTAGGAAAATTTGTTAACCAAATGTGAAAAAAAAATATCATCCAAAGAGAGAAATATTTCAACTACACTTATAAATAGATCAGCCAAAGTTATGAAAAGTAGGAAAAGTGTCAGCGAAATGGTAAAATGTTAGTCCAAAATGCAGAAATATCTCAGCCAAACTTATGAAAAGTAGGAAACTGTGTTAGCCAGAGGGAAAAAACCTAGGTCAAGTAGGAAAATCTGTTAACCAAATGTGAAAAATGTCGGCCAAATACAGAAATATCACGTTTACACTTATGAAAACTAGAAAAAAATTGTTAGCCAAATAGGAAAAAACATATTGGCCAAGTAGGAGAATTTTTCATTCAAAGGGAAAAATATCTCGTCCACACTTATAAAAGATAGGAAAATGTGTCAACCAAATGGTACAAAAAGGTCGGCCAAATACAGAAATATCTCAACAAAACATATAAAAACTAGGAAACATTGTTAACCAAATGGGAAAGATATTGACCAAGAAGGAAAATGTGTTAGCCAGAGGGGGAAAATCTAAGTCAAGTAGGAAAATCTGTTACCCAAATATGAAAAATGTCGGCCAAATACAGAAACATCTCATCCACACTTATGAAAACTAGGAAAATTTGTTAGCCAAACAGGAAAAGTATTGGCCAAGTAGGAAAACTTGTTAACCAAATGTGAAAAAATATCAGCCAAAGAGATAAATATCTCGTCCAGACTTATAAAAAGTGGGGCAAATATGTCAACCAAAGGTGAAAATGTCGGCCAAATACAGAACTATCTCAACTAAACTTATGAAAAGTTGGAAACTTTGCTAACCAAAATGTGAAAGATGTTGACAAAGTACGAAAAATGTGTTAGTCAAAGAGGAAACATATTGAACAAGTAACGAAATACATCGTTCAATCTTATGAAAAGTAGCAAACTTTGTTAACCAAATGTGAAAAAATATCAGCCAAAAAGAGGAATATCTCGTCCAAACTTATAAAAAGTAGGAGAATTGTCAGCCAAATGGGAAAACAATGTCGACCAAATACAGAAATATCTCACCCAAACTTATGAAAAGTAGGAAACTTTGTTAGCCAAAGGGAAAAAAACTTAGGTAAAGTAGGAAAATATGTTAGCCAAATGTGAAAAAATGTCGGCCAAATACAGAAATATCTCGTCCACACTTATGAAAACTAGGAAAATTTGCGGGTCAAAGAGGAAAAATATTGGCCAAGTAGGAAAATTTGATAGCCATATGTGAAAAAATATCAGCCAAAGAGAGAAATATATAAACTAAACTTATAAAAAGTAGGAAAATTTGTTACCCAAATGGGAAAAATGTTAGCCAAGTAAAGAAATAACGCGTCCACACTTATAAAAAGTAGGAAAATTTGTTAACCAAAGGGGAAATCGTCGCTCAAATACAGAAATAGCTCGTTCAAACTTATAAAAAGTAGGAAAATTTGTTATCGAAATGGGAAAAAAATCTTGGTCAAGTAAGAAAATGTGTTAGCCAAATGGGAAACATATTGACCAAGTAACGAAACGCATCGGCCAAATGTATGAAAATTCAGAAACTTTGTTAACCAATGGTGAAAAAATATCGACCAAAGTGAGAAATATTTCAACTAAACTTATAAAAAATAGAAAAATTTGTCAGCCAAATGGGAAAAAGTTCGGCCAAACACAGAAATAGCTCAACCAAATTTATAAAAAGAAGGGGAAAATTGACCAAGTAACGAAATATCTCGACAAAACTTATGAAAAGTAGGAATATTTGTTAGCCAAATAGGAAAAATCTTGGCCAGGTAAGAATGTTTGTTAACCAAATGGGGAAAATATGGTATACGTAACGAAATACATCGTCCACACTTATGAAAAATAGGAAACTTTGTTAACCAAAGATGAAAAAACAAGGGTTGACCACAATAGGAAATATCTCATCAAACTTATGAAAATTAGGAAACTTTGTTAACCAAATGTGAAAAATAGTCGTCAAATAAAGAAATATTGTGCCTAAATTTATATTTTAAAAAAGTAGGAAACTTTTGTTAACCAAAGGCAACACATATTGACCGAGTAAAGAAATATTTCATCCAAACTTATGAAAAGTAGGAAAATTTGTTAACCAAAGATGAAAAATTTTGACCAAATTTCACCCACACTTATAAAAAGTAGGAACATTTCTTAAACAAATGGGGAAAATATCTCACGTTGTCATTTTACATCCGCAATAGCGTCAGGTCTCCGTCCAACCAGTACTGTCTGTTATAATGTCGACCTTTTCTTAAAACCACGTTTGCCTTATTAACCCCATGAATACCATCTACCTCATCTTCTAACCGACTTTCCACGTTTCATACCACTTAACGCTAACATTCTCTTTGATCACACCTCAACCGGCTTTCTGGTGACTGGGCAAATTTCCAACCTACTAGCGATAATCCTCTGTCCCCTATGCAAGCAACAGCTGTATTTCAGAAAATTAAAAGTATCTTATGTAATAAGTCACTATTGTTGAAAGAAAAAATAAAATTTCAACAATAAAATTGTACAAAAATTGACAATTAAATGTCCACATGAAATATTCAATTTGGAAAAAATAAAGAGAAATTTATATGTCAATTTTTGTACAATTTTATTGTTGAAATTTTATTTTTTCCTTCAACAATAGTGACTTATTACATAAGATACTTTTAATGTTCTGAAATACAGCTGTTGCTTGCATAGTGGACAGAGGATTATCGCTAGTTGGTTGGAAATTTGCCCAGTCACCAGAAAGCCGGTTGAGGTGTGATCAAAGAGAATGTTAGCGTTAAGTGGTATGAAACGTGGAAAGTCGGTTAGAAGATGAGGTAGATTGTATTCATGGGGTTAAAAAGGCAAACGTGGTTTTAAGAAAAGGTCGACCTTATAACAGACAGTGCTGGTTGGATGGAGACCTTACGCTATTGCGGATGTGAAATGACAACGTGAGATATTTTCCCCATTTGTTTAAGAAATGTTCCTACTTTTTATAAGTTTGGGTGAAATTTGGTCAAAATTTTTCATCTTTGGTTAACAAATTTTCCTACTTTTTATAAGTTTGGCTGAAATTTGGTCAAAATTTTTCATCTTTGGTTAACAAATTTTCCTACTTTTCATAAGTTTGGATGAAATATTTCTTTACTTGGTCAATATGTGTTGCCTTTGGTTAACAAAAGTTTCCTACTTTTTTATACATTTAGGCACAATATTTCTTTATTTGACGACTATTTTTCACATTTGGTTAACAAAGTTTCCTAATTTTCATAAGTTTGATGCGATATTTCCTATTGTGGTCAACCCTTTTTTTCATCTTTGGTTAACAAAGTTTCCTATTTTTCATAAGTGTGGACGATGTATTTCGTTACGTATACCATATTTTCCCCATTTGGTTAACAAACATTCTTACCTGGCCAAGATTTTTCCTATTTGGCTAACAAATATTCCTACTTTTCATAAGTTTTGTCGAGATATTT
The DNA here is from genome assembly GCA_014155875.1 of Cepaea nemoralis. Lineage (NCBI taxonomy): Eukaryota > Metazoa > Mollusca > Gastropoda > Stylommatophora > Helicidae > Cepaea > Cepaea nemoralis. The sequence continues at coordinate 166,946 of JACEFZ010026194.1, read as the reverse complement.
CGTTACTTGGTCAATTTTCCCCTTCTTTTTATAAATTTGGTTGAGCTATTTCTGTGTTTGGCCGAACTTTTTCCCATTTGGCTGACAAATTTTTCTATTTTTTATAAGTTTAGTTGAAATATTTCTCTCTTTGGTCGATATTTTTTCACCATTGGTTAACAAAGTTTCTGAATTTTCATACATTTGGCCGATGCGTTTCGTTACTTGGTCAATATGTTTCCCATTTGGCTAACAAATTTTCTTACTTGGCCAAGATTTTTTCCCATTTCGATAACAAATTTTCCTACTTTTTATAAGTTTGAACGAGCTATTTCTGTATTTGAGCGACGATTTCCCCTTTGGTTAACAAATTTTCCTACTTTTTATAAGTGTGGACACGTTATTTCTTTACTTGGCTAACATTTTTCCCATTTGGGTAACAAATGTTCCTACTTTTTATAAGTTTAGTTTATATATTTCTCTCTTTGGCTGATATTTTTTCACATATGGCTATCAAATTTTCCTACTTGGCCAATATTTTTCCTCTTTGACCCGCAAATTTTCCTAGTTTTCATAAGTGTGGACGAGATATTTCTGTATTTGGCCGACATTTTTTCACATTTGGCTAACATATTTTCCTACTTTACCTAAGTTTTTTCCCTTTGGCTAACAAAGTTTCCTACTTTTCATAAGTTTGGGTGAGATATTTCTGTATTTGGTCGACATTGTTTTCCCGTTTGGCTGACAATTCTCCTACTTTTTATAAGTTTGGACGAGATATTCCTCTTTTTGGCTGATATTTTTTCACATTTGGTTAACAAAGTTTGCTACTTTTCATAAGATTGAACGATGTATTTCGTTACTTGTTCAATATGTTTCCTCTTTGACTAACACATTTTTCCTACTTTGTCAATATCTTTCACATTTTGGTTAGCAAAGTTTCCAACTTTTCATAAGTTTAGTTGAGATATTTCTGTATTTGGCCGACATTTTCACCTTTGGTTGACATATTTGCCCCACTTTTTATAAGTCTGGACGAGATATTTATCTCTTTGGCTGATATTTTTTCACATTTGGTTAACAAGTTTTCCTACTTGGCCAATACTTTTCCTGTTTGGCTAACAAATTTTCCTAGTTTTCATAAGTGTGGATGAGATGTTTCTGTATTTGGCCGACATTTTTCATATTTGGGTAACAGATTTTCCTACTTGACTTAGATTTTCCCCCTCTGGCTAACACATTTTCCTTCTTGGTCAATATCTTTCCCATTTGGTTAACAATGTTTCCTAGTTTTTATATGTTTTGTTGAGATATTTCTGTATTTGGCCGACCTTTTTGTACCATTTGGTTGACACATTTTCCTATCTTTTATAAGTGTGGACGAGATATTTTTCCCTTTGAATGAAAAATTCTCCTACTTGGCCAATATGTTTTTTCCTATTTGGCTAACAATTTTTCTCTAGTTTTCATAAGTGTAAACGTGATATTTCTGTATTTGGCCGACATTTTTCACATTTGGTTCACAGATTTTCCTACTTGACCTAGGTTTTTCCCCTCTGGCTAACAAAGTTTCCTACTTTTCATAAGTTTGGCTGAGATATTTCTGTATTTTGGCCTAACATTTTACCATTTCGCTGACACTTTTCCTACTTTTCATAACTTTGGCTGATCTATTTATAAGTGTAGTTGAAATATTTCTCTCTTTGGATGATATTTTTTTTTCACATTTGGTTAACAAATTTTCCTACTGTTCATAAGTTTGAACGATGTATTTCGTTACTTGTTCAACATTTTTCCTCTTTGACTAACACATTTTCTTACTTGGTCAATATATTTCCCGTTTGGTTAACAATTTTCCTACTTTTTTATACGTTTGGTTGAGATATTTCTGTATTTGGCCGACATTTTCCCCTTTTGGTTGACACATTTTCCTGGTTTTTATAAGTCTGGACGAGATATTTCTCTCTTTGGCTGATATTTTTTCACATTAGACTAACAAATTTTCCTACTTGGCCAATATTTTTCCTATTTTGGCTAACAAATTTTTCTAGTTTTCATAAGTGAGGACGAGCTATTTCTCTATTTGGCCGACCTTTTTCACATTTGGGTAACAGATTTTCCTACTTGACCTGGGTTTTTCCCCTTTGGCTAACAAAGTTTCCAACTTTTCATAAGTTTGGGTGAGATATTTCTGTATTTGGCCTAACTTTTTTCCCATTTGGCTGACAATGTTTCTACTTTTCATAAGTTTGGTGATCTATTTATAAGTTTAGTTGAACTATTTCTCTCTTTGGACGATATTTTCTTCACATTTGGTTAACACTGTTTCCTACTTTTCATATGTATGGCCGAGCTATTTATAAGTTTGACTGCTATATTTTTCTATTTTGGTTAACATATTTTCTTATTTGAAAGTTGAAGTGGTACATAGAAGCTGTAGTTTTGTCCAGCTGTGAAGTGTGGGACTGAGCAGACAAGTTGTAAAACATATATTAGCGTTTGTAATGTGTTTCTGGGGAACGTTGTAGAGTTCCGTAGTTCCGTACAGACACACAGAGAGGTAGTGAACGTGTACATGTCTAATTTGGTACGTGATAACGTTGCTTGTTATGATAGTGGACACTGACATGCCATGTTACATTCATTACCTAAGGCTGAGTCGGGGCAGTGTGTTGTGTTCGTTTGTAATATTATAATCTGATAACATGCGCTAGCCACTCGTCGCTGTATAGGTATGTTACCCGATAGCTGTTACGTACAGATACGTCTTCCTCGACTGGCATCGGTGATCACATCTCACATTTTTACCATTTGGTTGACACATTTTTCTACTTTTTATAAGGCTGGACTAGATATGTCTCTCTTTGGCTGATAATTGTACCATTTGGTTGACAAATTTTCCTACTGTTTATAAGTCTGGACGCTATATTTCTTTCTTTGGCTGATATTTTTCCCATTTGGCTAACATATTTTCCTACTTGGTCAATCTTTTTTCCTATTTGGCTAACAAATATTCCCGGTTTTCATAAGTGTGGACGTGATATTTCTGTATTTGGCTGACGTTTTTTCACATTTGGGTAACACATTTTCCTACTTGACCTTGGTTTTCCCCCTTTGGCTAACAAAGTTTTCTACTTTTCGTATGTTTGGGTGAGATATTTCTGTATTTGGTCTAACGTTTTCCCATTTGGCCGACAATTTTCCTATTTTTTATAAGTTTGGACGAGATATTTCTCTCTTTGAGTGATATTTTTCACATTTGGTTAACAAGGCTTCCTACTTTTCATAAGTTTGAACGATATATTTCGTTACTTGTTCAATATTATTCTTCTTTGACTAATACATTTTCCTAGTTGGTCAATATCTTTCCCGTTTGGTTAACAATTTTCCTACGTTTTATACGTTTGGTTGAGCTATTTCTGTATTTGGCCGACACTTTTCACATTTGGCTAACAGAATTTTCTTACTTGACCTAGGTTTTTTCACTTTGGCTAACAAAGTTTCCTACTTTTCATAAGTTTGGGTGAGATATTTCTGTATTTGGCCTAACTTTTTCCCATTTGGCCGACAATTTTCCTACTTTTTATACGTTGGGGCGAGATATTTCTCTCTTTGGGTGATATTTTTCACATTTGGTTAACAAAGCTTCCTACTTTTCATAAGTTTGAACGATATATTTCGTTACTTGTTCAATATTATTCCTCTTTGACTAATACATTTTCCTAGTTGGTCAATATCTTTCCCGTTTGGTTAACAATTTTCCTACTTTTTATACGTTTGGATGAGGTATTTCTGTATTTGGCCGACATTTTTCACATTTGGCTAACAGAATTTTCCTACTTGACGTACGTAGGTTTTTCCACTTTGGCTAACAAAGTTTCCTACTTTTCATAAGTTTGGGTGAGATATTTCTGTATTTGGCCTAACTTTTGCCAATTTGGCTGACAATTTTCCTACTTTTCATAAGTTTGGCTGATCTATTTTAAGTTTAGTTGAAATATTTCTCTCTTTGGACGATATTTTTTAACATTTGGTTAACAATGTTTCCTACTTTTCATAAGTTTGGATGAGATATTTCTATATTTGGCCTAACTTTTGCCAATTTGGCTGACAATTTTCCTACTTTTTCATAAGTTTGGCTGATCTATTTTAAGTTTAGTTGAAATATTTCTCTCTCTGGACGATATTTTTTCACATTTGGTTAACAATGTTTCCTACTTTTCATAAGTTTGGCCAAGATATTTATAAGTTTGACCGCTATTTTTTCCCATTTTGGTTAACATATTTTCTTATTTGAATGTTGAAGTGGTACATAGAAGCTGTAGTTTTGTCTGGCTGTGAAGTGTGGCACTGAGCAGACAAGTTTGAGAACAAATATTGGTCTTGGAAATGTGTTTCTGGGGAACGAAACAAAGACCCGTATAGACACAATGGGAGAGAGAGATATTAGATTTTCATTTACCGATCTGAAATCATATGATGTTAGTGTTCGAGCACTTATCTAGCTACGCATCCACTCACCCACCCCTTAACAGCTAATTTCACTAAGCCATACTCACTACAACCAATAATACAGGTCATCTGTAGTTTTAAACGGTTTTCATTTGTACCCGTATGCTAATAGTGTATATACCACTCACCCTCTACATATCACTAATAACCACTATCCACCCCCTGACAACGAATAACACTATGCCGTACCCACTACAACCACTAATACCGACCATCTTTACTTTTTAAGATTTTTCATTTATAACCCGTATGATAATACTGTATATACCACTACGACCCTCTAACTAGCACTAATAACCTCTACCCACTCTTTATCAACGAATGACACCAAGCCATACCCACAGCAACCAATATTACCGGCCATCTTTACATTTTAATGTTTTCATTTGTAACCGTATGATGATAGTGTATAGGCCATTACATCCCTCTATAGATCACTAATAACTGGTATCCACCCCTTATCACCGAGTTTCACTAAGCCATATCCATATCAATCATGTTTCACTAAGCCATACCCATTACAACCAATAATACCGGCCATCATTACATTTTAAGATTTTCATTTGTAACCGTATGATGATAGTGTATAGGCCAATACATCCCTATACAGATCACTAATAGTCGCTACCCACCCCATAACAATAAATTTCACTAAGCTATACCCGCTAAAATCAATAATATCGACCATCTTTACATTTTAAGGTTTTCATTTGTAACCCTGTGATGATAGTGTTTAAACCCGAACCGCTTAGCCTCACCCCACGCGCCCACCCCCTCGCCACCACCCCGCACCCCGTCGTTATTTATTTTTATTTTTATTTATTTTATTTTATTTTTTAATAATTAATTAAAATTTTTATACTCCCACTCAATAGTTATCTGCCCTTAGAAACATAAAATCTTAGAATTATTGCCCTTATATATGACCTAGATATCACCCCTTACCCCACCCAACTACATGACCGTGGGGGAGTGCAAATCAGCCGAGGTCAAGGTCAATCCGGATTAATCCGGCAAATAAGAACCAAATCCCACATTGTATACTACTGCCATGGGTTGTAGTTATTAAGACTTTTTGACGCACAATGTAACAAACTATCGTCTGTCAAGGCGGCAAGGTGCCAAATGAATACACACACACACGCACGCACGAACACACACACACGCACGCACGAACACACACACGCACACACACACACACACACACACACACACACATTGTTGACTGTACAACTAGTGATTCAATATCGCTAATGACCTATGGTGGGTATATTTCAGCGGTTGACATTTAAGCTTCAGTGTTCCTAGTCAGCTTTTTGTCAACCGGATGCCTGATATTCACCTGAAATCTGTGATGTCGGCCTGGAATCTCTGATTTCGCCTGGAATCAGTGATGTCAGTTTGAAATCTGTGATGTCAGAGGTCAACGAATCGGCGTTTGCAGACTACCAGGCGCCTGCTGTCACCTGGAACTCGTCGGCCAATTGTCACGTGGTGCCTTTCTCCATCCATATCTGTACCGGGATATTTGTGGCATGCGTGGCTGTCTTCTCCGCTGTTGGCAACTTCCTGGTTTTACATACGTTTGCTAGGTAAGATTGCCGTTATAAAAATATTGTTATTCGCCCAGTATACAATGTAAGGGTTATCCTATAACAACAACTGTTATCGTTCACCCAGTATACAAGGTCAGGATTATTTATTCCATGACAACAACTGTTATCGTTCACCCAGTATACAAGGTCAGGGTTATTTATCCCATAACAACAACTGTTATCGTTCACCCAGTATACAAGGTCAGGGTTATTTATTCCATGACAACAACTGTTATCGTTCACCCAGTATACAAGGTCAGGGTTATCCTATGACAACAACTGTTATCGTTCACCCAGTATACAAGGTCAGGGTTATCCCATGACAACAACTGTTATCGTTCACCCAGTATATAAGGTCAGGGTTATCCCATGACAACAACTGTTATCGTTCACCCAGTATATAAGGTCAGGGTTATCCCATGACAGCAACTGCCGCAGACGGGTGAAATGAGGCCATGAGAGTTATACTTTGGCTGTACAGGGGACACGCCCACTGTGAGCATGCAACATATACTTGCTCTGTCATCTGTATGTGATAGGCTCAAGGTGCTCCGGGCAAAACTATACCTTAGTATCGCAGCGGACAAGGCCAGAAAATGGAGCCTGCTGCACCTTGAGTCTGTCCGCGGTTGTTGGCAAAGCCAGGATGTAGCTCATAAACTATCGGAGTGCCCTTTGTACATCACAGGATCACCTGCATAGCTTCATACTGCATGCATTCTATTTTCACAATCTGACTGTTTGACACTGTGAGCAGTCCCAATCCATGCTCCATTAGTGATATAATCAGGTGTTGATAAAGTATGAAATATGCATTTCATGATCAGGATGGTGGTATATACATTCACTCACGCTCAGATGGCGGCCTCTACAATGCTCAGAGATTGAAGGCTAAGACCAAAATTAGGAGGGTACTGATCAGAGAGTTGCTTTTTGCAGATGATGCTGCAGTTACGACCCACTCTGAGGAAGAATTGCAATGTCTACTATCTGCATTCTCCAATGCTTGTTCTGAATTTGGTTTAACAATTAGCAAAAAGAAGACACAGATTATGTCACAAGGTGCACATGGGGTACCATCAATCTTTATTGACGACGCTGAACTAGAGATAGTAGACCATTTTACATATCTAGGATCAGTGGTAAATAGCAAATTATCCCTAGATCAGGAAATCAACATCCGGATTGGTAAGGCAGCAACAACAATGAACAGGTTAAGAAAAAGAGTCTGGGAGAACAGGAAGCTTACTGCCAAAACAAAAGTCCTTGTCTATCAAGCCTGTGTCCTTAGTACTCTTCTCTATGGCAGTGAAACCTGGACAACTTACTCACACCAAGAGAACAACTTAAACAGCTTTCATATGCGGTGTCTGCGAAGAATTCTTGGTATTAAGTGGCAAGACAAAATCACAAATACTGAAGTATTGGAAAGATCAGGTTGTGTGACAGTTTATTCCATGCTCAGTCTTCGTAGACTTAGATGGATAGGACATCTTAGGAGGATGGATGATGGTAGAATACCAAAGGATATCTTTTTTGGTGAATTACAGATGGGTAAGAGATCTCAGGGTCGGCCTCTACTACGATACAAAGATGTGTGTAAGAGGGACATGATTGATACAGGCATTGATAATGCACATTGGGAGCAAGTCGCCGCTGAACGTGTTGCATGGAGGGCAAATATCAGAAATGGAATAAAGTCAAAGGAGAAAATTATTGCAGAAAAGTCACACATCAAGCGTTTGAGACGTAAGATGGTGCATGATGGTGGAAATGACCACGTGTTCACATGCACCCACTGTGAACGGACATTTACAGCGCAAATTGGCCTTATCAGTCACACTCGCTACCGCCATAGTTAAAAGTTATTATGCCTTTTTAAAGCACAAACTATCGTCTGTCAAGACGGCAAGGTGCCAATGAATGATAAAGTATGAACACAATTATTTGCTCCGTGTCCATTGCTGCCAGTCTTCAGTGCAGCAAGTCACTTCTTACATCTAGTAAGAACTCCTTCCTCGAGATCCCCGAATGACAGGCTTCTGTCAAAGGTGTTTCCCAGGTACCTCATTCTACTCTCTCTCTCTCTCTCTCTCTCTCTCTCTCTCTCTCTCTCTCTCTCTCTCTCTCTCTCTCTCTCTCTCTCTCTCTCTCTCTCTCTCTCTCTCTCTCTCTCTCTCTCTGTCTCTGTTATTTCTGTCGTATATTGTGAGACCTGTAGGTCTTAACAATCCTATTGTCCAGAGAGCACCATAACACAGACGTCTTATCTGGGTTAATGACACTACCCATTTCTGTATGCCAGTCGATCACTTTGTTTACTGTCTCCTGTAACTCTTGCGCTATTCCCATCCTGTCATTCTCCTGCCTGTACGCAAGGACATCATCTGCAAATGTCAGTCTGCTTCCCATCCCTGGTACTTCAATGCTTACATCTTGCTTGTGTATATATTGAATATCACAGGCGAGATTGAAGAGATTTGTGATAATCCTGGGTTAATCATGCACGGCTCCAAGGTCCATGAACTTGAGAGCAGAGCAACCCATCAAGAGTGGAGGGTGGTTTCTATCCATTTCATCCCCAGTGACTAACGCCAATCTTCATAAGAGTGTGCATGGAGAGATCATATCTGACTCTGTTATATGAATCCTCAAGACTCAATGTTGCTACCATTGTTTCCTGCCTATTCTGAACCCTCCCCCCCCCCCCCCCCCATAAACATCGAAAGCAAATTTTGCTGTGTTTGACCACGGGAGTAACTTTTCTCTTTCCAAGTACCCCTGCAACTTGACGGCAGCTATCTTCTCTGACACCTTGCCATATTTATTCTGCAGGGTGATAATCCTACAGAAATTAAGTCTTGAATGGTCTTTGTCTGGCTTGGTGAGTGAGATTAACCAGCTGTGTGCCCCCTCTTTGTGCACTGGTGTTGTCCCAGTGCTCAGATTAAAAGAAATAAGCATCCCCTCCAAATCCCCATCGTTCATATCTTTCACACGGGAGTGCTTGACCCAGTCTGGTCCTGGCGCAGTGTCCTTTGCTGTTTTCAATGTACGTTTGGCATCTTCTTCCTGTACGACATCCTCATAGCTGCCCTCCCTGGTGAAACCTGCTGGCTGCTCTCTAGCAGCCTCCCTGTTGTCTCCATCGCTGGGATCTGACTGTTATAAATCTCTTCTGGAAGGTTTCCCCTTTCCCTGTTCCCGTTGTCTTGAACATGCTATTATATTGTCCCCATTGGGTTGGCCGATCTTTTCCACTCATTTGTCTGTGTAGCTTCCAGCATTTATCCAATGTTTTATCACCTCCCAACTCTCTCATAAAATCCACTTTAGCTTTTTTGACCTCTGCTGCACAGAGCTTGAACTCCTCAATTTTCTCTCTTCTTTTTTCACTCCTTGGGCCTTCTCCAGTTCCTCCTCTGTGTTTTGAGGTGTCGGTCGCAAATACTGTAATTGCTTAGTTGTTACTCTTTTAGACTTCCTCACAAGTGCCATTTATAGTTGGAGTGTACTACAGTACGACATGTCTTTGTGACGGAGTCGCAAAGAATCCTGGGTAAAATAGGAACGGGTAAGAAGAAGAAGAAGAAGAAGAAGAAGAAGAAGAAGAAGAAGAAGAAGAAGAAGAAGAAGAAGAAGAAGAAGAAGAAAGAGAGTAGGAGGAATGGAGTAGGAGGAAGAGGAGAAGTAGAGGCAGTGTGACATATGTGTGCCTCTAGTGGACAGTGAAACAATCAGAAACACAAAGGGAGGCTAACATTTGTTCTAACCGCAAAAATACAAGTAGGGGCCCTTGTTCCATACTTGACACCATTGGATATATGGCGTCAATCTCACATGTTTACATCAGTCGGTGCTAGACTGGTGATCTGATCAGTAACACACCGGCCTCCTTTACTTCCCAATGTATTTCCTGGTAACCATGTAAGGCTGGGTGGATGGGGAAACCAAGATCAATGAAAGAATTCCCCAAAATTTCCACCTCGCGAGGATTCGAAAACACAAGCATGGAGTCGGCGGGCAAACGTGCCAGCCACTGCGCCATCGCGCCACCCATTTGCACTAACTGCTGGAAGGAGATGAATGCAATATAACGAGGACTTTAGTTGGTTGCAGAGCTGGGTATCGCAGATAGCTGTGTCATTGTTGTTGTAAATCTTCTTCAGACACGCTTCTCTTCGCACGTCCTCCAACTTGCTGATTATAAACCTAACAGTCGCCGACTTGGTCATGTCCTCGCTGAACCTGCCCGTCTTTGCCGTGTCCAGTCTGACCGGATGTTGGAAGCTGGGATATGTGGGTGAGTTCTGTTGGTCACTCGGGCAACACAAGATGGTCAAGGAGTTTTAGGATTTCACAGTGGGTTTGTGTTTGTCTGAGTTATGTCTGTCTGTGTTATGTTTGTCTGCCGTGTTATGTCTGTCGGACAGACATACCTAACACAGAGAGACATACATAACACAGACAGACATACCTAACACAGGCAGACATAACACAGACATACATATCACAGACAGACATATCTAACACAGACAGACATACCTAACACAGGCAGACATAACACAGACAGACATGCCTAACACAGATAGACATACCTAACACAGATAGACAAATCACAGATAGACATACCGAACACAGGCTGAAATACCTAACACAGACATATCTAACACAGACAGACATACCTAACACAGGCAGACATACCTAACACAGATAGACAAATCACAGATAGACATACCGAACACAGACAGACAAATCACAGATAGACATACCTAACACAGACAGACATACCTAACACAGACAGACATACCTAACACAGATAGACAAATCACAGATAGACATACCTAACACAGATAGACAAATCACAGATAGACATACCGAACACAGACAGACATACCTAACACAGACATATCTAATACAGACATAAATGCTGGTTCCATATTTGTATAGACCAATCAGCACGCAATGGGCCAGTCACGTGGTCACTATCACACCGACCGCCTTAACCTGCCGTGTAATTTCCTGGTGCTCATTTTAGCTTGAGTCAATCTGAGGCCCGGTTCAACGGCGGGGAGGAAAAGAGGGAGGGGGGAGGGGGGCAGGTTTGGCTTAAACCACCTGACTATGAGGCCAGGAGGCACGCTACTATCCACTACGCCAGAGGAGGAGAATCAAAGGGAAGGGGAAAGAACTAGAAGAGGACGACATGGAGGAGGAGCTGGGGGAGGGCGAGGAAGAGACTAATTTACTGATAGATAATGTTTGACTGGGTTTTTAATTTCTCGATAGTATCAGAGTTCAAAATTCAAAGAATCATTTGTTCGCCTCTTTTTTATTATCATCATGTGTCATGTCGATGAGCGTGGTCGGTCATGTTTGGTCACCTAACACGATCACTAGAGTCGTGGATCAGCTCCATGTTCTTGTCCCGACCATGCCATGTGGTCAAGCCATGGTATTTGCGTCTCTGTATTCCCTTTGTTCTTTTCTCCTCAATCTTGCCAGTTGTCACCAAGTTCTCTAGTTTATTTCTTCTCATAACGTGCCCAAAAAGACGTGACTGTCTACGTTTCTCAAATCAGTTTGCGGTTTTCTTTTGCCTCTTGTATGATTTGCTCATCGGTTTTTCTGTCTGTCCTTGATATTCTTTGTATATTTCCAGAAACTACATTTCCACTGCCATTAGATGTTTTTCAACTTATCTGCTCATCGTCCACGTTTCATATCCATACAAAAGTACGGGTTCTATGTAACACTTCAACAATATTTTTCTCTTTTTTGCAGTTGACATCTTTCTTTTTAGTCAGTATGTTTTCCATTTTGCAAAAGGCTACATTTGCCATGGTGATTCTTGCTCTAATCTCTTCAAGGCACCTGCCATCAGATGTTATGACTGTTCTGAGATAGCTGTACCGATTCACTTCTTTGAGAATATTCCCATTTATCCTTATATTACATTGTGGTATTTCTTTCTTCTTAGAGACGACTATAATCTCTGTCTTCTTACAATTTAATTCTAACCCTAGCTGTTCACTGTGTACAATAACCGAATCTACTAAATGTTGCAGATGCTGTTCATTGTCTAAATCAATACTGTATCATTCGCATATCTATTGCTATTATCTCTCTGTTCATTGTCTGCAATCAATACTGTATCATGAGCATATCTAATGTTATCATCTCTCTGTTCATTGTCTGCAGTCAATATTGTATCATTCGCATATCTAATGTTATCATCTCTCTTTTAGGCTGCCAGATTTACGGAGCATCTTCGTCCATTTCTAGTTTAGTAACAATCAACACTTTGGCTGCCATCTCCGTGGACCGGTATGTCGTGGTCGTACACAGACACCGGCTGGCCAAATCCACCATAGGTAATGTTACAGTCACTTTGCTGTCACTTCTTAAAGGACACGAGGTCTTCTTATGTTTGGTGCAGAAATCTCTTTCTGTGAGACTTCACTTCGGTTTAAGCTTAAACTCACGTTCATGTTCTTATCAATATAAACTGTTGATGTTGTATTGTGTTGTAATGTCCTGCTCAACTCATGTGGGATTTTTGGAATATATTATTTCAGAAAGTGGATGTTTATCTAGTATTGATGTTTAGAGGTGTATGTGAGAGTTATATATTATATAGAGCTAATTATGTTGTATGGAAGTGAATAATGGACAGTTGACAGATTAGTGCAAAACTACTTAGATATATGGTTATACAGAAGAATGCCTTGGGCAGATTAGAAGAAAAAATAATTGTTTTATGTAATCGCAGAATGTAAAATTATAAGTTGTTGCTTAAGTTGTTTTTGGTCCAGTTGCAATCTGATTATGTATCAGGCTGGCCTATTCTCTGGCCTAATCTAGAGGTACTGAAGGTCGGTCAGATCACCTGGTCACCTTGCCGCTCCATTATCTTCAGTAACACAGCTACAAAACTAACATATTACATTAGTAACAGAAAACTGTCATGAAGCCGACAGATCAATGGCCCTGTAAGATGGGATTCACAATGAATTATCTCCATGGCTCATGTATCATGAAGCCAACAGATCAATGACCCTGTAAGATGGGATTCACAATGAACTATCTCTATGGCTCATGTATCATGAAACCGACAGATCAATGACCCTGTAAGATGGGATTCACAATGAACTATCTCTATGGCTCATGTATCATGAAACCGACAGAACAATGGCCCTGTAAGATGGGATTCACAATGAACTATCTATATGGTTCATGTATCATGAAACCGACAGATCAATGGTCCTGTAAGATGGGATTCACAATGAACTATCTATACGGTTCATGTATCATGAAACCGACAGATCAATGGCCCTGTAAGATGGGATTCACAATGAACTATCTATATGGTTCATGTATCATGAAACCGACAGATCAATGGCCCTGTAAGATGGGATTCACAATGAACTATATATATGGTTCATGTATCATGAAACAGACAGAACAATGGCCCTGTAAGATGGGATTCACAATGAACTATCTATATGGTTCATGTATCATGAAACCGACAGATCAATGGCCCTGTAAGATGGGATTCACAATGAACTATCTATATGGTTCATGTATCATGAAACCGACAGAACAATGGCCCTGTAAGATGGGATTCACAATGAACTATCTCTATGGTTCATGTATCATGAAACCGACAGAACAATGGCCCTGTAAGATGGGATTCACAATGAACTATCTATATGGTTCATGTATCATGAAACCGACAGATCAATGGTCCTGTAAGATGGGATTCACAATGAACTATCTATACGGTTCATGTATCATGAAACCGACAGATCAATGGCCCTGTAAGATGGGATTCACAATGAACTATTTCTATGACTCATTTTGCACTTCATATTCTGACAGAAGCCGGTTACGAAAACAACCTGTGGGCACAAGCCCATTCGTCTAAATGACCACATGATGATAGTTTGAATATAATATCTCAATTCATCAACATCGTGCAGCATCACACAACTGGTACAATCTATATCTATCCTAGCTGCAATTTCTACATATAAAATATTGAAATAAGACTTCCACACTGGCGGGGTCACTATATCTCTGCAGACATGGCCTTGCCATTGCGAGGCGTCTGTCATCGACGTCTGGTCTACAAATGCCCCCTGAGCGACCTACTTGTTAAGCTTGTCGCAATAGCGCGCCATAGTTCGCGTGTTTTGATGACCCATGTCATGTACACCATTGTCAGAGATCCCCTGCCGGTCACGTGGACCTCAACCCTATGCATAAGTGGGTCATGACAGTAATCTACCACACATGTCGTAAGTGGCGACTCAGAAGGGTCACCTTACTTACTTAATGTTTGCATATCCTTTTATAGGACATTGCTGTCAACATCAGCATCTTTCAGCTGATTGTTGATTTCTTGGCAAGATTACGCTCAGTAGTTTGCCATTGCTTTCTGGGCGACCGGCTCACATACCCCGTAAGTTACCGACCGGGGAGAACCGCTACTAATTCTCGCGCACATTACTTTACTCACGAGAGTGTACGAGATTACGGAGAAAGTCGTTTAATTCCTAGACCTGGTAGACCGGCGTATGTGAGATTATAAACTGTTAAACAGTTATGATATCTGATTAGTAGTCTGACCTGTTGTCTCTGCTCTCCAGGTGTGGTCATCGCTGTCGTCTGGACACTAAGCCTTACGTGGTCTGCGCTGCCCCTGGGCGGACTGGGCTTGTATCGTCTGGAAGGCATGGGGACATCCTGCACGTTCAACTACGTGGACAGAAGCGCCATCCAGCGGTGGTTCTTTATCTGCCTGGTGACGTGCAACTTCTTGCTTCCTGTTGTCATGATCACGTTCTCCTACTGGCAAATATATCTGACGGTGAAGCGCGTCAAGCGAGAAATCAAGTTTCTCCTGGGCGACTACAACCATGGTGCTATGCAGCAACTGGTGGACACGCAGTCTGAGATGAGGACCGCATTCACAGCGATCATCATCATCTGCATCTTCTGTGCTGCATGGACGCCTTATGTGATCATTTCGTTTGTGGGTCTGTTCGGACCCGAGCACACACTGACCGCCATGGTGTCTGTGGTGCCCAACATCCTGGCCAAGGTTTCCACTGTGTCCAATCCGATCCTGTACACCATTGGCCACCCAGAAGTCAGGAAAAAGCTGTCAAGTATGCTTTCCAGTCACAAGTTGCTATGGCGACCAACCATGACCACAGCATTGTGAGCAAAGAAGTGAGGGAACAGCTGACAAGTTTCACGTTTTTCTAGCCATAAGTATGGGATACAGTATGACTTCATCGTAAGGCAGTCAGATGTGAGGAAACAGTTGACAAGTTTCACGAGTTTCTAGCCACCGGTCGCCGTGGCGACCAACTAGGGCTATATCACTGAAGCGCCAAGAAGTGAGGAAGTAGCTGAACAGTGTAACATGTTCTAGCCACAAGTGGCTATGGCGATACACCATCACTACACCATTAGGTAGTGGTGGACTGATTCTAAAACTATTGGTTGTCAGGAGACAACGCTACTAAAAGGATATTGACATGTTTAACATACTGTCTAATGTTTAGGTGGGCCCATCTAATCAGGACTCCATCTGCTATCGGGCAGGCTGACCCATTGGCCAGTCCGCCACTGCCATTACGCACGCAGACGTGAGGAAACAGCTGAGGGGTATCATGGTCTCTAGCCACAAATTGCTACAGGCGATCCACCATTCATCCTCTTCTTCCATTTTCTATTTCGCAGTGGAGCACATACCCTCAGCCAACTCAAGCCAAGCTGTCTCCTTCAGCTCTTTCCCCCCCCCCCTCCCCATGTCCTCCCCGCATTATTTATCTCTGTCTAATCCTCTTCTCTGTGTATGTTAAGACTCCCTCTGTTTCTTGTTCCCTGGGAGTTCCAGGGGAAGGACTTTCTTTAAATACAACTAGGGGATTGAGTCAATATATAGCAGGCGTCTGTGTCAAGGGGTTAGTGACTGCAGTTATATGTTGTATATACAAATTCAAAGATCTGCTTCAGCCAATGGTGTTGTATATGTGAATCTAATGAACTACTTCAGCCAATGGTGTTGAATATATGAATCCAACGATCTACTACAACCAATGGTGTTGAATATGTGAATCAAATGATCTACTTCAGCCAAAGGTATTGAATATGGGAATCCAATGATCTACTTCAGCTAATGGTGTCATGTAGTAGTACAAATGAATCCATTGATCTACTTCAGCCAATGGTGTTGAATATGTGAATCAAATTATCTACTTCAACCAATGGTGTTATGTAGTACATATGAATCCAATGATCTACTTCAGCCAAAGGTATTGAATATAGGAATCCAATGATCTACTTCAGATAATGGTGTCATGTAGTACAAATGAATCCATTGATCTAGTTTAGTTTAGTTTAGTCGATGGATCAACATCACGGCACACGGGTGCAACCCATAAGTGCTTCGTTCTTCTCCTAACTCAAACCTGAGTCTGGAGAAACTCAGCTCAGTGCACGAACTCCGTAGCACTGCCGAGGATCCATTGATCTACTTCAGCCAATGGTGTTGTGCATGTGAACCCATTGATCTACTTCGACTATCAGTGGTGTTATATAAATTAATCCAATGATATACTTCAGCCAATGGTGTTATGTTGTATATATGAATCCAATGATCTACTTCAGCCACTGGTGTTATGTTGTATATATGAATCCATTGATCTACTTCAGCCATTGGGTGTTGTGCATGTGAATCCATTGATCTACTTTGACTATCAGTGGTGTTATGTAAATGAATCCAATGATCTACTTCAGCCAATGGTGTTATGTTATATATATATGAATCCAATGATCTACTTCAGTCACTGGTATTGTGTTATATATGTGAATCCAATGAACTACTTCAGCCACCAGTATTGTGTTGTTTATATGAATCCAATGGTCTACTTCATCCAATGGTGTTATGTTGTATACATGAATTTAATTATCTACTTCAGCCACTGGTGTTATATGTGTGAATTCATTGATCTGCTTTGACTATTAGTGTTGTTATATATATATATATATGAATCCAATGATCTACTTCAGACAATGGTGTTATGTTGTATATATTAATCCAATGACCTACTTCAGCCAATGGTGTTATGTTGTATATATGAAACCAATTATCTACTTCAGTCACTGGTGTCATGTTGTATATGTGAATCCAATGATCTACTTGTCACTGGTGTCATGTTGTATATGTGAATCCAATGATCTATTTCAGTCATTGGTATTGTGTTGTATATATGAATCCAATAATCTCCTTCAGCCCTTTGTTTCGGTAACTATTGTCAACAGTGTAAAACCATATCAATGAACACTGGGTCATACAACAGGTTTTTACTTTTGCTCCTAGTTGGAGAAGGAAAGACTGTGGAGGGCTACAAGTCATCATAAATTGTACACACCTAGTATATGTGATATCCCAAGTATTTGCCATCCTTACTGCAGTACACATTTTGGTATTACAAGGAGGCCCCGCTATACATCGCTTCGGTTTACGTTATTTCGCTTTAACGTCTTTGTCACATAGGGGACATAACTTCACTTTACGTCACTACGTTCCACCATAACGTCGTCACCTGCTCTAAGGGATATTGTGCTAAGATAACCTAGCATTTAAGATATTGCTGCTACTGGATAATGCCCCTGGTCATCCAGTCAATCTGGACAACTTGTCCGAGAACGTCAAGTTCATGTTCATGCCACCAAACACGACTTCATTGATCCAGCCAATGGACCATAGGTGCAATTGTAACTTTCACAAATTATTATTTGCGTCGCACCTTCTCACAGCTCATCAAGGCTATGGACAGTAAAGGTAACCTACCATTAAGAGATTCTGGTGAGTTTACATCCTCAAGGCCATTGACAAACATTGCGGATTCATTGGAGTGAGGTACCGTCAGGATGCATAAATGCTGTGTGGCGAAAACTATGGCCAGAATGTGTGCACGATTATTGTGAATTTGAAGGGATGGAGGAAGCTGACATTGATGAGTTGCTTGCATCGCATGGAGAAGAGCTGTCTAATGATGACCTAATGCAATTCGACGTGTAGAGAGCTCAGCAGGAAGAGGAGCACCCTGTTGCAACCCATTCCTCCCCCCCCCCCACCTCGAATGTTGACAGTTGAACATTTGTCACAATTCTTTCAATTGATTGATGTGGCAATAGACATAATAAATGAGGATGACCGGAACAAAGAACAGAGTTCCAAAGTGTCGAGGGCAGTAACAAGCGCCATCAACTGTTACAAAGAGCTTTACTTAGAGAAAAGGAAAAAGGCTGTGCAGCAGACATTGGACAAATTAGTTCAAGTAGAGAAAAGCCAGGAAAAGAGGCAGGAAGAGGTTACAGTTTCATTCTCAGATGAAGAGGCAGAATTTAATGCCTCTACGTCCCAATAACTCTACCACTCGTCCTCCAACCCACCTCTATTTAGCCAATAAATATCAACAACCATCAAAATAAACATTACATAATACACTGTATTTCATTTAATTCTATGGGAAATAGTGTTTCACTATACGTCGTCTCACATAAAGTCGTGTTTTCCAAGAACATAACCCCGACATTACCCGGGGCCTCCCTGTATAGCTTTCTATATAAGTAATGGAACCAAGAAAGTTAAACAGTAATATGATATCAGTTTAATCAGCGCAAAAAACAACAGTGACAATAATGTAATATAATAAATGTGCACGTTTACATAGAAATAACTGAATACCACATTTATTATAACCCACTTAGTGTAGTCAGTAAATGGAAAAGTTAATGATCCCCTTTCACACTATGGGCAGTGTTGGATATATGGTGCTAGCACCATGTTTTCAGACCAGTTGGCACTCAGTGGGTGTGCAGTTAACATCACACTGGACTTGTTGCATGTATCAGTATATACAATACATGTCCCCCATAGTTGGCACTCAGTGGGTGGTGGTGCAGTTAACATCACACTGGACTTGTTGCATGTATCAGTATATACAATACATGTCCCCCATAGTTGGCATTCAGTGGGTGGTGGTGCAGTTAACATCACACTGGACTTGTTGCATGTACCAGTATATACAATACATATGCCACCACACCCTCCCCATAGATGGCATTCAGTGGGTGGTGCAGTTAACATCACACTGGACTTGTTGCATGTACCAGTATATACAATACATGTCCCCCATAGTTGGCATTCAGTGGGTGGTGCAGTTAACATCACACTGGACTTGTTGCATGTACCAGTATATACAATACATGTCCCCCATAGTTGGCATTCAGTGGGTGTGCAGTTAACATCACACTGGACTTGTTGCATGTATCAGTATATACAATACATGTCCCCCATAGTTGGCATTCAGTGGGTGTGCAGTTAACATCACACTGGACTTGTTGCATGTATCAGTATATACAATACATGCCCCCCCCCCCCATAGATGGCATTCAGTGGGTGGTGCAGTTAACATCACACTGGACTTGTTGCATGTATCAGTATATACAATACATGTCCCCCATAGTTGGCATTCAGTGGGTGTGCAGTTAACATCACACTGGACTTGTTGCATGTATCAGTATATACAATACATGTCCCCCATAGTTGGCATTCAGTGGGTGTGCAGTTAACATCACACTGGACTTGTTGCATGTACCAGTATATACAATACATGTCCCCCATAGTTGGCATTCAGTGGGTGTGCAGTTAACATCACACTGGACTTGTTGCATGTACCAGTATATACAATACATGTCCCCCATAGTTGGCACTCAGTGGGTGGTGGTGCAGTTAACATCACACTGGACTTGTTGCATGTATCAGTATATACAATACATGTCCCCCATAGTTGGCATTCAGTGGGTGTGCAGTTAACATCACACTGGACTTGTTGCATGTACCAGTATATACAATACATGTCCCCCATAGTTGGCATTCAGTGGGTGTGCAGTTAACATCACACTGGACTTGTTGCATGTATCAGTATATACAATACATGTCCCCCATAGTTGGCATTCAGTGGGTGTGCAGTTAACATCACACTGGACTTGTTGCATGTATCAGTATATACAATACATGTCCCCCATAGTTGGCATTCAGTGGGTGTGCAGTTAACATCACACTGGACTTGTTGCATGTACCAGTATATACAATACATGTCCCCCATAGTTGGCACTCAGTGGGTGGTGGTGCAGTTAACATCACACTGGACTTGTTGCATGTATCAGTATATACAGTACATGTCCCCCATAGTTGGCACTCAGTGGGTGGTGGTGCAGTTAACATCACACTGGACTTGTTGCATGTACCAGTATATACAATACATGTCCCCCATAGTTGGCACTCAGTGGGTGGTGGTGCAGTTAACATCACACTGGACTTGTTGCATGTACCAGTATATACAATACATATGCCACCACACCCTCCCCATAGATGGCATTCAGTGGGTGGTGCAGTTAACATCACACTGGACTTGTTGCATGTACCAGTATATACAATACATGTCCCCCATAGTTGGCATTCAGTGGGTGTGCAGTTAACATCACACTGGACTTGTTGCATGTATCAGTATATACAATACATGTCCCCCATAGTTGGCATTCAGTGGGTGTGCAGTTAACATCACACTGGACTTGTTGCATGTACCAGTATATACAATACATGTCCCCCATAGTTGGCATTCAGTGGGTGTGCAGTTAACATCACACTGGACTTGTTGCATGTATCAGTATATACAATACATGTCCCCCATAGTTGGCATTCAGTGGGTGTGCAGTTAACATCACACTGGACTTGTTGCATTATCAGTATATACAATACATGCCCCCCCCCCCATAGATGGCATTCAGTGGGTGGTGCAGTTAACATCACACTGGACTTGTTGCATGTATCAGTATATACAATACATGTCCCCCATAGTTGGCATTCAGTGGGTGTGCAGTTAACATCACACTGGACTTGTTGCATGTATCAGTATATACAATACATGTCCCCCATAGTTGGCATTCAGTGGGTGTGCAGTTAACATCACACTGGACTTGTTGCATGTACCAGTATATACAATACATGTCCCCCATAGTTGGCATTCAGTGGGTGTGCAGTTAACATCACACTGGACTTGTTGCATGTAACAGTATATACAATACATGTCCCCCATAGTTGGCACTCAGTGGGTGGTGGTGCAGTTAACATCACACTGGACTTGTTGCATGTATCAGTATATACAATACATGTCCCCCATAGTTGGCATTCAGTGGGTGTGCAGTTAACATCACACTGGACTTGTTGCATGTACCAGTATATACAATACATGTCCCCCATAGTTGGCATTCAGTGGGTGTGCAGTTAACATCACACTGGACTTGTTGCATGTATCAGTATATACAATACATGTCCCCCATAGTTGGCATTCAGTGGGTGTGCAGTTAACATCACACTGGACTTGTTGCATGTATCAGTATATACAATACATGTCCCCCATAGTTGGCATTCAGTGGGTGTGCAGTTAACATCACACTGGACTTGTTGCATGTACCAGTATATACAATACATGTCCCCCATAGTTGGCACTCAGTGGGTGGTGGTGCAGTTAACATCACACTGGACTTGTTGCATGTATCAGTATATACAGTACATGTCCCCCATAGTTGGCACTCAGTGGGTGGTGGTGCAGTTAACATCACACTGGACTTGTTGCATGTACCAGTATATACAATACATGTCCCCCATAGTTGGCACTCAGTGGGTGGTGGTGCAGTTAACATCACACTGGACTTGTTGCATGTACCAGTATATACAATACATATGCCACCACACCCTCCCCATAGATGGCATTCAGTGGGTGGTGCAGTTAACATCACACTGGACTTGTTGCATGTACCAGTATATACAATACATATGCCACCACACCCTCCCCTCTCCCCCCCCCCCTTTCCAGTAAATATTCCACAAAAATATAGGGGCAGAGTGGAGTTACTACACGTTATACAAATATGATAAAGGTAATAAATCACCAATGACAATCAGAGAGTGGGGTTACTACAAGTGATACAAGTATGATGAAAGTGATAAATCAAATACGATAATCAGAGAGTGGGTGACTGTCGTAGGAGTTGCTGACTGCCATGTCTGTGTACATTCTTGATGTCTGCTCGTGTGGAACTGCTCTAGTGCTAACTGAACATCAGGGCTAACATGAAGGTGCTCAGTGTGGAAAAAACACTGAGGTAAAATGAATAACAACTTAATAGAACAAACTGATCTATCTGAGATACCTCGGAACACTGGCTGGAATTGGATGACAATGAAATACCTGAAGCTCGTGGAGGACATGTTATCGGCCTAGGTCTAACCCCAGCCAGTTGGTGCGTGCCATGTCGAATCATGACTTGACGACAACTCTGTGAGGATGTCAGCAAGTTCAAGTTGATGCAGCTTTCTGTAACATGTGTCCAGGGTGATCCACGGAGGTGTACACAGAAGAAGAAGAGAATCATGACCCAGTTACATCCTAATAAGCCTCTCTGCAGATACAAAGCTCCAGTACTGGCCTTGCACACCCCTCTCATTTCTGAACTCGGAGAGGAGACCTAGAGCACTGCAACACTGTCCCACATGGAGGTGGTAACTGGTGAGAGGTCTGGAGGAGAATCTCCACACCAACCTCACCCTGACAGATATACCTGGTGATGGGTCTGGAGGAGAATCTCCACACCAACCTCACCCTGACAGATGTACCTGATGAAGGGTCTAGAGGAGAATCTCCACACAAACCTCACCCTGGAGGTGGTACCTGGTGAGACGTCTGGAGGAGAATCTCCACACCAACCTCACCCTGACAGATATACCTGGTGATGGGTCTGGAGGAGAATCTCCACACCAACCTCACCCTGACAGATGTACCTGGTGATGGGTCTAGAGGAGAATCTCCACACAAACCTCACCCTGGAGGTGGTACCTGGTGAGACGTCTGGAGGAGAATCTCCACACCAACCTCACCCTGACAGATGTACCTGGTGATGGGTCTGGAGGAGAATCTCCACACCAACCTCACCCTGACAGATGTACCTGGTGATGGGTCTAGAGGAGAATCTCCACACAAACCTCACCCTGGAGGTGGTACCTGGTGATGGGTCTGGAGGAGAATCTACACACCAACCTCACCCTGACAGATGTACCTGGTGATGGGTCTCGAGGAGAATCTCCACACCAACCTCACCCTGGGGGTGGTACCTGGTGATGGGTCTGGAGGAGAATCTACACACCAACCTCACCCGACAGATGTACCTGGTGAGAGGTCTGGAGGAGAATCTCCACACCAACCTCACCCTGACAGATGCAAGTCATTTTGAGGGCTCATTCTTGAGAATCCCCAACCAACAAACCCAAACAACCAACCAACCATCTATCTCAAGACTCTTAAGAATCCCTGACCAACAAACCCAAACAGCCAACCATCTATCTCAAGACTCGACCACGATCTTCTCTGAGCAAGCTGTCAGTGTCAGTGGACACAGATCTCCACCACCATTTGATTCCCAAATAATCTATCCCTATCCAGTCGATTTGGATTAGGGGTCCAGCCAGCCTTATTAAACTGCGCACCAGAGATACAGGACTGTCAAAGATGGCTGGTGCAATACCCACCATTGTATTTAATGGAGAGTACATGTGAGTGGGTTGGGACTGGAAGGCCTGGGAGTCAGGCTGGACAGATGTTGTATCTGGTCACCACACTAGCAGTGATTGTGTGACTGCAAGGTCTGGGAGTCAGGCTGGACAGATGTTGTATCTGGTCACCACACTAGCAGTGATTGTGTGACTGCAAGGTCTGGGAGTCAGGTTGGACAGATGTTGTATCTGGTCACCACACTAGCAGTGATTGTGTGACTGCAAGACCTGGGAGTCAGGCTGGACAGATGTTGTATCTGGTCACCACACTAGCAGTGATTGTGTGACAAACTGAAAGAATAACAAATCCTTGTACACAGAATCACAATCATATCTGACTGACTACAAACAAGGAAGAACAGGGAAATCAATGCAGCAAGGCAAACATATGATTGCAAGTGACAAGATAGCACAGAAAACATCCTGCAAATACAGATGGGGGAAAATAGGACAGCTCTACAACACCACTACATAACTACAAGGTTCCAAACACCAAAGCAAATGTGTATAAGTTGTCAAATATGCTGGTAGAGTGTTTCTTTAAAATACACTCAGTCTAGATGCTGGACAATCTCTCTCTCTCTCTCTATCTCTCTCTCTCTCCAGACACAAATATACACACATCAGAGATTGCACAATGCTCTCATAGCTACTGACATCCAGCTCTAAGATGTAGGGAAATAACTCTAACAGGTCCATGTGAGGATCAGCCTGTAGGTGGTCTCTTACTTCCCTTTACTTTGAGGCTTGAAGTGCTGGTAGTAGCTGACTGTGATGTCGGACATCAGGTCCTGGGTGCAGTCTGGCAACTCACTGACCATTTTACCTGTCAATGTAGAACAGGTAACACACAGTAACACACCGGTCTCCCTGGCCAAGAGGTTAACGACATTGTTTGTAATCCCGTATATCCACATGGGGAAAACAGCAGCTGCGAGAATCGGCAGCGGTTCGCACCACGCTGGTAACTTACGGGGGTATGTGAGCCGGTCGTTCAGAAAGCAATGGCAAACTACTGAACGTAAAGCTAGCCCAGTACATCAACAGCAGCTGAAAAATGCTGGTGTTGACTACAATGTCCTGTAAGGGATTTGCAACATACTAAGAGAGGTGATGTCACAGAGCAGCACAGCATATACAGGCACAGGCACATTCTGTCTGTCCGTGGTATTCTTTGCATTTTCCTCAGAAACCACATTTCCATAGCCATCAGATGTTTTTCAGCTTGTCTGCTGATTGTCCACACTTCACATCCATACAAGTTCATACACACCAACTGGCATTCAGGGGTGATGTGGGCAGTATCACATTGACCACTTGTACTGCCCGTGACATTTCCTGGTACCAGTTTTGGGCTGGGTCAACCTGGGAGACCTGGTTAACTTGTCGAATCTCATGGCCAGCGTGGACTATAGGTCATGACAAATCTCTCACCAGCGTGGACTATAGGTCATGGCAAATCTCTCACCAGCGTGGACTATAGGTCACTGCACATCTCTCACCAGCGTGGACTACAGGTCACTGCACATCTCTCACCAGCGTGGACTACAGGTCACTGCACATCTCTCACCAGCGTGGACTATAGGTCACTGCACATCTCTCACCAGCGTGGACTATAGGTCATGACAAATCTCTCACCAGCGTGGACTATAGGTCACTGCACATCTCTCACCAGCATGGACTATAGGTCATGGCAAATCTCTCACCAGCGTGGACTATAGGTCACTGCACATCTCTCACCAGCGTGGACTACAGGTCACTGCACATCTCTCACCAGCGTGGACTACAGGTCACTGCACATCTCTCACCAGCGTGGACTATAGGTCATGACAAATCTCTCACCAGCGTGGACTATAGGTCACTGCACATCTCTCACCAGCATGGACTATAGGTCATGGCAAATCTCTCACCAGCGTGGACTATAGGTCACTGCACATCTCTCCCCAGCGTGGACTACAGGTCACTGCACATCTCTCACCAGCGTGGACTACAGGTCACTGCACATCTCTCACCAGCGTGGACTATAGGTCATGGCAAATCTCTCACCAGCGTGGACTATAGGTCACTGCACATCTCTCACCAGCATGGACTACAGGTCATGGCAAATCTCTCACCAGCGTGGACTATAGGTCACTGCACATCTCTCACCAGCATGGACTATAGGTCATGGCAAATCTCTCACCAGCGTGGACTACAGGTCATGGCAAATCTCTCACCAGCGTGGACTACAGGTCATGGCAAATCTCTCACCAGAGTGGACTACAGGTCATGGCAAATCTCTCACCAGCGTGGACTATAGGTCATGGCAAATCTCTCACCAGCGTGGACTACAGGTCATGGCAAATCTCTCATCAGCGTGGACTATAGGTCATGGCAAATCTCTCACCAGCGTGGACTATAGGTCACTGCACATCTCTCACCAGCGTGGACTACAGGTCATGGCAAATCTCTCACCAGCGTGGACTATAGGTCATGGCAAATCTCTCACCAGCGTGGACTATAGGTCACTGCACATCTCTCACCAGCGTGGACTACAGGTCACTGCACATCTCTCACCAGCATGGACTACAGGTCATGGCAAATCTCTCACCAGCGTGGACTATAGGTCACTGCACATCTCTCACCAGCGTGGACTATAGGTCATGGCAAATCTCTCACCAGCGTGGACTACAGGTCACTGCACATCTCTCACCAGAGTGGACTACAGGTCATGGCAAATCTCTCACCAGCGTGGACTACAGGTCATGGCAAATCTCTCACCAGCGTGGACTACAGGTCATGGCAAATCTCTCACCGGCGTGGACTACAGGTCATGGCAAATCTCTCACCAGCGTGGACTACAGGTCACTGCACATCTCTCACCAGTGTGGACTACAGGTCATGGCAAATCTCTCACCAGCGTGGACTACAGGTCACTGCACATCTCTCACCAGAGTGGACTACAGGTCATGGCAAATCTCTCACCAGCGTGGACTACAGTCCAGCATGGATTACAGGTCATGGCAAATCTCTCACCAGCATGGACTACAGGTCACTGCAAATGTCTCACCAGCGTGAACTACAGGTCATGGCAAATCTCTCACCAGCGTGGACTACAGGTCACTGCAAATCTCTCACCAGCGTGGACTACAGGTCATGGCAAATCTCTCACTAGTGTGGACTACAATGTATGGCAAATCACTCACCAGCGTGGACTACAGGTCATGGCAAATCTCTCACTAGTGTGGACTACAATGTATGGCAAATCTCTCACCAGCGTGGACTACAGTTCACGGCAAATCTCTCAACATAACAGTATAGACGACCCAGAAGTATGCTCGACAGGGGTGAGTTTGGCTAAACTCCATGATCAATGGTTAATGTAGCAAAACTGTAGGATTGTGCACAGATATTGACATGAATGGATGTTGACAAGAATGGATGTTTCACCCTGGCTAAGATCTTAACGGCCTTGTCTGCCATCCCAGTGGCTGTGTTTGAATCCCAATGGAGGATGGGATGTGTTTGATCCTTGGTTCTAGGCTAACCTAGTTTACCATGGATGCCAGGAGATGTGCTGGGAAATACAGGCGGTCAGTGTGGCGTTGACCACATCATCCATCCAGTGTCCAGTGGTATATGACCAGATGACACCAGCACCATAGACCAGATGACACCAGCGCCATAGACCAGATGACACCAGTGCCATAGACCAGATGACACCAGCACCATAGACCAGATGACACCAGCACCATAGACCAGATGACACCAGCACCATAGACCAGATGACACTAGCACCATAGACCAGATGACACCAGCACCATAGACCAGATGACACCAGCACCATAGACCAGATGACACCAGCACCATAGACCAGATGACACCAGCACCATAGACCAGATGACACTAGCACCATAGACCAGATGACACCAGCACCATAGACCAGATGACACCAGCACCATAGACCAGATGACACTAGCACCATAGACCAGATGACACCAGCACCATAGACCAGATGACACCAGCACCATAGACCAGATGACACTAGCACCATAGACCCACTACACTTCAAGGCACGAAGGTGGGACCTTGACTTGACTGATTCAAATCTTGGGGCACCCCTTCGCAGCAGATCCCAAACTCTCTATCAGACGTATCTTTCATCTTTATGCCCAACTGGGACACTCTCTAACACACCTATCTTTTATCTTTATGCCCCACTGGGATGCTCTCTAACACACCTATCTTTTATCTTTATGCCCCACTGGGATACTCTCTAACACACCTATCTTTTATCTTATGCCCCACTGGGACCAGACTCTAACACACCTATCTTTTATCTTTATGCCCCACTGGGACACAGACTCTAACACACCTACCTTTTATCTTTATGCCCATCTGGGATACAGACTCTAACACACCTATCTTTTATCTTTATGCCCCACTGGGACACAAGCCCCCAAACACGCCTGTCTGTTCCTATATCCTGCAGCTCTGTCCAGTTTCTCACCATATTAGTCATCTGTGTAATTCTCTTCTCCATGTGTGTTCAGGAGTCCCTCTAATTTGTTCTCCTGGTGGGTTCCAAGCAAGTGATACTAGGTTTGCTTATAAGCAGCAGACGAGGACATGATCACCCAAGTACAGCAACAACCTGATAGACAAAACAAGGGAGACTAACCTGGGGAGCCAGCATACAGTGTGAAAGGGGGAACAACTGTCTCTGGGGGCAGGACAGTGTTGTCAGCTATAGCACAGCAATCTTTCAGCACCGACCTTCGACCCTGGAAACAACCAAATGAAACAACTACTTATAAAACAAATCTCTCTTACAGGTTCACAGACTGGATGATCCCTGAATACCAATACATCACAATGATGTGATACATACATCACAATGATGTGATTGTGTGGCTCCATCTAATAGATGATGTGGTGGTACAGTAGCTAACATGCTTGCCTGCTGGATGTATGACCACGCCAAAGTTCTGTCCTTTCTAAAGTATATACCTGCAAATGTATATATTTTAAAATATATCCCTGCTAAAGTATACCCTGCTAAAGGTAGCTAGCTATAAGATCCCAGTAGATCTACAACCTACAGTGACACAGTTCTATAAGATCCCAGTAGATCTACAACCTACAGTGACACAGTTCTATAAGATCCCAGTAGATCTACAACCTACAGTGACACAGTTCTATAAGATCCCAGTAGATCTACAACCTACAGTGACACAGTTCTATAAGATCCCAGTAGATCTACAACCTACAGTGACACAATTCTATAAGATCCCAGTAGATCTACAACCTACAGTGACACAGTACTATAAGATCCCAGTAGATCTACAACCTACAGTGACACAGTACTATAAGATCCCAGTAGATCTACAACCTACAGTGACACAGTACTATAAGATCCCAGTAGATCTACAACCTACAGTGACACAGTACTATAAGATCCCAGTAGATCTACAACCTACAGTGACACAGTACTATAAGATCCCAGTAGATCTACAACCTACAGTGACACAGTTCTATAAGATCCCAGTAGATCTACAACCTACAGTGACACAGTTCTATAAGATCCCAGTAGATCTACAACCTACAGTGACACAGTTCTATAAGATCCCAGTAGATCTACAACCTACAGTGACACAATTCTATAAGATCCCAGTAGATCTACAACCTACAGTGACACAGTACTATAAGATCCCAGTAGATCTACAACCTACAGTGACACAGTACTATAAGATCCCAGTAGATCTACAACCTACAGTGACACAGTACTATAAGATCCAGTAGATCTACAACCTACAGTGACACAGTACTATAAGATCCCAGTAGATCTACAACCTACAGTGACACAGTACTATAAGATCCCAGTAGATCTACAACCTACAGTGACACAGTTCTATAAGATCCCAGTAGATCTACAACCTACAGTGACACAGTTCTATAAGATCCAGTAGATCTACAACCTACAGTGACACAGTTCTATAAGATCCCATTAGATTTACAACCTACAGTGACACAGTTCTATAAGATCCCAGTAGATCTACAACCTACAGTGACACAGTTCTATAAGATCCCAGTAGATCTACAACCTACAGTGACACAGTTCTATAAGATCCCAGTAGATTTACAACCTACAGTGACACAGTTCTATAAGATCCCAGTAGATCTACAACCTACAGTGACACAGTTCTATAAGATCCCAGTAGATTACAACCTACAGTGACACAGTTCTATAAGATCCCAGTAGATCTACAACCTACAGTGACACAGTTCTATAAGATCCCAGTAGATCTACAACCTACAGTGACACAGTTCTATAAGATCCCAGTAGATCTACAACCTACAGTGACACAGTTCTATAAGATCCCAGTAGATCTACAACCTACAGTGACACAGTTCTATAAGATCCCAGTAGATCTACAACCTACAGTGACACAGTTCTATAAGATCCCAGTAGATCTACAACCTACAGTGACACAGTTCTATAAGATCCCAGTAGATCTACAACCTACAGTGACACAGTTCTATAAGATCCCAGTAGATCTACAACCTACAGTGACACAGTTCTATAAGATCCCAGTAGATCTACAACCTACAGTGACACAGTTCTATAAGATCCCAGTAGATCTACAACAGCAAGGTAAACAAGGATATACTCTTTGCTTTATTGACTATACAAAGGCTTTTGATAGAGTTAGACATGTCAACATGGTGGATATGCTTGCAGATCTACAAATTGATGGGAAAGACATTAGACTTATAAAAAACATATATTGGAAACAACAAGCTGCAATAAGGATTGATAATGAAGTGGGACAGTATCAGCCAATTAAGAGAGGTGTTAGGCAGGGATGTGT
The DNA here is from genome assembly GCA_014155875.1 of Cepaea nemoralis. NCBI lineage: Eukaryota > Metazoa > Mollusca > Gastropoda > Stylommatophora > Helicidae > Cepaea > Cepaea nemoralis. The sequence goes on along the minus strand of JACEFZ010026194.1, from coordinate 136,314 downwards.
GATGTCTCCAGATCTTTTTTCCCTATACAGTGAAAATATTTTCAGAAATGAAGAGGATATAAATGGAATCAGCATTGGAGGACGAAACATCAATAACATTAGATATGCAGATGATACAGTATTAATTGCAGACAATGCGCAGGACCTGCAACAATTAGTAGATGAGGTTGTTGTACACAGTGAACAACTGGGGTTAGAATTAAATTGTAAAAAGACTCAGGTTATGGTCGTCACTAGGAAGGAAGAAGTGCCACAATGTAATATACAAGTAAATGGAAATATTCTTCAACAAGTGAATCGGTACAATTATCTTGGAACAGTCATAACATCTGATGGGAGATGCCTTGAAGAGATTAGAACAAGAATCACTATGGCGAAAGTAGCCTTTAGCAAGATGAAAAACATTCTGACCAATAAAAAGATGTCAATTGAAACGAGAAAAAGAGTGTTGAGGGGATACATAGAGCCTGTTCTTTTGTATGGATGTGAAACTTGGACAATGAGCAGTCAAGCTGAAAAGCATCTGATGGCTGCAGAAATGTGGTTTCTGAGGAAAATGCAAAGAATACCATGGACAGACAGAAAAACCAATGACCAAGTACTACAGGAGACAAATGAACATCGTAAACTGATTAGAGAAATTAGACGTAGACAGTCAAAATTCATGTTACGAGAAAAAATGGATTGGAGAACTTAGTGACAACTGGCAAGATCGAAGGGAACAGACCAAGAGGAAGACAGAGAGGAAAATACCTGGATGGCTTGGCCACATGGCATGGGCGAGACAGGAACACTGAGCTGATCCACGACACTGGTGATCGAGTGAAATGGCGAGTCATGACCGCCCACGCTTTCCGTCATGGCACATGATTGATTGATTGAGATTTACAACTGACAATGACACAATTCTATAAGATCCCAGTAGATCTACAACCTACAGTGACACAGTTCTATAAGATCCCAGTAGATCTACAACCTACAGTGACACAGTTCTATAATATCCCAGTAGATCTACAACCTACAGTGACACAGTTCTATAAGATCCCAGTAGATCTACAACCTACAGTGACACAGTTCTATAAGATCCCAGTAGATCTACAACCTACAGTGACACAGTTCTATAAGATCCCAGTAGATCTACAACCTACAGTGACACAGTTCTATAAGATCCCAGTAGATCTACAACCTACAGTGACACAGTTCTATAAGATCCCAGTAGATCTACAACCTACAGTGACACAGTTCTATAAGATCCCAGTAGATCTACAACCTACAGTGACACAGTTCTATAAGATCCCAGTAGATCTACAACCTACAGTGACACAGTTCTTTAAGATCCCAGTAGATCTACAACCTACAGTGACACAGTTCTATAAGATCCCAGTAGATCTACAATCTACAGTGACACAGTTCTATAAGATCCCAGTAGATCTACAACTGACAATGAGACAGTACTATAAGAACCCAGTAGATCTACAACTGACAATGACACAGTTCTATAATATCCCAGTAGATCTACAACTGACAATGACAAAGTTCTATAAGATCCCAGTAGATCTACAACTGTCAATGACACAGTACTATAAGATCCCAGTAGATCTACAACCTACAATGACACAGTTCTATAAGATCCCAGTAGATCTACAACTGACAATGACACAATTCTATAAGATCCCAGTAGATCTACAACTGACAATGACACAGTACTATAAGATCCCAGTAGATCTACAACTGACAATGACACAGTACTATAAGATCCCAGTAGATCTACAACTGACAATGACACAGTTCTATAAGATCCCAGTAGATCTACAACTGACAATGACACAGTACTATAAGATCCCAGTAGATCTACAACCTACAGTGACACAGTACTATAAGATCCCAGTAGATCTACAACTGACAATGACACAGTTCTATAAGATCCCAGTAGATCTACAACCTACAGTGACACAGTACTATAAGATCCCAGTAGATCTACAAGTGACAATGACACAGTTCTATAAGATCCCAGTAGATCTACAACTCACAATGACACAATAATTCTATAAGATCCCAGTAGATCTACAGCTCACAATGACACAGTTCTTCTTCTACTTCTGCTGCGTTCATCTGGAGTTTTTTCAGACATGATTGTGTTGTGCCTGTTTACAACAGAGCTGCGTTCTTGCGCTGCTAGGCCGACACATCCAACTTCTGCGGGCATTCGTTGACCGGGTTAACCTTCCCGGGGTTTCTTAGGAAATTTGACTCTCACTATTGTGGTGTTATCCCCCATCCCAACTGGCCCATTTAGAACAGCCGAAGACATCCTGGTCAGCCCTCAAGGGAAGGCAGGGGCAGACCATGGGCATTCCCTGCCATGCAAGGAGGCTTCCATAATTGCAGAGCCAACACATAGCTCTCTGGTATTGGGCTCACCCATGACACAGTTCTATAAGATCCCAGTAGATCAGCAACTTACAATGATACAGTTCTATTAAGCCTCAGTAGATCAGCAACTTACATTGACACAAGTCATTCCAATGTGCACAAATGAACCAACTTACAATGACAGTTCTTTAAGATCCCAGTAAATCTACAAGCTACAATGACACAATTCTATAAGATCACAGTAGATCTACAATTTACAATGGCAGTTCTATAAGACCCCAATAGAACAACAACTTACAATGACACAGTTCTTGCCAATGTGCACAAATGAGCCAACTTACAATGACACAGTTTTTGCCAATGTGCACAAATGAGCCAACTTGTGCTGCGTTAACCACAGAATCCTCCTCAATGAGCACGTGATCACCAATGTGCAGCGGGAAGAAGGCAACACTGGAACACACAAAAAGCTGCATATCTGAGTTACTCAAACAATGAAAACTACACACAGTTAAACTTAGGGGACTCCCTTTCCCAGCTCTCTATATTGGGGATATATGGTGCTGGTCCATATTGTCCTAAGCTAAATCATACTCAATAGGTCATGTGACCTGTATCATGAACTAGAAAATGTACAAACAAAATTGCATGACCTTGGCAAGACACTGCCATCAACCCCAACTACAGGTTGATTTTCTAGGCAATCTCTTACATTCAGTAGTTTGCCATGGCTTTCTGAAGGGATATGGGTTGATCCCACTATCCCACAGTTAGTCCACCAGAAGTTGAAGAGCTGGAGTGCTCTCATCTTGTCAGCCTCAGTGACTGCTGACCCAGTTGATGTGGCTGGGTGGTTCCAGGAGCCAGTAGATGTGGCTGGATGGATCCAGAACCCAGTTTATGTGGCTGGGTGGATCAAGAAGCCAGGTCATCACGCATCCCGCAATCACAGATTTGAACCTGAGATCACTACGTCAGCAGGTGTGAGAGCTAGCACTATGCTACTGCAACTTCAATAATAACAGTAAGAAACTCAACACAGGAAACTGTTGACAAAAAGAAAATAATTACATTATAATAATTATGTCTATAAGAGATGAAATGCAAGGTGTAATGGAGAAATATGTTCACAAGTATTGATTGGCACTCACAGAAGTAAGGGAAAGAATTAATTATCAGAAGACATACTACACGATATAAAATCTGAAATATCACACAGAGATTGGAACCTTGTCATCTCCAAATGATGGCAGTGCCTCGCTGAAGAAATAAGAGTACTTTGTCCAGACAGCCAGGTGTCAGTAGTCAGTAATCCACCCTGCATGCTGTCAAAAGCCAGGAGGGTTGGCATGAGACAATGTAACAAACTGTGGCCTGTCCAGACAGCCAGTGCCAGTAGTTAGTAATCCACCCTTCATGCTTTCAGAAGCCAGGAGGGTTGAATGAGACTGACTACCTCAGCGCATAGAGAACACTTGCTGCAAAATCCAATCACTCATGAGTATGTCTAGTTGGGCTTGGCATCTGCTGGTTGAGGCCTCTGTCCCATTGGTTGATGAGAGGTTTGTACAGAAATGACAGCAGTGACTGCCTTCCATTATGTTGAGAAAAACCTCATGTTTACCTAATTCATCACACATCACATTCACTGGCAGTGAATCTTTACATCAAAACAACTTACCCTTTAGAAAACTTTTTGAAAGCGGGACGAATAACGGCATTGGTGCTGATAATACAGTGTCTGCCGATGCGCACATTGGCCAAGTCCCCTCGGATGACACACCCAGTCATGACGACTGTCTGAATATGAAATAAACCAGAATAATCCAACATTACAATTGTCTGCATATGACATTATATAGAATATACGGACATTATAATTGTATATATAAGACATTAAACTAGAATAACCAGATATTGCAATTATCAATATACAGTATAAATAAGGAAACTAGGCATTACAAATCTCCGTATAAGAGTAAAAGGGGATTTAATGGTAATATGATCAACTACAATGCACTGGGTTTGATCCCACAGGGCCTGTCTCTTTATGCAGAGCAGTTTGCCGAAAAAGCCACACAGCATGCACCCCTTAACTCTAGCAATAATCCCTAGGGGTTAAAAAAAACTGCACTTGTGAAACGAATAGAGATGTCTTCTTCTTTTTTCGGATGTGATTGCTGCGGTGCCTGTTTACAGCAGAGCTGCGTTCTTGCACCATTAGGCCGACACATCTGACTTCTGTGGGCATTTGTTGACCAGGTTAACCTTCCCAGGCGAATAGAGTGGGGGAAAACAACCCCACGAGTACAAGGTCCACTCAGCATGCAGACCACCTGTTTGTGTGAGAATGAACTAGAATAACCAAACATTACAATGGTCTCATGGTCTATGCCATTGCTTCCCAAAGTGGTGGTCCGTAGACCGGTGCTGGTCCGTGAGCCCTTCTTTGCCGGTCAGAAACGTGAGTTGAAAAAAAGTAAGAAAAAAGTTAAATATTTTCTCCTTTGAGGATTGTTTACAACTTTTTAAAAACAAGATTGTCCATTTCTCAAAACATGATATCCGCACAGTTTTTATGGTAATTTAATTTTAAAATAAATTGAGCCTGCAGCCGTGTAGCTCAAGGAGTATTTATTTTTAAGGAGAAACGAATCATTGGTTCAATGGGAAAGTTAAAAAATAGTAACCAGCTGAGACTGATACTAAAAGCCGGCCTGGACGACGACATTTGTAAAGGTGCACATTATAATTTGCTGATTGTCATAAGATGCAGAACATACGTGATTTTTGTTGTACGATTATAATGCGTTTTGCCATCGTCTGAGCGAGTGAAGGTGCTCGATACATCTGCAAAGTACTTTTCAGTACAGCTGGATGAAAGCATGGACGTTGCCAACTTAGCGATTCTGATGGTGTATGTGAGATATCGATACAAAGACAACTTGAAAGAAGAGTATTTCTTTTTCGTCAATGAGCATTATTAAGACAAAATACAGAAACAGTATGGAAATTTGTTCTCCTTTGCGGGTAGCGCTGTCTACAATCGAGCCACGATTTGATAAGCTTGTAAATAATAAACAGGCCCACCCCTCGCATTAAATAGTTACTGTTAGCAGCTGATCACTAAATCATTTTTATTACATACTGTAATTTAGTCAGCTTGTTTAAAACCTGATTTGGTATCGTTTTCCAAGATATATTTTATTTTTATTTTATATTGGTGTTCATTACTGTCGGTGTATACGAGGATATACAACTTTACAAGAAGACCTAAATGTAGTTTTGACATTTGAAAACATTTTTGATTTGTAAATCTCTACAATAAAAATTTTACTCATGAAAATTGGACCACCATTAAATAAATCACCATCATCCAATAATATTATGGAGCCGAATTTAGCGCACTGGGATAATGCCCACAATTATGTTAAATCTTATATTTATATTAAAATGTATAGTGTGTGTGTGTGTGTGTGTGCGTGTGAGTGAGTGAGTGAGTGAGTGTGTGTGTGTGTGTGTGCGCGCGTGCGTGCGAGGGTGGGGGGTTAAAAAAAAACTGAGTACCCTGTGTTGGGAGGGCTTATTAAGAGCTGATGAAATGCATGGTGTTTGTACAGATAGGAAATACAGACTGCATTAGCACAAACAGACACAAGGTCTCCTGAATGAGACTGATATCTTAACTTCTTATTTGCTGCACCCCCTACCACCAACCTGCTCCTCAATGTAGGGCTGTGGTGTAATGTCAACTGTGAGGAAAATTGCATTTCTGTGTATGAACAATGACAGGGGTCAAAGACAAACCTTGCCGTTAATGACAATGTTCTATGTATGAACAATGACAAGAGTCAAATACAAACCTTGCCGTTAATGACAATGTTCTATGTATGAACAATGACAGGAGTCAAACACAAACCTTGCCGTTAATGACAATGTTCTATGTATGAACAATGACAGAAGTCAAACACAAACCTTGCCGTTAATGACAATGTTCTGACTTCCACACAACACTGACTGGCGGCTGACTTTGTTTCCTGATGCCTGGGGAAGACAAATGGACAGGGGCAAAATTAAACGACAGCTTTTAGTGTTTCCTCTATGCCATGTCTGAGTGATACACAAGCTAACAAAGCATCAATAAATCATAAATTTTAGCATGAATTACATTTACAATGCTCAGTAATGTATTCAGAGATAGCATGTATTATAATGATGTTTTTTTTTTTTTTGCATTCGCTCGCTTTGGACTCAAGCGTAGTCCATACACACTACTTCTAGTAGTGCTGGACTGAAATTTGCGTGTGGATTAGCTTTCCCTATTAACAGTGTCCCTCGCCATCAGGCGAACCCACTCCAACTTCAGAGGTACTTGTAATTAACGTCCCCAAGTCAAGGACGACAGGTCAACATTTTAGTCCAACTGTCCAGTGTAGGGGTTGAACCCCTTACCTCGGCATCAGCAGACCGGATGTTTAAGAACACACGTTCTTATCCATTCAGCCATGCTGACCTACAACCCTGAGAGTATGAATATGTCCAAAGTGAAGTTCTTAATCTAATAACTGTCTTTTAAATATTTTCTATGTTTACAAATGGATTAGCTTAATTAAACAGTATAGACAACTCGCTGACAGAGAATGGAAGTAATATAACGCATCTTCATCTGACAATGTACTGTCTGACAATCTGGCGCTGCCCAGTCCCATTAGTGATCTTTAGTCTAAAACTAAAACTCAAAAACAAAAATGTCTCCACTTGGCTGTCGACAGCTTCAATCATTCTTCATTCGATCATGCCGCGACCCAAAATGAAACCGGAAGTGATACACCACCCACCCCGCAATGATCCATTGTGTCCCCAAATATAGCTATGTAAAGACCATTCATGCTTTCGATGTCATTCATTCATTCAAATATCATGTGACAATAACAAACACCATTTTGGTTTCAGCAGAAAAGGTCCGTCTACTATTCCATGCATAGCAATTGGTTGAAATTATCATGGCATTAAAATAAATTAAAATATTTCATACTTACCGTAATTAATTTTTTCTGGCGCTGTTAATAGAAAATCACATGGAAAGTTTCATCACTAATCAATCAATCATGTGCCATGCCAGAAAGCGTGGGTGGTCATGACTTGCCATTTCACTCGATCACCAGTGCCGTGGATCAGCTCAGTGTTCCTGTCTCGTCCATGCCATGTGGCCAAGCCATCCAGGTATTTTCCTCTCGGTCTTCCTCTTGGTCTGTTCCCTTCGATCTTGCCAGTTGTCACTAAGTTCTCCAATCCATTTCTTCTCATAACATGTCCAAAACATTTTGACTGTCTACGTCTAATTTCTCTAATCAGTTTACGATGTTCATTTGTCTCCTGTAGTACTTGGTCATTGGTTTTTCTGTCTGTCCATGGTATTCTTTGCATTTTCCTCAGAAACCACATTTCTGCAGCCATCAGATGCTTTTCAGCTTGACTGCTCATTGTCCAAGTTTCACATCCATACAAAAGAACAGGCTCTATGTATCCCCTCAACACTCTTTTTCTCGTTTCAATTGACATCTTTTTATTGGTCAGAATGTTTTTCATCTTGCTAAAGGCTACTACCATGGCGATTCTTGTTCTAATCTCTTCAAGGCATCTCCCATCAGATGTTATGACTGTTCCAAGATAATTGTACCGATTCACTTGTTGAAGAATATTTCCATTTACTTGTATATTACATTGTGGCACTTCTTCCTTCCTAGTGACGACCATAACCTGAGTCTTTTTACAATTTAATTCTAACCCCAGTTGCTCACTGTGTACAACAACCGCATCTACTAATTGTTGCAGGTCCTGCGCATTGTCTGCAATTAATACTGTATCATCTGCGTATCTAATGTTATTGATGTTTCGTCCTCCAATGCTGATTCCATTTATATCCTCTACATTTCTGAAAATATTTTCACTGTATAGGGAAAAAAGATCTGGAGACATCACACATCCCTGCCTAACACCTCTCTTAATTGGCTGATACTGTCCCACTTCATTATCAATCCTTATTGCAGCTTGTTGTTTCCAATATATGTTTTTTATAAGTCTAATGTCTTTCCCATCAATTTGTAGATCTGCAAGCATATCCACCATGCTGACATGTCTAACTCTATCAAAAGCCTTTGTATAGTCAATAAAGCAAAGATGTATATCCTTGTTTACTTCTATAGCACGTTCAATAACTGTTCGCAGCATATACACAGCATTTACTGTACCCTTTCCTTCTACAAACCCGCATTGTTCTTCCCCTATTTCAGGTTGTATCTTCTTCCTCACTCTTTGCATGATAATTCTTAGCAAAATCTTTGTGATGTGACTCATTATACTAATTGTTCTATGTTGATCACATTCCAAGGTTCCTGATTTCTTTGGGATTGCAATAAATACAGAGTTACATAATTCAGGAGGTATATCTCCAGTATCATATAATGTGGTCAGCAGTCTGGTGACTTGCTCTAGTCCAAATTCTTCTAAAGCTTTAATCATTTCTGTTGTGATGTTATCTGCACCGGGGGCCTTGCCAGCTTTCATATGCTTAAGAACATTTCGAACCTCCATCTCCAAAAATTGGCGGTCCTTCATTATTAAATCTAATATCATACTGTTCGTCTCTGTTATCATCATAAAGGTGTTTCACATAATCTGTCCATACATGTAGAATCTGGTCTTTTTCTATTATGATTTTGCCACCTTCAGTTTTTAGACACCCTGTTGATGTACTTATTCTTTTATTAGTAAGTTCCTGAATTCTTTTGTGCACTAATTTGGTATTTTGACTGTTGTGTTGGTTTTCAATTTCTAAGCACTTTTCCTCAAGCCATGCTTCTTTTGCCTCCTTACATAATATTCTGACTTGTCTGTGAATTTCTTCATATTTGACAGAATTATTTTTGTTGAGTCTTCTTGTTTCCACGAGGTGTAAAATTTCTTCAGTCATCCATTTCTTACGACCCACCTTCTTTAATTTTGGAATAGTTGTTTCTGCAGCCACATTGATTGAATTCTTCAACGTTTCCCATTGATCATCCACATCCTGGAATATGATCTCTAGATCAGACAAAATTTCAAATCTGTTCTGTACTTCTATGTTGAATTTGTTTTGTATTTCCTTGTCATTACTCAATGTACACAAATCATATTTAGTGTTTCCTGTTATATACTTGACTTTCTTCAACTTTATCCTCAATGTTCCTGTGAGTAATCTGTGGTCACTATAACAATCAGCACTGGGAACTGTTTTTGCTAGTGTTAATGCATTTCTAAATCTTCTGCTAATCAGAATGTAGTCAATCTGGTTTCTAATCCTGCTATCAGGACTCCTCCATGTCCATAATCTTCTAGGGTGTTGCTTGAACCAGGTGTTTCCTACAATCATTTCCTGTTCTTTTGCCCACTCTACGAGTCTGTATCCTCTTTCATTTCTCTCTCCTAAACCATAGTTTCCTACTGTGTATCTATCCCTTTGATTTCCTACTTTTGCATTGAAGTCCCCTATTATGATGTTTATTTCTGAACTTTTACATTTCTTTAAGGCAGACTCTATGTCATTATAAAATTCTTCTACACTACCTTCACTGGATTCTCCTGTTGGGGCATATACTTGAATAATATTTATGCTAAAAGGTCTGCCACTTAATTTAACTAGTAGAACTCTGTCCGACACGGCCCAATATCCTTGAACAGATTTTTATGTTTTCCGGTCCAAAATAATTGCCACTCCCCTATGACGATCTTCACCTCCAGAATAAATAATCTTGAAATCTTCTTCTATCTTGATGCCTGCTCCTGTCCATCTCGTTTCGCACATACCTAAAATATTAATTTTTTCCCTTTCAATTTCTTGTTTTATGTTCTCCAATTTTTCATCGTCGTTTAACGTCCTAACGTTCCAAGTTGCTAATTTTAACGTCTCTGTCCTTGTCTTGCGATGATAAGTCTTTAAGCGAATCATGATATCACTAAACTTACTTGAATTGTGGTTGGAAAAAAATTTTTCTACGACCATGTGCCTTTGTCCAAACTGCTTGGTTATGCAGATGATATAGATATTATAGGGGAAAATGAACAAAAGACATTGGAAATATTGACTCACTTAAAGGAAAAAGCTCAACAAATGGGACTGGTTATCAACCAAGACAAGACAGATTATATGGTAATTTCAAGAGAAGGAACGGCTAAAAACTCTGGCCACATACAAATAGATAATATGACCATTAAAAGAACGGAAACATACAAATACCATCTTCAACTGCTCCAACATAAGGGAAGAAATACGAGCTAGAATCAACTCTGGAAATAAGATATACTATGCACTACACCATCTGCTAAAATCAAATGCGCTATCTCGTAACACCAAGATCAACATATACAAAACACTGATTAAACCAGTTGTGCTGTATGGCTCTGAAACCTGCAGTACAACTAAAGGAGACGAAGCCTAGTTACAAACCTTTGAGAACAAAGTCTTAAGACGCATCTTTGGGCCCATTAAGAAAAGAAGAAGCAACAAAGACATTTATGATCTGTTTCAGTCCCCGCTAATCACTGGTATCATGAAGGCTAATAGACTGCAATGGCTGGGGCATATAGAAAGAATGGAGGATAAGGGAAACAAAACTCGCTTACACTCAGGAAATAATTGACCGCAGACCCCGAGGTAGACCAAGAAGACGGTGGAGAGATAATATACATACAGACCTACAAGCACTTGGAATCAGCGACTGGCAAGAGAAGGTCAACCAGAGACAAATGGAGATGGCTTGTATATGCAGCAAAGAACCTCAATGGCTTGGAATGCTGAAGAAGAAGGAGAAGAATGTGCCTTTGTGAATGGGAAACCCAAAATGGCAGCCGTGCATATCGATCGGACTGGCATGTCACTTTTTAACACCCAAAACATGCAATTTGAACTACTAAAGTTAAAGAAAATACAAGTTTAAAGATTGATAATAATTTATTTGTATACTTGTACTATTTATTTTTATACCATTAACATGGCAGAAGATATATTTGAGGTCAGTTTTCATATCAGTCTATGACCTGTTTGACACGGACTGGGTGCTTGGAGATAATGGACACACTGAAGAGTTTGAAAATCACGGCAAACATGTGAATAATGAATATTATATTTTATAGGGATACACCTTCACAAACATTTGAATATCTCCACTTAGAATTGGCATACACTCTATGATACAGGCACCATAGAGGTACCATAAGATTTGGTTTTTCAAGGTCTGTCTAGCTGTGGTGGTCTCGTTAGTAAATACTCAAACTGAAAATCATGATAGAACTCGCTACATTCATTATGTTCACAATTCTAAATTCCCAATCCAGTACTCAAACCCAGACCACCATCCAGCATCATGATGAACTGAACATACATGGTGACCATGTTCATGCAGCTACACTACATACTACATGTATGATGTAGTGTACACACTGTACTGGTACAGCTAGACATCGACTCACAGTGAGTCAAGTCTACAGTTTAATTTTTAGTTCTCACGGCGCTACGCCTTCTCCTTCTCCACTGCCTGCCTGAGCATGAGCGCCTATGTCAGTGAGAGTGAGTGTGATGATGCAGTGCTGGATGGAGATTTGCATTTCTGATTCTGAGTCATTCAAAACATTCATACACCGATTTATTATTATTAAAATATTATTATTATCAATAACAAATAAATAAGTATATACCGTTTCAATGTACTGTGCGCTGTTATAGAACTCATCTTGCAACTCCATGGCAAGACCAAAACGATGAAAATGTCACAAACACAAACTGGCTGATTCAATATTCACGTACAACAAGACATTCGTTACTGTTGCAGATGTGACTACTTGCGACCCGGAAGTAGATCCCTCATGTCAAACAATCGAATAGGTACCCCCGGGAAGGTTAACCCGGTCAACAAATGCCCGCAGAAGTCGGATGTGTCGGCCTAACGGCGCAAGAACGCAGCTCTACTGTAAACAGGCACAACGCAATCACGTCCGAAAAATAAAACTTCGGATGAACGCAGCAGAAGAAGAAGAATAGGTACCATCTCCTCTCTTAGTGTTGCCTTCGCACTGTGTCGCTGTTTGTCACTTGCTGGTCTGTCTTCAATTCTTCCCTTCAGTGTATGGTTTTACAAGGGTGCTGTATGATTCTAGTTGTGCAGTGGTGTACCTTTAAAATCCGCCCGTTTCTGGGTAATCAATCAATCAATCATGTGTCATGCCGGAAAGCGTGGGCGGTCATGGCTCGCCATTTCACTCGATCACCAGAGTCGTGGATCAGCTCAGTGTTCCTGTCTCGTCCATGCCATATGGCCAAGCCATCCAGGTATTTTCCTCTCGGTCTTCCTCTTGGTCTGATCCCTTCAATCTTGCCAGTTGTCACTAAGTTCTCCAATCCATTTCTTCTCATAACGTCCAAAAAATGTTGACTGTCTACGTCTGATTTCTCTAATCAGTTTACGAGTTTCATTTGCCTCCTGTCTGGGTAATACGCAGAAGTAATAATTGTCTATACTTTTTGCGGTGACCTTCAATCAATCAGATGCCGTCTCCACAATGAAGGTTAGCTGCAATGGATCTCCCACATTGCAATATGCACTGTTTATGTTTACAACTTTCATTTGACAATGTTTTTTTTTCCCATGTGAATGTACCTTGCGTAATATGCATTGTTTATGCTTACAAAATCAACTTGACAATGTTTTTTTTTCCCTATGTAAATGTAACATGTACATTTGATGAATGAAAGATGAGTGATCGAAAGGGCCGAATGTAAGACGGGCCTGCGTGCCCAATTTGTTACCCTTTTAAAATAAAGTTTGTTTGTTCGTTCGTTCGTTCGTTCTGTCTCTCGCCGTGACTGCAATCTGTCCATCTCTTGATGTAATTGATAGAGACGGCGCTTTTCGCCTGTTGTTTCATACACACAATAATAGTCGTTTGTTAAAGTTTGCAGAAGCCATAATGGTTCATCTGCATAGGCCAATTTTGTGCAAACAAAAAGACATGATAGTCAATTTAAAATTACCATGGTAAACAATTGATATTACTGTGCGAACTTGTTTATATTTCAGCTTGAAAGGTGTATCTATAAAACGTTGTGTGACTTCTGCAGTATGTAGGCCTACCTGGCGAGATGCAGTGAAACATGCCAGGCAATAAATCGTATAATCAATTGATTGTGTCTTCGTTATTCAAATCTAGAATTACATCTAACATCCAAATGTCCTCTAAAAGTACTGGAGAGTTTTGTCACAGACCATAACTCTAGGAAGGGAAAATCCCAACTGCACCTCCCCGTGGTAGAGGATGGAAACTCACCACGGTGTGGCTAAAGTAGCTCTGGGGACCGAGTATCCACCGGAATAAGTGGACAACTCTGCAGTTGAGCGGAGCAGGGCACTCACTTGCCCTTACGGTCGGTAATGGCTGTCAAAGGCAGAGGTAAAAGACCATCATGTGAATGTGAAAGGAAAGGGGAAACTGCCACATTATCTTCCCAGGACTTCATGGCAAACCATAGTTTAGAGTTAGTGAACGACGTTAATGGCCGTCTTAGGACGTCCTCGTCCGGCAAGGACAGTTATGAGCACCAGACCGTCATCCAGCTACTGATGGCAAGATCATAACTAAAATTAACAAATTTAGGGTAGGAACATGGAATGTTAGGACATCAAATGAGCTAGGAAAGTTTAACAATGTTCTAAGAGAAATGGATAGCATGAAAATTAATATACTAGGCGTAAGTGAGATGAGATGGAAGGGATCGGGCAAAATTATAGCTGACAACCACACAATAATCTATTCTGGAGGGGATACACATGAAAAGGGTGTAGAAATAATATTTGACGAAGAAAAAGGAGGGGTCAGTTAATGAATACTGGTGTATTTCAAACAGAGTTATATTGGTCAAAATCAAAGGTAAACCAGTAGATGTAAATATTATACAAGTATATGCGCCAACAACAAGCGGTAGTGATGAAGAAATACAACACTTTTACGACGAAATAGAAATGTTGATGGCTCAAATTGGATCACAAGAAATAAAATAATACTTGGAGATTTTAATTCAAAAGTAGGAAAGGGGGACAATGGGGGATGAAGTGGGGAATTATAGTTTAGGTACAAAGAATGAAAAAGGAGAAAAACTAATAGAATGGGCAAATATCAATGATATGATAATTGGAAACACATGGTTTAATCACCATAAAAGACGACTATACACATGGAACAGCCCTGATAAGAAAATATGCAACCAAACTGACTACATACCAATTAATAAAAGATTTAGAAATGCTTTAATTAGTGTAAAGACAATGCCTGGTGCTGACTCTAATAGTGATTATGTACCACTATGTGGAAAAATAAAAGTAAGATTAAAGACAGGGGGAAAAATTATTCAGAACGTGAGACTTAATCAAGAGGTTCTGAAAGTAGATAAAGAAATTCAAGAACAATACAGAGTGACTGAAAAAAGGTATAATGCAATAGCTAAAATACAGAGTATAAACGAACTATGGGAAATGTTAAGGGGCTCCATTCATCAAACTAGCAAAGAAATATTACCGGATAGAAGTCAAATAGCTAAGAAAAAATTGATGAATGAAGAAATCTTAATGCTGATGGACAAAAGAAAACAGTAAAAATGACAAACAAGAATATGCTAAGATAAATAAAGCAATAAGATATAAATGTGTGAAGGCAACAGAAAGTTGGTTAAACGAGCAGTGCAAAAAAATTAATTCAATTCTATTAAAGACACTAAAAATATGCTCAGACAAATCAGTGAGCTCACGGGAAGAAAAATAAGAATAGATACAGGGTGTTTGAAATCAAAAGCAGGAAAGATATTATTGGAGGTAGGTGCTATAATGAAGAGGTGGAATGAGTATATAAGAGAATTACATGTTGGAGAAAGGGAAGAATTAACAAAGAAAGTAACTTAGAAGGTCCACCTATTCTAAACGAAGAAGTCGCTGACGCTATAAAACATATGAAGAAAGGAAAAACAGCAGGACCAGATAAAATCACAATAGAAGAATTAGAAGTATTAGGATCCTCCGAAGTCGGAGAGTATCTACCTGCACGGCGAGAAACTACCAGTCTGCACACCGATAAGCCAGACATGGGACAACGGATACTCTGTTAGACAACAGGTTGTCACCATCCGACATACATGACTTCACGCTGGAGTTCATAGCCAGCGAACGCAAGCAAGAAGTATTAGGAGAATTTGGAGTATATATATATTAACCAACATGTTGAATGATATTTACAGCAGTGGATATTTACCCAGTTATATGCTGAAATCTGTATGTATAGCTAGACCAAAAGACCAGGAGCAATTGAATGTGAAGATTAACCTCATAAACCATATCACTAAGCTTCTACTCAGAATCATAATGAGAAGAACCAGAAAGAAAATAAAAATGGAAATTAGTGAAGAACAGTATGGATTTGTTGAGGGAAAGGGCACAAACAATGCAATATATACATTACGCACACTAATAGAAAGGTCAATAGAGAAACAGAAAGACATATATTTGTGCTTCGTAGATTATACTAATCAAAGAAGCACAGGGACGCAGAGGTGTTTCCAAGGCACCAGGGCCAGGTTATATACTGGCCAAGACCTATTGACGCGTCCTCGTCGAGCGTCCTGGGCAACAGGTCCCTTCGGGGTCCTGGCTAAAGTCAGTAGGATCGCCGATTCCTCCGAAGTCGGAGAGCGTCTGCCTGTACGGCGAGGAACCACCAGTCTGCACACCAATAAGCCAGACATGGGACAACGGATACTCACGCAAAACTCAGGTCCTGTATGACATCACACTGATGTTGGACAACAGGATGCCTTCATCCGACATACAGGTCTTTGCGTTGGAGCTCAAGCCAACGAACACAAGCAAGCAAGCAAGCAAAGAAGCACAAATTAGTATAATCTATTTTGTAATCTAATTTGTGCTGCATAGATTATACTAATCAAGGGTCATAGACTAAGACGAGGCAAGTCCTGGATGGCACAGGCAGAACTTTCTATAAGTCAGGTGTGTGATCTAGAGACCATCAATCGTGAAAGAGAGTGGGTTGAAGGTCCGGAAGACATCACGGACTGGCACAATGTAATAATAACACTGAGTCGTGAGTGCAGCGAATGGGCAGCGGGCCGCACTGAGTTTGAAGTGCAACAGCTGATCCAGAGCAGCACACATCAAGGTGACATAGTCATCTACACCGATGGGTCAGTGGTGAGAAACAGACGTAGTGGCTGGAGCTTTATTGCAAAGGCTAATGGTCGAGTCTTGAAAAAGGAGAGTCTGGCATATGAGACTACGACCTCCAGCATGAGAATGGAGGTTGAGGCAGTAACAGCGGCATTCCGGTGGCTAGAGGAGACTACTCCAACCCATGTTGTATTCATTACGGATTCAAAGAGTATGCTTAGTTAGGTGGAGAAAGGAATGTTTCGCGTGGAATGGCTCTCGTCGCTTCAGAGACCACAGATTGTGAGAATTGTATGGATATTTTGCCCTGGCCATGCGGGGGTACGGGGGAATGAACAGGCTGATAGGCTAGCAGGGAATGCGCCTCTTGGTGATAGTTTGCCTATGGACAAGGGGGAGGTGGTTGTGCGCTTGTGGGGCCAGGTGGAGAAGGCGGAGGAACAGATTGAGAACCCATATGTGGAAAGAATGAGATTGCAGGGGATCGGCAGGGGTTCTGGAAGAGTCTCAAAACAGAGGGAAGACCGGGAGAACGTTCAATCAGATAGCGGTGGGAACGATTAGTAGTATGACTCTTCGCTGGCTTTTGAACGAGGGGATGGAGCCCGTATGAGAATGTCATGAGTGCAGTGATGTCGGTTCTTAACTCAACTCAACTCAACAACTTATACTAAGGCAATTGATAAAGTAAAACATGATGAACTGATTAAAATGTTGGAAGATATCAACATTGATGGGAAAGATTTAAGAATAATAAAGAATATTTACTGGAACCAAGTAGCAGCAATTAAAATGGGAAATAAAGAGGGTAGTTACGAACAGATAAAGCTAAGAGTACGACAGGGGTGTGTCTTGTCACCAGATCTCTTCTCCCTACATAGCGAAGTAATAATGAGAGAGATCAAAGAGACGCCAGGAATACTAGTTGGAGGTTTTTTAATTCGCATATCCTTTACAGGACATCGTTGTCAACAGCAGCATCTTTCAGCTGTCTGTTGATTTCTTGGCAAGATTACGCAGAGTAGTTTTCCATTGCTTTCTGAGCGGCCGGCTCAGTTATCCCGCAAGTCACCAGCGGGGGTAGAACCGCTCCCAGCTCTCGCCCGCTACGAGACTCTGCGTGATAAACGGGATTACGGAGAAAGTGATGTAACCCCTCGGCCAGAGAGACCGGCAGTTGGAGGATATAAAATAAATAATATACGCTATGCAG
Organism: Cepaea nemoralis; assembly: GCA_014155875.1. Classification (NCBI taxonomy): domain Eukaryota; kingdom Metazoa; phylum Mollusca; class Gastropoda; order Stylommatophora; family Helicidae; genus Cepaea; species Cepaea nemoralis. The sequence continues at coordinate 118,470 of JACEFZ010026194.1, read as the reverse complement.
ATGACACAGTATTGGTGGCAGATAATTCAACAGACCTACAACAATTGCTGGACATTGTAGTAACAGAGAATGCAAGGAAAGGACTCTACTTGAATATCAAGAAAACAGCAGCAATGATGATATCAAAGAAAATAGTGACACCAAAATTTGAAATAGAAACAGAAGGGAAAATTCTTAACCAAGTGGATAATTTTAAATATCTAGGGACATTTATAACATCAGATGGAAGATGTACAACAGAGATTAAAACAAAATAGGCCAAGCAAAAGCCGCATTTCAGAAAATGAAGAGTATCTTATGCAATAAGTCACTGTCACTGAATGTAAGAAAGAGAGTGCCAAAATGCTATGTAAACCAGTTTTGCTGTATGACAGTGAATCGTGGAATGTAAATGAACAAATTAAGAAGAAATTAGAAGCAACAGAGATTTGGTTCCTGAGACGAATGTTGCGAATCCCTTGGACAGCCAGAGTAACTAACAACAACTGCCTGAGACAGGCTAATGAAACTAGAACATTATATACAACAGTAAGACAGAGACAAACAGCTTTCTTCGGTCATGTGATGAGAAGAGAGGCATTTTGGAGAACATCGTGACAACTGGAAAGATCAAGGAGAAGAGAGGCAGAGGCAGACCAAGAGAAATGATGTTGGATGGATTGAGACAGTGGCATGGAGGAATACCATCAGCAGAGTTGATCAAGAACACCAAAGACCGAGATCTGTGGAGAGCCATGAACGCCTACGCCAGCTGGCAGGACACTTGATGATGAAGATGATCCAAACGTCAGAAAACGACATCTAGACACCCGGCAAAAATATCTAGATCTGAATGTAAAACATCTAGAATGGCAACCCTGCTCCAGACCGTCAGTAGGCGAGGGAGTACCAAATGAAATATTAACAACACTAAATATAGGGTCGTGTTGGCAATATAAGAAGAAATGTGAAATTGGAGAGGAATATACATCGAGGAAATAACATCTGTAATGTAAGACATATAGATGATACAACATTGCTTGCAGACAGCGAATACGATCTGCAGCATTTAGTTGTTTGTTGTTTGTCCATCAAGAATGATTATGACCATTCATTTCATCCAGTGGGGTTGAAAGTATGGAGCCGTGAGTTCTAAGATGGCTGATAAGGCCTATTTTGGCTCGAAATGTTCTTTGACAATGTGGGCAAAGAATGCTTGACGTTCCAGGAGGAGGATCTCCTGCAGTGGTTTTTCTGTCCAGCCTTTTCTTCACAGCTCTTGCAGTCCTGGTTGCTTCACAAGTAACTGCACCCTTGTGTAATGATGTACGCGACGAATTTCGGTCTTTGGCAGTAGTCTCCCAGGTGCAGCATTTAGTAAATGAGACTTGTGTACATAGTGAGCAACTAACGTTATAATTAAATTGTTAGGAAGCAGAGATTATGGTCATCTCCTAGAACAGTGTTTTTTTTTGGCCCGAGCCCCCCTTCCACCATATTTTCAGAACGTCATTCCCCCCTTTCGTACTTCCTACCTAAAAAGTCCCCCTCCCGCCCCTACACTGTATACGAAATAATGGAAGCACATACCAAAACAAGTCTAGACGTCCACATAAAGCGTGATTTGTGGGTCTACTTACTTTATAAAATGAATTTTAGAAGGGTGAGACGTACATAATCGTAAAATATGAAGGGAAAAACAAGATCAAGTAATCGGTTCTTGTATTAACACAATCTTGAAATAATCTTCACCCCGCCCCCGGAAACCCCAAAATTCCCCCCTGGGGGTGGGGGGGGGGGGGGATTCCCCACCGGTTGAGAACCACTGTCCTAGAAGGAAGAAATACTACAATGTTACATCGAAGTAACTGGGAAAATCCTAAAAAAGGAAATCAGTACAACTATCTCAATCAATCAATCATGTGCCATGCAGGAAAGCGTGGGCGGTCATGACTCGCCATTTCACTCGATCACCAGTGTCGTGGATCAGCTCAGTGTTCCTGTCTCGTCCATGCCATGTGGCCAAGCCATCCAGGTATTTTCCTCTCGGTCTTCCTCTTGGTCTGTTACCCTCGATCTTGCCAGTTGTCACTAAGTTTTCCAATCCATTTCTTCTCATAACATGTCCAAAAATTTTTGACTGTCTACGTCTAATTTCCCCAAATCAGCTTACGATGTTCATTTGTCTCCTGTAGTACTTGGTCATTGGTTTTTCTGTCTGTCCATGGTATTCTTTGCATTTTCCTCAGAAACCACATTTCTGCAGCCATCAGATGCTTTTCAGCTTGACTGCTCATTGTCCAAGTTTCACATCCATACAAAAGAACAGGCTCTATGTATCCCCTCAACACTCTTTTTCTCGTTTCAATTGACATCTTTTTATTGGTCAGACTATCTCGGAACAGTCATAACATTTGATGGAAGGTGCCGTGTTGATATTGGATCAAGAATCACCACGACAAGGTTAGCTTTTTTTTTTTTTACAAGATATAAAACACTCTCACTAATTTAAAAAAAAATGAACTGTCAAATGCAAGAACATGAATATTCAATGCTAATTATAAACTATGCTTTTGTATGTACGTGTAACGTGGAAAAAAACAAACAGACACGCTGAGAAACATTTAATAGCAGTTAGTATGTGGTTTCCCCGGGAAGGTTAACCCGGTCAACAAATGTCCGCAGAATTCGGATGTGTCGGCCTAACGGCGCAAAAACGCAGCTCTGCTGTAAACAGGCACAACGCAATCACATCCGGAAAAAAGCCAAAAAACTCCGGATGAACGCAGAAGAAGAAGAAGTATGTGGTTTCTGTGGGAAATTAGAGAAATCCATGCACGGAAGAAAGACAAGTAAGACAGTGCTTCAAGAAATAAATGAAAACCTTATGATTGATTATGATTGAGAAATTAGACGTAGACAGTCAAGATTTTTTTAGGCACTTTGTGAGGATAAATACAGTTTGTTTCAATGAAACGTGCCTGTGGGCAAGATTATCATCCTCTCTCTCTCTCTCTCTCTCTCTCTCTCTCTCTCTCTCTCTCTCTCTCTCTCTCTCTCTCTCTCTCTCTCTCCTCCCTCCTCTCTTTCTGTCTGCCCGGCGAAGTCAGGTCAGTCTTGAGGGGCATACCCCGAGGTTTGCTTTGGTGCTCCACAGTTGCCAGTGGCGGAGTCAGGGGAGGCCCATTCAGTGGAGGTGTGCTCTACAATGTCATGTTTTGTTTGAAGATTCTGGTTTGAGCGTTTCTCAATTTACACTGTCCTGCTCTGGCCTGTAGTTTACGTGTTCTTTCTTCCAATTAGACTGCTTAAGTAGTAAGTAGTGTTCTTGCCTCTCTAAAACTCAGCATCCTTTGCTAGCTTATCTGTCTTTTTATTTCTAGGATTCCAAACATGGACTGGTAACCACTGTAGAACTAATTAGGCTGTTTTGGACATGATTCTAGTATTGTCTCTTATTTTATGGATGATGTGTCCATTGTGGATCATTGAATGGCTTGGGGTACTGACTTTGAATTTGTGAAGAGTGAAGTCAGTAGTCTTTTTTTGGGGGGGGGGGGGGGGACGGGGGGGGGGGGGATAGTCTTATTTGGAATCTTTACAGATGTAAAGACGAAACAACCCCACAAAAATGAGTTTAGATGGTGTAAACGAGGACATCAAATAAGAATAATTTGAAGAAGCATCATACCATACATCTCCAGTAAATCAATCACCATCATGATGTGTTTCAACCCTTGGGCTTGTCGTGAATCTTCCCGAACATGCAATTCTATAGTTGATGTATTTTGTTTAATTATATGTATGTCTCCATTGATACATCTGTGCTTGACTGCTTTATAAATGTTGTCATTGGGTCTAATCGTTCCTCTTTTCACATTATTTTGCTCTCAAGTATTTTCTTTAGTGTTTCTTGCTGTTTTCAACAATCTCCTATATTCAGGCTTGAAAAGGCAGATAAATAAAGAAGAGTGCGGTCCAGCTAGGAACAAAGAAAGAAGTCAACATACGAATGTGTAGTTTCTCTCGAACTAACACCGGTACTATTTTGTCTTTCAAAATGAGCCAAGATGTAAGCACAAAAATCACCATGTTCTTGGTCCTCCAACGACTCCGTGCAGTGGGAATACTAGGATGGGATTAAGTTAAGTAAATTGTGGAGGGGCACCTGCAAGCCAAGACCGAATATTACTGCACACATATAAATAAATAGTATTTATATTGTTATAAACAATATTTACGGTAAAAGATGAATGTTTGTGAAAGGTTTTGACACACAATGTGGTGATGGCGAGCAGCCGACAGAGGGAGAGAGCACCTGGCACACACAGACGGGCAGGCAGACCAGAGACCATGTCTGCTCGTTGTTGTATTTACCTCGCAGTCTTGTCTCCGCACACAACAACAACAACCACCACGATGAAAGCACGTCTCCCTGCTGCACACTCCAACCACAAACATGAGTTTTAATGGCTGTCAGCATCTGCAAGCTTATAAAGCCAGCACAGGCATCGAGACATTTAAAATCATCTACTCGTATTTCGTAGCTTGTGGTACAGTTGATGCCCGGAGAAAGAAGGTAGGATGTGAAGAGATCAACCATCATTTACTCTCTAATCAGCTTCGGGGGAAGAGGATTCCACGCGGCTGGTAGAGTTTACTGTAGAGATTGTCTCATGAAGTGTGTGTACTTCATGCTGGACAGTCGGGGATTGTCTGTGGGAAGTGTGAGGAGCCCAGCTATTTGTAGTTTGCTGTCGTAGTGTTACAAACAAACTTTAAATTACGCCTTTGTTCTAGTTTAATTGGATTAATTACACTTTTTGGTTAACTTGGTATTATTGTGGAGAAGCTGGCAGAAATAAAGATATTGTTGATCATTTGTTCTGGTTACTATGACTAATTTATGAAAAGATAAAGTAGCCACTGAGGTACAGTGTCTATATTATATATATATGTCAAGTTAAAAGTAAGTATTATTTCATTCATTCATTCAGTAGCATGTCCTTTGCAGAACCTCACTCCCATAACAATCTTTCCGAAAACCTCATTCAGTCATAAGCAAGATGTCCCACGTCCAATACACCAATTTGGAGATCATCTACCACATCCTTCACCCATCTTCTCTTTGGCCTTCCTCTTCCTCTCTTTCCAGGCACATACCTCTCCATTATTGTTCTCTCCAAACTTTTGTGACGTTTGAAGTGACCAAAATATTTCAAGTTTCTTTGTTTTATCATCTTTAATAGCCAACCTTCTTCAGTATTCAGCTCTTGAAGTATGGATGCATTTGTTCTTTTCTTTATCCAAGATATTCTTAGAACTCATCTATAACATTTATATATTCAAAGGCATATTTACAAAAATAATAAACATGTGATGCACAGGTTCCCAGACAGTAACCAGTATAACCACAAGTCACACTAAACAGACAGTAGGAGTGCCTTAAAATATGATAACGTTATAACAGCTGGTTACATCCATAGAAACACTGGTCCAGATGATCATAAGCTCTATCAGGAAAATGCAATAAAATATGAATTATATGACATTAACATGATTTCAACGTTAGTAGTAGAAAGCTAGATGACATGTGGTCTGTGAGTACATTTTAAGCACTTGTACAGGCAACATGGGAGCTACAGTATCTGAGTATCATGGTAGTTAGGCTGTCTAGTGGTCCAAGGTTTGTAATTCCCCTCAAGGTAGGATTTTTTATGACCACATGGCCCCAGAAGTCCACTGGACTCTATGAATGGGTCACAGAAAATGTACTATTGTTTCCTGTTTGGCTGGCCAAGTGGCTAGAACGTCGGATTCTCCTTTGGGAGACCTGGATTCGAATCCTCTGTAAGGTGTGGGATTCTTTTCTGTCGGGGGCAAAAAGAAAATCCTAACCTGCACAGTTCTCGGCGACTGCACTAGCCAGGCAGCCTTAATTCCTCAGACACCCCCCGTGCCATACACTGCAAGATACATATTGGCAGTAAATGACAGTTTTTTGACAGTTTCCTATTCAGGTCTTGGCAACACATGATGAATGTGGCTAGCACCATGTACAATTATGTACATCAGAAACATCAAGTGGCAGACCCTGCAAAGGTCGGTTTAGTGGAATACCTGAAGCAGTTAACACCAGTTTGTACATTTGTACACAGCTCACAAAGAAAGCTCTTCCTAATCTGCTGGTGGAAGGTATAACTGGCAAAGTATAAACAAGAAAAATAACTACAGTTGTTAAACGTATAATATATTGTTCTTATATCTTACTATGTTTCCGTATTGAATTATTATCAGCCAAAACATTGCAGAAGTGTTTGTTAACTATTAGCACATTTTATTTCTTAATTTCATTATTTTTCGCCAGGCTCAGATATGTAAATGTATAAAATGTGGTGAAATCAGGCCACGACTTCATGCTTGTCTATCCTGCATCTTCTTTGGTTGTTACGGCAAGAGGCATATACATGAGCACTCTGAAGACAGAAAGCATCATATAGGTAATCAATACACACAATATCTTAATTTATTTTACTTACTCCGTCTGAGCAGACTATTGGTGTTCATAGTTAACCCAAGCCTGTCTACTTATTGTATTACGCTCGCTCGCTGTGAACTCAAGCATAGTCCATACACACTACTTTTAGCAGTTAAGTTAGTTGCATATTCTTTACAGGATGGTGCAGCAACATCAGCATGTTTTGATGTAGTGAACTTTTGACAAGTTTACGTTCAGTAGTTTGCCATTGCTTTCTGAACGACCGGCACCCATACCATTTAATAAAAAACCAACGTAACATGGTCTGCCAAATCACGCACAGCTGTTTCGAACGTGGGTGTGCGGGATCATGAACTGTGTCCATAACCTTTTGCCACGGAGCCGGTACTTCTAGTAGTGCTGGACCAAAATTTGCGTGTGGGTTAGCTTTCCCTATTAACATTGTCCCTCGCCATGAGGCAAACCCACTCCGTCTTCAGAAGTTCTACTTATTGTGATACATGTTTATGAACCATGCGTCCATTGTAATGAATACACAGGAACTGTCCAACGATTCTCAGTGCAGCAATCATACGTCCAGTGACTGCGTGTAACTTATTCAGTAGTCCATCTCCATTGTCCATCTTACTATCTCTAGATCCCTGATGCTTCTGCTGATCTCTTTGTGGGTTGAAGTGATCTCAGTTGATTGAAGTCTGTTGTCACTGAAATACCTCTAACTAAGTCAGCATGGCCGAATGGATAAGGTGTGTTCTTAAACATCCGGTGTGCTGATGCCGAGGTAAGGGGTCGAGGGACACTGTTAATAGGGAAAATTAGTCCACATGCAAAATTCAGTCCAGTACTACTAGAAGTAGTGTGTATGGACTACATTTGAGTTCAAAGCAAGCGAGTGCAAAAAAAAAAAAAACTTTGAACCTGTGGAGGAAGTATTACACCCTAGATCTGATTCCAGCCAATTTGAATGTGTAGTATGAATCATGTTCTGGTGACTTGCAGCCATGTGAATGTGCTGTGTGAATCATGTCCTGGTGTCTTGCAGAGATGCCTTGCTTGTAGGCAGAGAAGTAAATACCTGGATGGCTTGATCACTTGTCATGGTTGAGACAAGAACATTGAGCTGATCCACGACTGGTGATTGAGGTGGCGAGACATGACCACCCATGCTTACCGGCATGGCACATGATAATGATGAGTTGTTTATATACATGGTATTATGTATTTGAAAACTGTCAACATAGTTCAATGTTTGTCTATAACTCCTACATGTTGTGTACAATAGTTTGACTTACAAAAACTTGTATGTTTTTTTAGCCAGAAATACCATGTATGGTATTTCTGTGACAACGTTTGTACATGACAGTATATGAAGAATCTACAACCATGGCCAGACTGCGAGAACAGAAAATTAAAAGAGCGGTGGCCAAACAAGAACACTACGCAGGAAGCCAAAGAAGATTGATAAACCAACACAGAACTGGTATCGTTAGCCGCTACATGCTGCAGGATTTGCTGAGGAAAGGATCCGAGCACTTATGGACTGAATGGTTCGATGTGCAATGAGGATGATCTGTCGACTAACTAACATATGAAGACACCCATATGTTTGTTCAATGAGCTGTTGATGTTGAATGATATTTATAATCAGTAGTTGAAGTGTGTTTTATTTACAGCCTCTTTTGTGTTATTATTACAATGTTATGTTGTGTACATGGTGTTCTGTGAGTGTTAGTTGTTGACATATAACCATGGTGACTAACACTCGCCCCTATGCTTGATCTACCAGCCATTGATGTGTCCTTTGGTACAGTATTCTGCTTTGTATGTGGGGACTATGTCTACGACTCACAGCTGGAGGAGATTGCCAGAGTCCAGAGCCAGGCAGCAACTCAGTCGTTGGGTAAGATACGTGTTTAATGTTTGTTTGATCAGTTCTGTTTTATTTGTCATCAGTTATTTTATCCACCAAATACCACAAGCCACATCATTTTATTGTAACTTTTGGTAACAATTTGAAAATGTATTAAAATATCTAATAATTGCATTGCTTTGGTAGACTTGAACTTCTTCAACATTTGTGATGCACACTTTCCCACTATTGCTGATGTACAGTTGTGCTCACACTCCTCCTTATGCCAAGATCATTTGCTCAATCATCCCCAGGTCTTCGACAGAGGTTCTTCCCATGGGAGCCCACAGAGGAGGAGATGATACTGCTGCGATGTAACCCCAAGCGTCGGCGCGTCACAGAGTCCTCTCACATTGGTGAGTCACGTCACCTCCACATCTAACCTATGAACTGGTTGACATGTCACTCTGTGACTTTGTCCTTTCTCGGTATTTATTTGTTTCGGTTTTCATCGTCATTCCACATTGTTCTCTGTTCCTTATATTGTTGTTTGTATTAGATCAGTGGTTCTCAACCTTTTTTGGCCCGTGCCCCCCATCACCATATTTTCAGAACGTCATTCCCCCCCCTTCCTATCAAAAATTTGGCCCGTGCCCCCCCTTCACCGTATTTTCAGAACGTCATTACGCCCCCCCCCTTTCATATTTCCTATCTAAAAATTCCCCCACCCCTATACAGTATACGTAAAAATGTAAGGTAAATTTAATAGCACATACTAAAACAAGTCTAGACATCCACATAAAACATGATTTGCAGGTCTACTGACTTTATAAAATGAATTTTAGAAGGATGAGACGTACTTAACTGTAAAGTGTGAAGAGAAAAACAATATTAAGTAATCGGTTCTTGTATTAACGTGATCTTGAACTGGTCTTCATTGCCCCCCTGGAAACCCTAGCCGAGTCATCCATATTTTGACCAGCCACTGAGACTGACAAGTTATGCCACATCCCATGTCACTGCTGAGTTTGGCGTTTACTCGCTCTGAACTCAAGCATTGGCCACATACATGCACTATTAGTAGAAGTTATTACTGCTAGTGAGAATGCTGCATTGAGTTTACATGAAGGTTAGCTAGAAGAGAACTGCGGCAATGATATTCATATACTTGTTTTCTCTGTACAGGTCTGCGAGGCTTGATCAACCTGGGCAACACCTGCTTCATGAACTGCATCCTGCAGTCACTGGCACACACGCCCATACTGCGAGATTATTTTATGGCAGACAAGCATGCGTGTCAGAAGGCAGACGAGTCTCAGCAGTGCCTGGTCTGTGAGATGGCACGCTTGTATCAAGAGGTAAGCCCTTCCACCCACTTCTCTGTGACTTCTTCCTTTGTTTGTTTTATTAAGTCATATTCAAACGAGAACTTTGATGGCTGAAGTGGATTAGGGATTCATGTGAACAACAGCAACATTTCTGACACTTGGGTACAAGTGTTACAAGATTTTGTATTTTATTATTTGTTCATTTACATATTACATTTTCATGATTACCAATTTTCTTGTTTCATCCTTCCTTGCTAACATATATGCCCATTGAATATTAGCCATGTAGATTGCACGATTTATTGCCTGGCATATTTAGCTGCATCTCGTCAGGTACATACTGCAGAAATCACACAACTTACGTGAATTAACTAGATAAATCCTTCAAGTCAAAATATACACCTATTCGCACAGTAATGTCAATTGTCTACCACGGTAATCTTAAGCTGACTAACATGTCTTTCTGTTTGCACAATTCTGGCTTGCGTTGATTGATCATATGCCAGGCAATAAATCGTGCAATCTATTGTTTGTGTCTTCGTTGTTCAAATTCACTACGGGAAAACATTGTTTTGAATTTATTAGCCATGTCCCTAGTGTGTCCCATGTATGTCCGCTGTGTCCCAAGTGTGTCAGCTGTGTTCCTTGTGTGTCAGCTGTGTTCCTTGTGTGTCAGCTGTGTTCCTTGTATGTCAATTGTATTCCTTGTAGTGTCAGCTGTGTTCCCTTGTATGTCAGCTGTGTTCCCTTGTATGTCAGCTGTGTCCCTTGTATGTCAGCTGTGTCCCTTGTATGTCAGCTGTGTTCCCTTGTATGTCAGCTGTGTTCCCTTGTATGTCAGCTGTGTTCCCTTGTATGTCAGCTGTGTTCCCTAGTGTTTCAGCTGCGTTCCCTTGTGTGTCAGCTGTGTTCCCTTGTGTGTCAGCTGTGTCCCTAGTGTTTCAGCTGCGTCCTTGTGTGTCAGCTGTGTCCCTAGTGTTTCAGCTGCGTCCTTGTGTGTCAGCTGTGTTCCCTTGTGTGTCAGCTGTGTCCCTAGTGTGTCAGCTGTGTTCCCTTGTGTGTCAGCTGTGTTCCCTTGTGTGTCGGCTGTGTCCCTAGTGTTTCAGCTGTGTCCCTAGTGTTTCAGCTGTGTCCCTAGTGTTTCAGCTGCGTCCTTGTGTGTCAGCTATGTTCCCTTGTGTGTCAGCTGTGTCCCTAGTGTTTCAGCTGCGTCCTTGTGTGTCAGCTGTGTTCCCTTGTGTGTCAGCTGTGTTCCCTTGTGTGTCAGCTGTGTGCCTAGTGTTTCAGCTGCGTCCTTGTGTATCAGCTGTGTCCCTAGTGTGTCAGCTGTGTCCCTAGTGTTTCAGCTGCGTCCTTGTGTGTCAGCTGTGTCTCTTGTGTGTCAGTTGTGTCCTGTGTCTGCAGTGTTTGAATCAGATGAGGGTTTGTTGTCAGCTCCCGATGTTCGCTATGGGAAGGAAAGATGGCCACCTATTCCTCCATGAACTCAGACCTACAAAATGTGAGGATCCTAACACTTCACAAACCTACAGCATGTTTTATCAGATGTTTTGGGTTTTGTCTTAACCTGACGATTTGGAGATGTTTTTCTCTGTTCTTGTGGGAATTGATTTATTGATAGTATCTGTTGTTAGTTACCGTTTTACGGTGTAAACCACATGTCAGTTGCAATCAGTGCAGATTTAACAAAAACCAGATATTAATGTACTCTGTGAACTGTTGGTCATCAGTTTTACTCTGGATCTCGGACCCCGTACATCCCCTACAAACTTCTGCACTTAGTGTGGACAAATGCCCGACACCTGGCCGGCTATGAACAACAGGATGCCCACGAGTTCCTCATCGCTGCACTGGATGTGCTGCATCGGCATTGTAAAGGTATTTGGTTTGAGGAACTCTTTTCTGTTGAATTGCATGTTATGTTGTCTGCCTCGTGTGACCAAATGTGTTCTCTTGTCACCATAACTGTATGGTCTCTTGTCACCATGACTGTATGTTCTCTGGTGACTGATAAAATATGTTCTCTTGTCACTACGACTCTATATGTTCTTCAGTGACTGACCAAATATATTCTCGTCACCATGACTGAATGTTCTTCAGTGACTGACCAAATATGTTCTCTTGTCACACAACTGTATATGTTCTTCAGTGACTAACCCATTATGTTCTCTTGTCACCATGACTGTATGTTCTCTAGTGACTGACCAAAAATATTCTTTTGTCACCATGACTGTATGTTCTATAGTGACTGACCTATATGTTCTCTTGTCACAGTGTATGTTCTTCAGTGACTGACCTAATATGATCTCTTGTCACCATAACTGCATGTTCTCCAGTGACTGACCAAATATGTTCTCTTGTCACCATGACTATGTTCTTCAGTGACTGACCAAATATGTTCTCTTGTCACCATGACTATGTTCTCCAGTGACTGACCAAAAGTTATCTAGTAGCTGTGACTAAATATGGTTATTTTGACTGTGACATTAACAATTGATTTGTTGTTAAGGTTAAGTATACTAAGTTTGATTCTTGTAACTAAATTTGCTGACTGGTTGTCACAAAGAAGTGTCCTGGCTGTGTTGACTAAATATTATCTGGGTTGTCATGACTACATATATTGTCATGATATATATATATATATATATATATATATATATATATATATATATATATATATATATATATATATATAGGGTTTTTTCTCCTTGTTATGACTGAATTATTTCCTGCCTTTGTATATTGCCTGGTTACCCTAAGTAAATTGCATTTGGTTTATTTTGTTGTTCTCAGAAATGAATGGAGTCAGTGACAGCAACCCACATCAGTGTAACTGCATCATCGACAGAATATTTACTGGCGGACTCCAGTCTGACGTGACGTGTAAGCGGTGCAAGTAAGTGCTGTTGACATGCCTGCATGATGTTTGTGTGATAGAATATTTACTGTCATTTACTGGCGGACTCCAGTCTGATGTGAAGTGTAAGCGGTGCAAGTAAGTGCTGTTGACATGCCTGCATGGTGTTTCTGTGATAGAATATTTACTGGCGGACTCCAGTCTGACGTGACGTGTAAGCGGTGCAAATAAGTGCTGTTGACATGCCTGCATGGTGTTTCTGTGATAGAATATTTACTGTCATTTACTGGCGGACTCCAGTCTGACGTGACGTGTAAGCGGTGCAAATAAGTGCTGTTGACATGCCTGCATGGTGTTTCTGTGACAGAGTTCAGTTTCTCAAGTTCGTCCTTGTAGGTCAACAGGATTGGATACATATAGCTATTACCTACAATGATCAAGTGCTGCCATGAAGAGTGGCAGTAGCATGTGACGTGTGTTGATTGGCTGGCTTGCTTGGTGGTTTTAAACCCCCTCAGGATGAGATGACTCTGGGCTGGATCCAGCCCCAGAACATGAATATCAGAACATGTCAGGTGGCCAGTGTGACACCGACTGTAGCAGCTGGTATTTGCTTTCCAGTTATACATCACATGTGTGTCTCATTGATTGATTTCACGTGTCATGTATGTTAGTAAAATGTACAATTTTCTGTATGCTTCTGTTTCTGGGCTTGATGATTGCACGCATGTTAGAAATGTCTACATATATATGATGATTGCACGCATGTTAGAAATGAGTACAAATGCATGTTTGCCCTGACCTAATATTTGTGGTGTATTTCAGCAACGTCTCCACAACAATAGATCCGATATGGGACATATCCCTGGACCTAGGGCCTGGATCCATCCATTCCTCTCCCGCTCTTCCTGCAGCCATGACGGTCACAGAGACACACAGCTCTGACAGCGCCACTGGCACCGTGTCGATTGCTACCTCACAGTCTTCCACCACCGAACTGCCCCATTCCCCAACTCCAGGTTTGTGTGTGTCTCTCTGAAATATGTGTCACCTAGCTTTCAAGGCATGATCTTGAACTAACTATCCATAAGTAGGTGGCTGTAACAAGTAAAGTTACAGACTCTAGCCATTGCTGTGTGGCTAGATGCAGGCCCAGTGGTCAGGGGCTCAAATCCATATTGGGACAGATTCCAGATTTTAAACACTGACTCGAGTCACCCAAGTTGACCCAGCTGGATGATGCGGTCGATATATCGACAGGTCGCCTTTATTTTGCCAGACATATCTTAGCACCTATACCTGACTGGTTTGACTTGGTAGCATAGGTCATTATTTTTGAAAAGCCAAATCCTTGGGAGATTTGATGGGTCAGCATACGGACATGCTACCTGCTACACTGCCACACTGGCCAGCAGACAGGCATGCTTCCTGCTACATTGCCCAAAAAACGAGAAGTAGATTGTGAGCTTTACTAAAACACGACTACAAGAGACAAATTGGACGTTGCGGCTAAAGCCATCGTCAGCACAGGGCAAACAAATACAAACTGACACAAACCTCCATAAAACACATTATGACAATATTAAACTAATTAAATGTACTTATCTGATTCTGTATCCTTGCTAGGAAAGCCTGACACGTGTAGGGCTGTCAGTGGATTAATAGACCGGATGTATGGTACGCGGGTCAAAGGTCAAGTGGGAGGGGAGTGTGGGTGGAAAAGTGAAAATTAGGACCGGCAAAGATGACGCGGCCGCAGTTCACAATTAGCAATTCTCGTTAAGCGCTCGAACCACAGCTGCGGAAGATTACATTGTGTTGGTCCTCACAGAGGGGTATAAGTCGCGGGCATTCAGAAAACGAAGGCAAACACCGAACGCAAACCTGCCAAGAAAGTTGACTGCGATGTCCTATAAAGGACCTACATGTACCTAGATGATGGACTGTAAGCTAGGGGGTGGGGTTAGGAAGTTAAATGAAACTGTGTTGGACATTGAGGCCGTGAGGGGAGTGTGTGCCCAACTGGAAGATGAGACGGTGTTTCAATGTCTTCCGATCCCGTTCGTGGGATGCGCATGATTTGATGGCCGTGACCTGTATGTCTGCCACGCCACGGTGGTCAGGACTGTTGAAATGCATGGATACTGGTTTGTGGGCGCCGCTGGTGATATCAGAAAGATGTCTAAATCTGTCACCAAGACGTAAGCTTGTCTCACCGAGATATCTCATGTCACATCGTGTGCAGGTAATCGCATAGATGACGTTGCGACTGATGCATGAGAACCCCTCACGGATGTGGAAGGTCGTCTTAGGGAATGTCAGACTCTGGGTTTGAAGTACGTGTGGACAGGTCTTGCAACGCGATCGAAGACAAGCCACAGTGCCAGGAAGAGACTGGTGAGGTTGGTGTAGACTGCTATGGAGCAGCACATCCCTGAGGTTACGATCCCGCCTGTACGCCACCAGAGGGGCCTCTGAGAAGACATCACGAGTGGTCAGGTCCGCCCAGAGAATGGATAGATGTCTCAAGAGGATATTCTTGGCAGCAATATTGTGGGGATGGTAAGTAAGTGAGAGGACAGGTCTATTATTTCGTGGTTTCGGCCTGGAGGAGAGAACCTCAGTGCGACTGATAGACTGGCAGCGGTGAAGAGCTGTAGATAGAACATTCTCAGGATAGCCTCGAAGGCGAAAGAAATCAAGCATTTTGTGGGCTTTTTGATGGAAGTCCTCGTTATCCTGGCAGAGCCTCCAGAGACGTAACAGTTGGGAGAAAGGAATAGAACGTTTGCATGAGGGAGGGTGGGAGGAGGTATAGAGAAGGAATGTTGGTTTATAATAAACCGTTATGTATAGACCTGCGGAACCTAAAGAGACTGAGGTCTAAGAAGTTAACGGCCGACGAAGAAATGGTGGAGGTAAGTTTGATGCTGGGATGGAAGTCGGAGAAAAAGGCAATGAAGTTCTGGAGGTCAGGCAAGGGTATGTCCGAGACACCAAAGCAGTCATCAATGTACCTCCTGTAAAGCTCTGGGAGCCTACCGGTGTACTGACTCCATACCTGGTGCTCCAGATAGCCCATGAAGAGGCAGGCATAACTAGGACCCATCTTAGTACCCATGGCCACACCGCTAGGTACGTGTAGGTTCTTTATAGGACATCGCAGTCAACTTTCTTGGCAGGTTTGCGTTCAGTGTTTGCCTTCGTTTTCTGAATGCCCGTGACTCATACCCCTCTATGAGGACCAACACAATGTAATCTTCCGCAGCTGTGTTTCGAGCGCTTAACGAGAATTGCTAATTGTGAACTGCCTCCGCGTCATCTTTGCCGGTCCTAATTTTCACTTTTCCGCGCACATGGGCGCTTCTCCACCCTCCACTCCCCTCCTGCTTGACCTTTGACCCGTGTATCATTGACAGCCCTACGCGTGTCAGGCTTTCCTAGCAAGGATATAGGTTCAGATAAGTACCTTTAATTAGTTTAATATTGTCATAGTGTGTTTTATGAAGGTTTGTGTCGGTTTGTACTTGTTTGTCATGTGCTGACGAAGGCTTTGGCCACAATGTCCAATTTGTCTCTTGTAGTCGTGTTTTAGTAAAGCTCACAATCTACTTCTCGTTTTTTGGGTGATTCATTCATTGCCTTTTTAAGCTTTACTGCAGTTCCCCTCATTCCTGCTACACTGCCACACTGGCCAGCGGACAGGTATGCTACTGCTACACTGCCACACACCTTTCTGTCTCTGTGTTAATTAATGTGGCTAGTTGAACATTTGTTCATCTCCTCTTGTGATATGCCCTCACGTGTTGACTGTTCAACTCTCCTTGTGAAATGCCCACACATGGTGACTGTTCATGTTCATCTCATTTTGTGATATGCCCACACATGTTGACTGTTTATCTCTTGTGATATGCCCACACGTGTTGACTGTTTATCACCTCTTGTGATATGCCCACACTTGTTGGCTGTTCATCTTCACTCCTTCTTGTGATATGCCCACACATGTTGACTGTTCATCTCCTCTTGTGATATGCCCACATGTTGACTGTTCATCTTCACTCCTTGTGATATGCCCACACATGTTGACTCTTCATCTCCTCTTGTGGTTATGCCCACACATGTTGACTGTTCATCTTCACTCCTTCTTGTGATATGCCCACACGTTGACTGTTCATCTTCACTCCTTCTTGTGATATGCCCACACATGTTGACTGTTCATGTTTGTGTTTCTATTGTCAGGTTTCACAAACAGCCCTGGGAACTATGAACCTACCTCACTTGTGGAATGTCTCAAAAGGTTTGTTGCTCTTGTTATCTTGGATGCCTGCAACATGTCATTGTTATAATCATTTGTCATTTCGTATTATCTTTGACATTTACTGTTTTTGACATGTGATTTAACGTAGAATCTTGGTTTCAGAATTTAATACCCTGCTGAAAACCATGCTTAAGGGAAGGGAAGAAGTACACGAGGAATATAGCAGTTTACATGAGGGAATATAAAAGTTTCATGAGATGGACTGGGAAGTGGGTGATAGACTGTGCCATTAGTGCTGAGAAAACACAGCTGATTTTTGTTGTGAAGATTTTTGATCTGATCTCTGGACGCGTTTGATTAACGAACAACAAGAAGTACAAGATGAATGTCATATGGGGTATAGGCTCGATACCACAACACATAGGCTTGGTGTCATGTTGAATTATTCACTCTGAAGACTGGTATGCAAGTTTGTCATGTGCATGATAAATGAGAAGTTCCCTCAGTTCTCTGTCAGTATATGATAAACTTAAGACATTCTGTGTTCCCTGTTCAGTATATAATGAACTGTGGATGTTCTGTGTTCCCTGTTCAGTATATAATGAACTGTGGATGTTCTGTGTTCCCTGTTCAGTATATAATGAACTGTGGATGTTCTGTGTTCCCTGTTCAGTATATAATGAACTGTGGATGTTCTGTGTTCATTCTTGTAGGTTTACAAAGACGGAACACCTGGGCAACTCCGCCAAGATCAAGTGCAGCAAGTGTCACAGCTACCAGGAGTCCACCAAACAGTTGACCATGAAGAAACTGCCCATAGTTGCATGCTTTCACCTCAAGGTTGGTACTTGTGTGTAGTCTGTCAAACAGTTGGTAGGATCTATGTAACAGTTGACAGCGTCCATCCATCAGTTGACAGTCTGCCAAACAGTTGACCATGAAGAAACTGCCCATAGTTGCATGCTTTCACCTGAAGGTTGGTACTTGTGTAGTCTATGCAACAGTCCATCTTCTTGAGAACAGACCATCAACACCTTCAGATCAACCCCTCTGCCTCTATTTCCAGAAATCACACCTCCATCAGTATTCTCTCTAAGCCTCTGTGACGTTTAATATGTTCAAAGTATTTCAGTTTCCCAGATGTGACGCTGTTGATGAGCCAGTGTCCTTCCCTGTTCAGATCTGGTAGAATGTCGGCTTGGTGAGGAATAATGTCTGCGTCCGGTTACTGAACATACATGATGAGAGGATTGGGCCAGTGTCTGCTCTAGACTAGGCATCTAGAGAAGAGGAATGTGCTATTGTGTCCTCATGTCTGGTTCTTCTAGGGAGTTTGTTTTATATGTGGAGGCATGTGACACTCATACTGCTGACATTGGGTTGTGTGGTCATTGTTTCTGTCTCCCCAGAGATTTGAGCATTCCACTGGCTACCATATTGTTTCTGTCTCCCCAGAGATTTGAGCATTCCACCGGCTACCACAAGAAGATCTCCACATTTGTGTCTTTCCCAGAGGAGCTAGACATGACCCCTTTCATGTCATCATCTCGAACCAGCAACAGTGGCTTTGGCGGCCATGTGGTGCGGACATCCCCAAACATTTGCTGTGATAATAAGTAAGTTTAGGCCACCTGACCTTGTTTGTTGAGCCAGTTCATGTGCAGTACATTTGCTTCTTTATTTAGCCAGGCCTTTCATTTGAAACACTTCCTGTTAGTGCCACTGTGTATCAATTCTGCCACCCAGGGTACATGTGCTGCTGTGTATCAATTCTGCCACCAGGGTACGTGTGCCACTGTATCAGTTCTGCCATCAGCGTACGTGTGCCACTGTATCAGTTCTGCCACCCAGGGTATGTGTGCCGCTGTATCAATTCTGCCACCAGCGTACGTGTGCCACTGTATCAGTTCTGCCACCAGCGTACGTGTGCCACTGTATCAGTTCTGCCACCAGCGTACGTGTGCCACTGTATCAGTTCTGCCACCAGCGTACGTGTGCCACTGTATCAGTTCTGCCACCAGCATACGTGTGCCACTGTATCAGTTCTGCCACCAGCGTACGTGTGCCACTGTATCAGTTCTGCCACCAGCGTACGTGTGCCACTGTATCAGTTCTGCCACCCAGGGTATGTGTGCCACTGTATCAGTTCTGCCACCAGCGTACGTGTGCCACTGTATCAGTTCTGCCACCCAGGGTATGTGTGCCACTGTATCAGTTCTGCCACCAGCGTACGTGTGCCACTGTATCAGTTCTGCCACCCAGGGTATGTGTGCCGCTGTATCAATTCTGCCACCAGGGTACGTGTGCCACTGTATCAGTTCTGCCACCCAGGGTATGTGTGCCGCTGTATCAATTCTGCCACCAGGGTATGTGTACCACTGTATCAGTTCTGCCACCCAGGGTACGTGTGCCACTGTATCAGTTCTGCCACCCAGGGTACGTGTGCTGCTGTGGCAACCCTTCCAACAGTAGTCCCTGTTTGTGCCATCCATGACCTCCCTTGCCTAATTCTTGTTACTCTTAGTAATGTCTGTATAACTATATAATAACGTTAGTATTATTGTTTAAGATTGCTAACTGTTGACATAGTGATTTGTGTCCATCTGGCTTAAATGGTACACATTTTGCCTGTTCGTTTTGCCAGGATGTACACATATTTGTGGTTTTAGCTGACATGCTGATTTAGTATACACACATGATGCCCAAACCAATTGACACTCTTATGTTAATCTGCTGCTACGGGTGTTTTCTTTCTATTTATCTTTTGGACAGCCAACAAAAAAGTTGTGCTGGAGAACACTGAACACTTGTATGTAAGGACAAAGTATAGTGATATTGAATATGTAAACATGAAACTATCTGGTGTGTTGGTAATCCTGACCTGTGTTCGTTTTCAGTAGGTACTCGCTGTTTGCAGTGGTCAATCATTACGGCACGATCGAGTCTGGACATTACACGTGCTACATCCGGTCCATCAGAGAGCAGTGGTACCGCTGCGAGGATCATCTCATTAAACGGGCAACTGCTGGAGAGGTGCTCAACAGCCAAGGGTCAGTGACTTGTTGAATGTGCTTGATTACTCTCCCTCTTGATCTTCTTCTTCTTCCCATGGGTGTGCATCGTACCTAGCTATTCACGCTGGAGGTCAGTGTGTTTGACTTGAGCCTGCATTTGTTATGCTTTGCTTCCTCTAGGACTTCATCCAAGGTCACAGGTTCTGTGTGCCCTTAGGTATGTTTTCCTAACAGTTTGGCCATGACAGTGGACTTATGGGTCTAGTTTGGGAGTTCCAGCTGCCCTCTGGTCCTAGTTCATCCTGCATTTCAGAATTTCATTATTAGAAATGTTGTACGGTATTGACCATTTATTAGTCGTTTACCCTGCCAGCCAAATATTGCAATCAGCAGGGAAGACATTGACAGTCACACAAGCTTTGAATATTTACACACAATTAAACAATGGGGAAACAATACAGTAGGAGACTGGCCCTGGCAAGGCTGAGGGTGTACACTACCTGGAGGCCATGTGGCACAACACAGGAAGGTACACATTGTGAGAACATGCCTCCTACTTGTAGCAACGTACAGGTGTCAATCATGGAACACCTCATGTTGTCACACAAGACGATCAAGATGCTTCAACTTAGATAAGACAAATTCTTGGAATATTGTACAATAAACATAGGGGAGAATACTGATAATGTACCAGATCTTAACACCACAGAAAACTACCCTGTAAACGTGGAGTTTACTGAGGCCTGGCTATTACTGGAGTTAGAATACAAACACACAATCTGACTGAGAAGCTCGACAGAGGGAAAATCACACAAAAACTTTTCACCTGTTTCTTCTTTCATTCGCTTGAAATTTGTATATAATTGCAATGTGGTCTCTTGTATGAATTCACTGTCTATTTTAGTTCACTCTGTGGTTCATACAGTTTATCCTCCACTTATTTCTCAGGCCAGGTGTGCCTAGATACGTCGTATTTTGTGCAGTCTTGGAGTATGTGATTTGTTATATCCACATGTGCCTAGGGCTGATTCGCCAATCTTGAATTTTGTATACATATGGTTGCATAATCTATTGTCTTGTTCTGCGCATAAAGTGGTAATCATCTTGTGCTGGTGTTGGTGGCTTTGATCATTCTTTTCTTTTGGTGATATGTAACAGGTACATCAGGTTGTTCTTCTAGTGCTCCTTCCTTAGCTAGTCGTTCAGCTGTCTTGTTTCTGGGTACTCCACAGTGAGATGGTGAGGATGTTTCACCTACCTGTACCTAAAAGTGTTTCTGTCAGTTAGATTTTGTTTTAATTCTAACTCCTGGACGTTGACATAGAACGGATATGAGCACTTGCTCTTAAACTTCTAGTAAACCCCAACACCAACATTCAGTTGTGGACTTAAATGCTGACTTTTCGTTCAGAAAGCAATGGCAAACTGTTGAGCTTACAGTTGCCTAGACAATCAACCTGGGTTTGATCCTGTAACATTAACACACACAAAATGCAAACTCCTGTAAATAGAACATGTCTTTTGTGAAATGAAGTACTTTAACCGCATGATATATGACAGTGATTTAGAGAGACTCCTGCAAACAGAACATGTCTTTTGTAATATGAAATACTTTAACCGCATGAGATGTCACAGTGGTCTAGAGAGACTATTTATGGCAGGCATGGAAGAAGAAGCAGTTGGTGCACCAGTAACCCAGGTAAGCATGTCATCATGTCACTGACAAATCTGTTTCGTCCATTTCAGGTATTTGCTGTTCTACCACAAGCAGGTCTTGGAGTATGAGTGAAGGAACTTGGAGAGCAGTTTTGTGTGTTCTTGCTTCCAGGAGTGACCAACTGTAGAAATAATTTCTGCATGTGTCATGTTCTGATTCAGTTAATTCGCTGTGTGATTCCTTGATCTACGGCGGGCCAGGCGGCACCATAAGAATTAATTCTTAGCACCTTCATATTTATTTACCTGGCCACACTGACTGTTTATTGCTTAATGTTATGGCTGCTGAAATATATCTGTATCAGTTTGTAAACTGCTGACCAAACAGAAAACATTTTAAGTTTTCATTCTGAAAGTCAGCCTGGCAGACAGCAGTGTTTTGTTAAATAACATTGCCAGATGTCCTCTGGATGTTAAAGCTGAACATTCTTTCACTTCTTAAAGTACAGATCACAGTTATTCACTAGCAGTGGCCAGGTTGGCTGGTGGTCTTGATCAGATGAATGCAGTGTGTACAGACATGCACAATCATCCTTGTGTACCCAGCATCTCAGGCAGACTAGACTTTCATGGGCTGTATGTTTGTTGACTAACAACCTGGTGTAAGACACGTTCATTCAACATAGATTTTCTGTACTTTTCTTGCACTTTTTGCTGTTGTGGATTGTCTTACCACTGGTTAAACTTGAGAAGCTGGGTGGTTAAACCACTAGATGTTTTTGGCTCTCTGGTCAGGGTAGCTGGTTGTAAACCATGTTTGACTCCCTGGTTGAAAGCCATGTCATGGTAATGCACTGTTATAGAGACACAACTTTGCTGTGCATGTGGGGAGAAAAAAGTGACATGGAAGTTAACTAGTTGGGTCACCTCATAAAGCTGCCCTAGTATATGTGAACACACCCCTTACTGCAGTGTCTGGTGTGGTTGCATTGATCTCTTAGATGTTGAGTGTCCACCCACATTTCTGACATATATGTATTATGTGATGAGTGTCAGCTTGGCATCACGCACACGTCCTGTGTGAACGTGTGCTCTGCTTTGTCACGACATATGTCATGTGTGTAAGTAGTGCCTGCTCCTTGTTCTGACAGCTGAGTTTATCCCGTTACTAACACTCCACAGTGTGAGACAAGTGTCTACGTATGAGACATGTAACTGTTGGGCTTTCCATCTTGGGAAGTGCCTGGTTGCCACCTTGGCTGGCCCTGTTGTTTATGTGGAATCTTCAGACGCCAGTGAGGCACCTGGCAAGGTGAGGGTTACTGTGATGTATTAGCTTGCTAAGCAAACGCTGAGATCTTTGTGAGGGTGCAATTAAAATAAACTGACATGTTTATAAATGATGATAAATGTTGACACAAGTTGGATGGATTCCGTGCCTGTTGTGGCTTCTGTCAATCTGTGGAACAGACTAAACCATTTCTGGTGGAACTGCATGCTTGCCCTTGCCTTCCTGCTACCTTCATGACCTGGTGATGTCTTTGTATCATTTTTCAGCTACTTGACAGTTTTAAAAACGCTAACATATTTTTTCAGGACATGTTCAAGTATAGATGAGGAAAGAGTATATAATGTATGTTTATACCACAGGTATAAATGGAAAGACTGGATGTCACAGTGTGTATATACAATGATTGTTTGTTTAGATCACTGTAATGAGAGATGTTGTCACATTGTGGCATGCCCAGACTCCCACCTCCCATGTGGATCAACTGACCACCACATGTGGCCACTGACCAGTCATGTTTTCTAGCTACTGTCCATCCACCATGTTGCTGGACTGACCCTTGGGCTCAAGCTTCACTAGGGCTTTGGTCAGGGACCAGCCAGACTTACTGTTTTTTTATTGTCAGTATCATTATTTCTATATTTAATCTGTTGATATGAAGCCACAGAGTGCAGCAGGGTGGGGGGGGGGGGGGGGGGGGGGGTTGGAATCTTTCCCTTGAGGTGTAATTTGTTCATGGCCACACAAGGTCAGGTAGCCCGCAAGGTTGCCCTCTGGTGCTGTTTGCCTGAGAATTGGCATCATATCCACAATGTGCCATAATGGCATGTAAATCGAATCCTGTATCTTTCTATGATTGATGGTGAACTAAGATGTAATAGGAGAACCTGTATGATTGAAAACTGCTGCGTTCTGTGGGACCAAGCTAGCAAGGATGCTGGTTGGGTGTTTGGTTCTGGGGGTGTGCCAGTCTCTGTCATGTCTGACCTGCACTACAGATGTTGACAGTTGTGAACCTTTATTGCTTTTTTGTTTGTACATTGAATTTGGTATATTTATCTATTGAGTTGTCATTTGAAGGGACTGACACTTCTTTCGTTGTGATCTTAAATGTTTTTCTTACACTGTCTTAAACAATTTTGAAAAGATGTCTCGTGTATAAATGGTTGGTATGTTTATGTAAACTAGGCAATGGAAGACTGAGACAATGTGTGTGGAGAGCTGACACAGCTGGGCAACAAACATGTGGAGAGCTGACACAGCTGGGTTACAAACATGTGGAGAGCTGACACAGCTGGGTTACAAACATGTGGAGAGCTGACACAGCTGGGCTACAAACATGTGGAGAGCTGACACAGCTGGGCAACAAACATGTGGAGAGCTGACACAGCTGGGTTACAAACATGTGGAGAGCTGACACTGCTGGGTTACAAACATGTGGAGAGCTGACACAGCTGGGTTACAAACATGTGGAGAGCTGACACAGCTGGGTTACAAACATGTGGAGAGCTGACACAGCTGGGCAACAAACATGTGGAGAGCTGACACAGCTGGGCTACAAACATATGGAGAGCTGACACAGCTGGGCAACAAACATGTGGAGAGTTGACACAGCTGGGTTACAAACATGTGGAGACCTGACACAGCTGGGTTACAAACATGTGGAGAGCTGACACAGCTGGGTACATGTGGAGAGCTGACACAGCTGGGCAACAAACATGTGGAGAGCTGACACAGCTGGGTACATGTGGAGAGCTGACACAGCTGGGCAACAAACATGTGGAGAGCTGACACAGATGGGCAACAAACATATGGAGAGCTGACACAGATGGGCAACAAACATGTGGAGAGCTGACACAGCCGGGCAACAAACATGTGGAGAGTTGACACAGCTGGGTTACAAACATGAGCATCTCCTATATCAGGACAGGGTTGAAGGGTCATGATCAGTGATTATTGCTCTTGAAGAAACAGTATTATAACGGATTGTGAATCTAGTCTTTAAGTTTCCCTCTACTTCAAATGCCATCACAAAGCACCAAGTTTGCTGTAACGGGAACTGTAGAGCTCAGTGTCTCTGTTAGACTGTCACCATCATAAAACATCAGCTGCAGAAATGGCACCAGTCAGGGACGGTGTGATCATTGCCAGTTGGGTAGGTGTTTAACAGTGTAGCCTTGGTACACAGCCTGTGTGACCCAATCCTTACAATTTCCATCTACCAAAACACTGTGGAAACACTTCATTAATTGGGTCCTAGTGCAGAATAGAATTAACATGGTGTGACAGAATCACTGATGGTGATCTTAGGAAGAAAGTTAGGCCAGATGAATCAAGAGGTGAACAAAAGTTATTGGATAGAACACATTGATAAACTATGGTAGTACATCTGGCATGGCCCACAGGGCATTTGAAGTAGAGGGAGACCCGAAGACATGGTGAAGATAATTAGAGACAGATTGATAACATGGAGGGGGCTGGAGAAGGTAGCAAAATATAGTTGCTTGAGGGTACATTCTCTAAAGGTGAAAGGACATTAAGGTGCAATACTGCCATGGGACTCTGTCTTAGTCCTGTCAGAGATGTTTGGGCATCTGTGTCTGTCTGGTGGCCTGTGTTCTTGATCTGTCAGCAAGATTTGGCCCGTCACATTTCCAGTGGATGATCTGTCTCTATGAGCTTGTGGTTATGAACAACATATACAGTGTTTCATTGCCTAGCTCTGGTAATCACAAGATGACATTCAATGTCATGTGAATACTGCTCCCAATCATCACATGTCATCTGTGTGCTGGCAAGTGATTGGTTCATGCATCAGAGTGTGTGTATCTGTTAGGATGTGATTTGTTCATGCTGTAATGTGTACACTGGGGTTTATGATTGATTAATAGCAACTGATTTTTATGAACTCTGTCATTGAGGTAATGGCTTCAAGATACAAGCCATATTTTCTGTGTTGCTTATTTGCGGAAGTTGCCTGTCCAACTGTTGTGCTTGTATGTGTGTGTCATCAATTCTTGTACTTGTATGTACATATTGTCAACTGCATACAGGAACATGTGTGATCAGAGGCACAGAAATAAACATGACTATTGTTGTGACTCTTAAAAACATTTGTATTATTATTTGTATTAACTGGAAACATATTTACAAAATCTTATTTAATGTACATAATTGTCAACATACTTTCTGTCAACATAGCCTGGTGTATAGAACTGTCCTACATATGTCAACATTCTTGCTGTAGCCTGGTGTACATATGTCAACATTCTGACTGTTATCTGGTGTACACGTGTCAACATTCTGGCTGTAGTCTGGTGTAAACATGTCAACATTCTGGCTGTAGTCTGGTGTACACATGTCAACATTCTGGCTGTAGTCTGGTGTACACATGTCAACATTCTGGCTGTAGTCTGGTGTACACATGTCAACATTCTGGCTGTAGTCTGGTGTACACATGTCAACATTCTGGCTGTAGTCTGGTGTAAACATGTCAACATTCTGGCTGTAGTCTGGTGTAAACATGTCAACATTCTGGCTGTAGTCTGGTGTAAACATGTCAACATTCTGACTGTTATCTGGTGTACATATGTCAACATTCTGACTGTTATCTGGTGTACATATGTCAACAACTGCTGTGTTTTGTGTACACATGTCAAGATTCTGACTGGTGTACACATGTCAACATTCTGGCTGTAGCCTGGTGTACATGTGTCAACATTCTGGCTGTAGCCTGGTGTACATGTGTCAACATTCTGGCTGTAGTCTGGTTTAAACATGCCAACATTCTGGCTGTAGCCTGGTGTAAACATGTCAACATTCTGGCTGTAGTCTGGTGTACACATGTCAACATTCTGGCTGTAGTCTGGTTTAAACATGTCAACATTCTGGCTGTAGTCTGGTGTAAACATGTCAACATTCTGGCTGTAGTCTGGTGTAAACATGTCAACATTCTGGCTGTAGTCTGGTGTACATGTTTCAACATTCTGGCTGTAGTCTGGTGTACACATGTCAACATTCTGGCTGTAGCCTGGTGTACATGTGTCAACATTCTGGCTGTAGCCTGGTGTACATGTGTCAACATTCTGGCTGTAGCCTGGTGTACATGTGTTAACATTCTGGCTGTAGCCTGGTGTACACATGTCAACATTCTGGCTGTAGCCTGGTGTACATGTGTCAACATTCTGGCTGTAGCCTGGTGTACACATGTCAACATTCTGGCTGTAGCCTGATGTACATGTGTCAACATTCTGGCTGTAGCCTGGTGTACACATGTCAACATTCTGGCTGTAGCCTGGTGTACATGTGTCAACATTCTGGCTGTAGCCTGGTGTACACATGTCAACATTCTGGCTATAGCCTGGTGTAAACATGCCAACATTCTGGCTGTAGCCTGGTGTAAACATGCCAACATTCTGGCTGTAGCCTGGTGTACACATGTCAACATTCTGGCTGTAGCCTGGTGTACATGTGTCAACATTCTGGCTGTAGCCTGGTGTACACATGTCAACATTCTGGCTGTAGCCTGATGTACATGTGTCAACATTCTGGCTGTAGCCTGGTGTACACATGTCAACATTCTGGCTGTAGCCTGGTGTACATGTGTCAACATTCTGGCTGTAGCCTGGTGTACACATGTCAACATTCTGGCTATAGCCTGGTGTAAACATGCCAACATTCTGGCTGTAGCCTGGTGTAAACATGCCAACATTCTGGCTGTAGCCTGGTGTACACATGTCAACATTCTGGCTGTAGCCTGGTGTAAACATGTCAACATTCTGGCTGTAGCCTGGTGTACACATGTCAAGATTATGGCTGTAGCCTGGTGTACACATGTCAACATTCTGGCTGTAGCCTGGTGTACATGTGTCAACATTCTGGTGTAAACATGCCAACATTTTGCTGGGAGGGTACTATGGGATGTCGATTTCTGTCTTGGAAATAAACTGCTGCTTATTGCCAGTGGCGGTTGTAGATGTTAGGGTTCATCTCGACAGATGCAAGCTTGTGTCCTCCTCTTACACAAGTTGTGGACACAGGTAAAGGCTTGCAATCTTTGACAGATGCACTTTTGCCTTACTGGAGCTGCAACACACTAGAACAAACAAACCCATGTCCCAAAACACTAAACTGCTCTCAAAATCAAGCAAACCTGTGTCTTAAAACACCAGAACCTACTCTCAGAATCAAACAAACCCATGTCCCAAAACACCAGAACTCTTAGAATCAAATCCTGCCCAACTGCAGAAAAGAATGCTCTTATGTTAATTTAGTTTTGTGGGCGCTACCCCAGGTGTGTCTGTGATGTATGGCTGTGTGAGTAGCCCTGGAAGGTCCACTTTGCATGGAATCCTGGGTAATATCCAATTTTGTGGAGCCCTCATGTGTATGGGCACTGAGTCTCTCAACTCCTTTGTTCATCTGAGACAGCACATGGCAGGACATCTGCACAGAGGCTGTGAGGCTCTGAATCTCTGCCAGCAGAGGTTCCTGACAGCAACAAATCAAACAACAGATCTCTAGTCAAATACAATGTCTTATTATAACCTAAACTGGGTATCAAGAATAGACATGATCTTTAGTCAAATACAATGTCTTACTATAACTAAACTGCGTACCAAGAATAGACATGACCTCTAGTCAAATATGATGTCTTATTATAACCTAAACTGGGTACCAAGAATGTCTAGGGGAAGTAAAGGCAGCCAGTATTATACTGACCACATCACCCGCCCAGTGATGGTTGGTCTATTAGAGAATATGGCTCGCCTATGGCGTGGTCTATTAGAAAATATGGCATCCCTATGGCGTGGTCTTTTAGAAAATATGGCTCCCCTATGGCGTGGTCTATTAGAGAATATGGCTCCCCTATGGCGTGGTCTATTAGAGAATATGGCTCCCCTATGGCGTGGTCTATTAGATAATATGGCATGGTCTATTAGAGAATATGGCATCCTAATGGCGTGGTCTATTAGAGAATATAGCATCCCTATGGCGTGGTCTATTAGAGAATATGGCTACCCTATGGCGTGGTCTATTAGAGAATATGGCTCCCCTATGGCGTGGTCTATTAGAGAATATGGCTCCCCTATGGCGTGGTCTATTAGAGAATATGGCTCGCCTATGGCGTGGTCTATTAGAGAATATGGCTCCCCTATGGCGTGGTCTATTAGAGAATATGGCTCCCCTATGGCGTGGTCTATTAGAGAATATGGCATCCCTATGGCGTGGTCTATTAGAGAATATGGCTTGCCTATGGCGTGGTCTATTAGAGAATATGGCTTGCCTATGGCGTGGTCTATTAGAGAATATGGCATGCCTATGGTGTGGTCTATTAGAGAATATGGCTTGCCTATGGCGTGGTCTATTAGAGAATAGGGCATGCCTATGGCATGGTCTATTAGAGAATATGGCCCCCCTATGGCATGGTCTATTAGAGAATATGGCTCCCCTATGGCGTGGTCTATTAGAGAATATGGCATCCCTATGGCGTGGTCTATTAGAGAATATGGCTCGCCTTTGGCGTGGTCTATTAGAGAATATGGCTCGCCTATGGCGTGGTCTATTAGAGAATATGGCTCCCCTATGGCGTGGTCTATTAGAGAATATGGCTCCCCTATGGCGTGGTCTATTAGAGAATATGGCTCCCCTATGGCGTGGTCTATTAGAGAATATGGCGTGATCTATTAGAGAATATGGCTCGCCTATGGCGTGGTCTATTAGAGAATATGGCTCACCTATGGCGTGGTCTATTAGAGAATATGGCATCCCTATGGCGTGGTCTATTAGAGAATATGGCATCCCTATGGCGTGGTCTATTAGAGAATATGGCTCGCCTTTGGCGTGGTCTATTAGAGAATATGGCTCCCCTATGGCGTGGTCTATTAGAGAATATGGCTTGCCTATGGCGTGGTCTATTAGAGAATATGGCATGCCTATGGTGTGGTCTATTAGAGAATATGGCTTGCCTATGGCGTGGTCTATTAGAGAATATGGCATGCCTATGGTGTGGTCTATTAGAGAATATGGCTTGCCTATGGCATGTACAAGAGTTCTTTACAATAAGATCTCTAGACGGGGGCTGAGTGGTCTCGAGGTATGGTGTCTGCCTCGAGTGCTGGAGGTCCTGGTTCAAGCCCCAGTGAGGCCTAGCGGCGCTGCTCGGGTAAAATTTTGAGTTAAAAATATACCCAAAGTATTTCAGGATCCTTGCCGGAGCTATGGAGTTCGTGCACTGAGCTGAGATTCTCTGGACTCAGGCTTGAATTAGGAGAACTGAGCACTTATGGGTTACACCTGTGTGCCGTGATGTTGACCTGTCGACCAAACTAACCTAAAATCTCTAGACAAATATGATTTCTCATTACATGATCTCTAGACAAATACGATTTCTCATTACATGATCTCTAACCAAATATTCTTCTTCTTCTTTCGTTCGCTTGAAATATGTCTATAACTGCAATGCTGTCTCTTGTATGAATTGAACTGTCTTTTTCAGTTCACACAGCGGTCCATAGAGTTTATCTTCCACTGTCGTCTCTCTAGGCCAGAAGGTTTGCCTAGATATATTATATTTTGGGCAGTCTGGGAGTATGTGCTCTGCTGTCTGCGACGCCAATCCACATGTACACATGGCTGTTTCACCAATCTGGAATTTTGTATACATGTGGTTGCGTAATCTATTGTGCCCTGTTCTGAGGCGCAGAATAATGACTTGTTCTGGTCTATCCATAACGTGGTAGTCATCTTGAGCAGGTTTTGGTGGCTTTCTGACTGATTTGATCATTCTTTTCTTTTGGTGGTATGTAACGGGCACATCAGGCTGTTCTTCTTTGGCTCCTTCCTTAGCCATTTGATCAGCTCTGTCGTTTCCGGGTACTCCAC
Organism: Cepaea nemoralis; assembly: GCA_014155875.1. Lineage (NCBI taxonomy): Eukaryota > Metazoa > Mollusca > Gastropoda > Stylommatophora > Helicidae > Cepaea > Cepaea nemoralis. The sequence goes on along the minus strand of JACEFZ010026194.1, from coordinate 87,858 downwards.
AGTGGGATGGTATCCACTGTATGGTGACCTTATGCTGACTGCTAAGTTCAGAAAGTAGTGTCCTTAGTACTGGCAATTTCCCAAACAGGAGCGCCTCAAGTACTGATTTTGCATCTGTCAATAGCACCACAGGTTGTGTACCATTGCTGGTATTTAGTAATTTCTCTGTTGCTATCTTGATTGCCTTAATTTCAGCATCGTAGTTATGGCAGTACTTTCCTGTCGGTACTCTAGCTGTGTCCCTGGTATTATTTGGGTATTCTATGTACACTCCCGCTCCTCCATTTCGAACAGCATTTTGTGCTGACCCATCTGTGTAGACTCGGATCCAGAGGTCCTGTGGGTATTCTTCATCAAGGAAGCTGAGAGTGGCTGTTCTGCGCTGCACACTGTTCTGTTCTTCCTTGTCAAATATTTCTCTCACTTTTGTCTGGATTTCTAATGATAGTCTATGCTCATCTTTCCATGGAGTTCGCTCTGGAATAGTTGTTAGGGGGATACCAACTGTGGGCAGATCGGTGGTTTCTCTGCAGAGTCGTTTGGCCTGGTGGATAAAACTACTTCTTTTCAACCGCCCCATAGCTAGGTTTTCAAATCTGTTCTTCATAGGGTGGCCTGGCAAGCTGAGGAACTTTTCTGCTTGTATTAGCGTTTTCGTATCTCTGCGCTCACTCAGTGCTTGTGTCCTCCCCATCTTCTCCATTTCCACTATAGGGGTTGATCTCATCCCTCCTGTGGTGACTCTAAGTGCTTGATTTTGCACTTTGTCCAGCTCTTGTAGTGTGGTTTTTGATGCCGAACACCACGCAGTTGACCCGTATTCCAGGTGTGGTCGTATGCTCTGTTGATAAACTTTGCTAAGTATTTTCCCACTGGCTCCCCATGTGGTTCCACTTAGCTTTCTCAGGATGGCTATTTTCCTTCTGGCTTTTGCTACTGCTTTGTTGATGTGCTTTCTCCATGTCAGCCTGCCATCAAATGTTACTCCAAGGTATGTTGGTTCTTTATCTTCTCTTAGGGGTGTTCCATTTATCTGGATGGTCCCTGCCTTTTGTTTTGGAGAGAGGGTAAATAGGGTGGTGCTGCACTTGTCAGTGTTTATGCTGACACACCATCTATTTGCCCATGCAACAAATGTATCTACAGCTCTTTGTAGTAATCTGGTGGCCACTGATGCATGTTCATTTGTGCTCCATAGAACCAGGTCATCGGCGTACATTGCGGCTTTAATTCCATGCGGTAGATTAGCAACGAGATCATTGATGAAGATTAGAAAGAGTGTGGGGGACAAGACTCCGCCCTGGGGAACACCGTGACGCAGTAGTACTTTCTTGCTCTTTAGTCCGTCTATCTGTACTCGGGCTCTTCTGTTGTGCAAGTATGCTTTCACCCATTTGTACATTCTTCCATTGACTTTGCAGTTTCTCAGTTTATTCATCAGACCTTCTTTCCAGACTTTGTCAAAGGCTTTCTTCAAATCTATCCATGCCGCAAGCACCAGCTTCTTCTCTTGGAATGCATCCTCAATTTCTTGAGAGAGGTAGGTTGTCTGATCTTCCGTAGAGTAGCACTGCCTAAAGCCAGCCTGCTGTGGCACAAGGATGTTTTTACTTTCAATGTACCACTGCAGTCTGTGATTGATGATGCGCTCCAGTGTTTTGCAGAGACAGCTGGTGAGGCTAATTGGTCTGTAGCTAGAGGCAATGGAACTATCTTTCCCTGATTTTAGGAGGGGTATCATGATTGCTTCTCTCCAGGCTTGTGGAACACTGCCTAAGGTCCAACTGTTATTGAAGATCTGCAACAGCTTTGCTTTGGCCTCTGTTCCTAGGTTCCTGATCATTTCATTGGAGATACCATCAGCTCCTGGTGACTTTCTCATTTTCAGTTTTGATATGGCTAGCTCCAGTTCGCTGATTGTGATGGGTGCCTCCAGAACCTCATGTACTATTTCCTTCTGTCCTGTATGTTGCCGTTTCTCTCGAATCTCTTGTTGTTTCTCTGGACTAATTTTGATATTGTTATCTTGTGCGAATGAGTCCGCAAAATGGTCAGCTGCTTGCTTTCTTGTTAAGATGTTTCCATCTTTATGTAGTGCAATTTTTGAGTTTCTCCCTGTGCCCTCATCGTTAAGTTGTTTTATTAGCTTCCACAATTTCCTTGTGTCTCTTTCAAAGTTCAGAGACTCTGTTTTTTCCTGCCAGCTTTTCCGTCTAGCCTGCAGCTTGGCCCTTTGAAATTTGGCTTTTGCATGCTGGAATTTATTGTGGTGCTCTTGGCTGGGTGTGACCTCTGCTTGCTTTCTACATACTTCCACATCATTATGCAACTGTTCCAGTTCACTACTCCAGTAGGGTTTATATTGTTTACGGGCTCCTCTTGGTACTGTTTCTCGCGCTGCCTGTAGTATGCATTTCCCAAACTCTTCAACTACTTTATTTATGTCTTTCTCAGTGTTCAGGTTTCTAACCAGTATGCTGGTGCGATTCTTGTACATTGCCCAGTCTGCTTTCTTGTAGTTCCACCTCGAGAGGGTGCTGCTTTCACATACAAGCTCATTTTCTACAGTTAGAAAGACTGGTCGATGGTCGCTGCCACCAAGTTGTTTCCCAACAATTCGTGTAATGTTCCACTCCAGGTCTGGTGAATGAAAAGCCAGGTCAGGTGTAGTTGTAGAGTGCCATGATCTCGAGTAGAAAGTATGTGGGTCGGACGGCTTGTTAACCAAGATGAATCTATTCTCATCCTGCCAGTCTTCCAGTCTCTCTCCTCTCTGGTCCATGTGATCATAGCCCCAACTCTGCGAGTGGCTGTTGAAATCGCCACACACAATCATTTTTTCTGTTAATGGTAGTGTGTCCAGTGCCTGTGGGCGGTCACTTGGACAGTAGTAATTGATCAGATGTAGGTCTGTATAGCCTGTTTTAAGTTTAAGTGTCTGATACTCAGCCCCTTCCATATAGACTTCGATTTGGGAAGCAGTGATGTTATTTTTTACAAGGTAAGTATCCCACCTTTTCGCCTGTCCTTTCGGTCAGATCGGTAACACTGGTAGCCTCTGATTTTGAAGGCTATATTTTCGTTGAGGTGAGTTTCTTGCAAGCAACATATGCTTACTTTTTCTTGGTCCAGGATGTTTTCTAATTCTACTTTTTTGTTGTTGACTCCCTCCACATTCCAGTGCATTATTTTAAGTCTTTGTTTAGTATGGCCAGCTGTTCTATTCTTATGTCCCCTGGCTCCACAGGACATCTGAGAAGGACCTCCAGTAGTTGGGGTTGGACCCTTTCGAGACATAGGGCCCGGCACTGCACTTGCCTGGGGGTCCAAAGCAGGGCGAGCACCATAACTTTTAGCAGTAGTCGACATATTCCATTTTGCGTAATATCCTGATTTCTGTGGTGCGCCTCTGGGCTGGTTGCCTCCGTCTTCAGCACCTTTCCTTTGCTAGATCAGACTGTGGTCTCACTCGAGTTTAGTTGTGTACACACGCACACACGTGTCTGCACATGCATGTATGTGTATACACATCTAGAGCACACTGGTTATTTTCCGGCGCCAGATACTCGCCGTCGCCCCTTCTCCTGTAAGTTTAAACAGTTCCGCCACGTGAAGGCCAGGAGTTGGACTTTTGCTGCATAGGTTATGTATTCACGAGCCATTGGGGTATTTAAGCAATGTTGGGCGCTCACCCCAACACTGCGCCCCGGCTACATACAGCAACATTTGGAACCTAACCAAATATGATTTCTCATTACATGATCTCAGACAAATATGATCTCTCATGATGTGATCTCTAGACAAATATGATTTCTCATTACATGATCTCTAGACAAATATGATTTCTCATTGCATGATCTCTAACCAAATATGATTTCTCATTACATGATCTCAGACAAATACAATTTCTCATTACATGATCTCTAACCAAATATGATTTCCCATTACATGATCTCAGACAAATATGATTTCTCATTACATGATCTTTAGACAAATATGATTTTTCATTACATATCTCTAGCCAAATATGATTTTTCATTACATGATCTCAGAGAAATATTATTTCTATTACATGACCTCAGACAAATATGATTTCTCATGACATGATCTCTAGACAAATATGCTTTCTCGTGACGTGATCTCTAGACAAATATGATTTTTCATGACATGATCTCTAGACAAATATGCTTTCTCATGACAAGACCTCTAGACAGCTAAGACTGCTGTTACCTGATTCACATGGTTCTACTATAAAGTCTATATTTTCATCTTCCTCTTGTCAATATCATCATCATCAGGTTAGTGGACCCAAAGGCCGGTGCTGAGGTCATCTGATGATGTCACACCGGTGTCACCTGTAGTTCTCTCAGCTCAGTTAACTCATGGATTTTACCTTCCAGTATTTCAACAGAATGTGTCCCATAATGCACATTCTCAATCTAGACAAATATGACAGGTTGCAGCTTAGTGAAGATAAGGCAATTTGTCCACTTACAGCTGTGATGAGACAATTTGTCCACTTACAGCTTGTGATGACATGAATCTAGTCAGTGAAGATGAAGAGATGATCTGTCTACTTCCCAGCTGTGATGATGAGACAATTTATCCATTTCCCAGCTGTGATGATGAGACAATTTATCCACTTCCCAGCTGTGTGGATGAGACAATTTGTCCACTTACCAGCTGTGATGAAGAGACAATTTGTCCACTTACAGCTGTGATGATGAGGCAATTTTTCCACCTACAGCTGTGATGATGAGGCAATTTGTCAACTTACAGCTATGATGATAAGACAATTTGTCCACTTACCAGCTGTGATGATGAGACAATTGTCCACTTACCAGCTGTGATATTCAGACAAGACAATCACATACCAGGTGTGATGTCCAGACAATGCAATCACTTACAAGCTGTAATGTCCAGACAATTCAATTACAAGCTGTGATGTTGAGATACGACAATTACTTACCAGCTGTGATGACAAGAAGTCACTGTTTGCTGCCCAGGTAATGTTGTTCATGTGAACAACTAGGTCATTGAGTGTCGGAACCAGCTGACTGAATACATCTTTAGCACACCTGGAGACAAATGTGAAGTTTGATATCAACCATTTCTGATGATGTATCAACCATTCATTAAAACTATTAACTCTTAAGATGTAGCAAAAAAAAAAGTTAGTTGCATATCCTTTACAGGACGTTGTAGTTAACACCAGCATTTTTTGCTGTTGTGATCTCTTGGCAAAGTTTACATTCAGTAGTTTGCCATTGCTTTCTGAACGACCAGCACCCATACCATTTTGCAAAAGAACAAAAAAAACAACGCAACGCGATTGCTACCAAATCGTGCGTAGCTGTGTTTCGAGCGCGGGTGTACGGGACCACAAACCATGCCCGTAACATCTTCGCCATGGAGGCCGGCAAAGACACACTATAAAAGTCAAGCATCCTGTCTCCATATTGGCAGACATGGTGCATATTTTCTGGACCAACCAGCACTTGCTGACTGATGTGGCCAGTATTCCACTGATGACCTGACCTCCCAAGTTTATGGCTCAGGGGAGATGTGCAAGTACTGTCACAGTAGTAGGCAAGTGTACCAGCGCTGTGATGCTCTCAGAAAACTATCTCACACTGGTGAAAACTGTGATGCTCTCAGAAAACTCTCACACCGGTGAAAAGCTGTGATGATCTCAGAAAACTCTCTCACACCGGTGAAAAGCTGTGATGCTCTCAGAAAACTCTCACACCGGTGAAAAGCTGTGATGATCTCAGAAAACTCTCTCACACTGGTGAAAAGCTGTGATGATCTCAGAAAACTCTCTCACACCGGTGAAAAGCTGTGATGCTCTCAGAAAACTCTCACACCGGTGAAAAGCTGTGATGATCTCAGAAATCTCTCTCACACTGGTGAAAAGCTGTGATGCTCTCAGAAATCTCTCTCACACCGGTGAAAAGCTGTGATGCTCTCAGAAAACTCTCTCACACTGGTGAAAAGCTGTGATGCTCTCAGAAAACTCTCTCACCGGTGAAAAGCTGTGATGCTCTCAGAAAACTCTCTCACACCGGTGAAAAGCTGTGATGCTCTCAGAAAACTCTCTCACACTGGTGAAAAGCTGTGATGCTCTCAGAAAACTCTCTCACACTGGTGAAAAGCTGTGATGCTCTCAGAAAACTCTCTCACACTGGTGAAAAGCTGTGATGATCTCAGAAATCTCTCTCACACCGGTGAAAAGCTGTGATGCTCTCAGAAAACTCTCTCACACTGGTGAAAAGCTGTGATGATCTCAGAAAACTCTCACACCGGTGAAAAGCTGTGATGCTCTCAGAAAACTCTCACACCGGTGAAAAGCTGTGATGCTCTCAGAAAACTCTCTCACACTGGTGAAAAGCTGTGATGCTCTCAGAAAACTCTCTCACACCGGTGAAAAGCTGTGATGCTCTCAGAAAACTCTCTCACACTGGTGAAAAGCTGTGATGCTCTCAGAAAACTCTCTCACACTGGTGAAAAGCTGTGATGCTCTCAGAAAACTCTCTCACACCGGTGAAAAGCTGTGATGCTCTCAGAAAACTCTCTCACACTGGTGAAAAGCTGTGATGCTCTCAGAAAACTCTCTCACACTGGTGAAACTCAGAAAACTCTCTCACACCGGTGAAAAGCTGTGATGCTCTCAGAAAACTCTCTCACACTGGTGAAAAGCTGTGATGATCTCAGAAAACTCTCGCTTACGTTAAACTGTGATACTCCAAGAAATTACACTTGTGATCAACTACGTGACACTCAGAAAACTCTCACTTGTGGTAAGCTGCATCCATCCTGATGTGGTCGCCAACAAAGGGCTTGTGGAAGCGGTGCAGCAACACGTTCATGTTGTTGAGCACCATGTCCAGGTCTGTACACAGCCGGTTAACCATGTCCACACGTCTCTCTGGATAGTAGGCATACAAATACGTGATCAAGATATGACATATTTGGTCAACTTAATTACACTACATGAATCATCAGAGAACATCTGTGGAAAAACCTGGCCGATATTGATGATGTTTGCAATTAATTCCTTCAGTAAAATAAAAAACACTGGCTTTCATCCAACACATCAATTACATTATCAAACACATTAAGACTATCCAACATACCAATACTTTATCCAACACATGAAGTCTATCCAACGCATGAAGACTATAACAAATATCAAAACCACTCAACTCACCAATTTTTCACCAACAAATCAAGACATTAACCAAACACATCAAGACTTTATGCAATAATTACCCAAATTAAAAAAAAAAAAAGATAAACTAAAACAAGCTTCAAATGAGCACCCGTGTAACTAGCAACAAACAAACAAATAAATGACACGTGAAACAACTCACCAATCACATGACAGTGTAGAAAGTCTGTGATTTCTGCTTCTAGTGACGCAGCAGCTATAGCCTGTCTCACCTGTCAATGTACAACATGAATGAGGTTAGTGATCTGCTGCCCTTACACTTGATCTGAGCACCACACATCATGATTTATTTACATTACAAATATGTCAACATCAAGGCTGTGGGAGAAACATGCTTGTTGGAGAAGCTGGTTATAAGAGAAACTGATTGTGAGAGTTGATTGTGGGAGAAGATGGTTGTGAGAGAAACTTATCATGACAGAAACTGATAGTGGGAGAAGCTGGTTGTGAGATAAGCTGATCATGGGAGAAGCTGATTGTGAGAGAAACTGGTTGTAGAGGAATCTGGCTGTGAGAGGAAGAGCAGAACTGTTGCCAAAAGAACATGAAATGAGCAGTGGGAGGATAACTGTACATGCAATGACATTCTGAATTGAACCAATCATGAAAACAAGGAAAACTGTCAAATTATAAGGAATGATGGACTCTTCTGTTTGAGAATAAATACTGAAGATTTTGAAAAGTTCCATCACATTTAGCTTGGAATTGACAGATTTGTGTTCTTTACATACTTTAATTCGTCATTTACATAAATCATATCAGAAGAGCAGCACAAACTCGTTTACATGACATTGCAATCAACCCCTCCATTTATTGGCTGTATGTGATTTACTACGAAGTGCAGACTGTGATACAGATCATCAGTTACTAGAAGCAGATCTGAAATTAAAACTCCAAAAGCTTACCCGAGGACCAAGGCCACTTCAATTTGATTTCACAAAAATACCAGATGCATACACCGTAGAAGTTAGGAATCGTTTTGGGGTCTTGATGTCTGTACAAGAGGAAATGACACCTGATGAACTGGCAGTACAAGCTAGAGATATCTTGATAACTGCAGCCAAAGATTTAATTCTGACCAAGAAAAAGCAACATAAGCCATGGATTACATCAGACACGTTAGAATTAATAAAACAACGAAGGGAACTGAAACAGAAAGGAGGCGAATCCGATAGCAGCAGGATGAAGTATAAATCTTTAACTCGAGAAATAAGAAAGAACACAAGAAAAAACAAAAATCAATATATACAAGATTGCTGTATCAGAATAGAGCAACATCATAAGACTGGAAGAGATTACGAAATGTTCAAAGAAATGAAGTTATTGACAAGACATGTTCAACCTCAATTGAATGTTATCTGTGACAAGATGGGAAATACCTTAACAGAATCAAGACAAATTCTAGAAAGATGGCAGGAGTACTGCCGTGGAATGTATGATATGAGTGACAGTGAGGATATGAATGAGATACATGAGCCAATGATAGCAGAGACAGAACCTGAACCCTCATTAGATGAAATTGCATGGGCAATAAAGAACCTGAAGAATGGTAAATCACCTGGATGTGATGAGATACCAGCTGAACTAATTAAAGCGGGAGGAGAAGAAAGCATACAAATCTATCACGCATTATGTAAAAAGATATGGAAATATGGTATATGGCCAAAAGATTGGAAGAGAACTATCTTCATTCCAATACCAAAATAGGGCAACCTGAAATTATGCACCAACTATAGAACTGTTGCCCTGATCAGTCATGCAAGTAAAATTCTACTAAAAATCATAATGGGAAGACTTCGTAAGAAAATGGAAGAAGAAATTAACGTGGTTCAAGCTGGATTTAGACAAGGAAGAGGAACAAGAGATCACATACTCAACATGCGTTTAATAATAGAGAAGTGCAGAGAATTTAATGTAAACCTATTCTCATGTTTTGTGGATTATTCAAAGGCATTTGACTGTGTACAACATCAGAAACTTTGGGAAATCATGAGGAACATGGGCTTTCCATCACATGTAATACAACTCATAAGAATGCTTTATCTAGACCAACAAGCAGCGGTTAGAATAGATGGCGAGATATCAAATTGGTTTGACATCAAGCAAGGAGTCCGTCAGGGATGTGTGCTTTCCCCCTATTTGTTTAACCTGTACGCCGAAAATATAACGAGAAATGTAAGAGATGATATTGTCAAAGATCTACATAGGAGCTTAGAGAGTTAAGACGGAGCTATACAGAGAACACCAGACAGGAGAGACACGGGTACTATATTTAGCTTGACAACAGGACACACTCGTGCCAACTAAGAGGTCATTGAGTACTTATGAGCGAGGGTTTCCCAAGAGTATAGGAAACTCGCCTCTCGACGAGTAACTGGAGAATACCAGTTACTTTAGTTAACTGACCAAGCGTGCTGGGACTCTACGCACGCAAACTCGCCAGCGCACGGAGGACTGAATGTCCGTAGTTGAACGCGCAACTAGAAGCGTGGCTCAGACTGGGACAAGGACGGATAGAGAGCAGACGTGTTCGCTAGGAACCTTATATAGTTTTATCGACAATAGTGTTAGCTAGGCTTTAGATTCCAATTAGTAAATAGTATCATTATTTTCACCTCTTCATTGCATCTGTGAAACATACCATGTTGTTGATTATCAATGAAGTATTCCGCTCGCAGAGCTTGTTTGTAATCAGCTCTAAATAAAAATGTATCCTTTTGCAAACCACACGAGTTAATTTTAACAATTTATTTCAAACATTATATAATAAATAATTCACGTTTGGATAATTTTATCACCACAATATAAATTTTAGAGTCTATAGACGTTGGTTCAGAAGCTTCTGACACCAAATTGGTCCTGCCTGTCAGCAACTTACTTGCGACAGGTAATTCAGGACTCCCTACTTTTGCACGACACAAACCAATAACTCGTGTGGTTTGCAAAAGGATACATTTTTATTTAGAGCTGATTACAAACAAGCTCTGCGAGCGGAATACTTCATTGATAATCAACAACATGGTATGTTTCACAGATGCAATGAAGAGGTGAAAATAATGATACTATTTACTAATTGGAATCTAAAGCCTAGCTAACACTATTGTCGATAAACTATATAAGGTTCCTAGCGAACACGTCTGCTCTCTATCCGTCCTTGTCCCAGTCTGAGCCACGCTTCTAGTTGCGCGTTCAACTACGGACATTCAGTCCTCCGTGCGCTGGCGAGTTTACGTGCGTAGAGTCCCAGCACGCTTGGTCAGTTAACTAAAGTAACTGGTATTCTCCAGTTACTCGTCGAGAGGCAAGTTTCCTATACTCTTGGGAAACCCTCGCTCATCAGTACTCAATGACCTCTTAGTTGACACGAGTGTGTCCTGTTGTCAAGCTAAATATAGTGCCCGTGTCTCTCCTGTCTGGTGTTCTCTGTATAGCTCCGTCTTAACTCTCTAAGCTCCTATGTAGATCTTTGATAGATATAAACAGGGAGCTATATGATGCCCTTGTCAGTCAGGTTTTAGTCAGATATGATTGAGCTACCGTATGACAGTACTACCTGCTTTCTGTCAGCGCCGTATGTTGGGCGGCGCTTACCAAACCCGACACCCCACATTGTGCCAACGGCTTCGGGCGGAAGAGCGCAATTGGGAGGGTACAAGCCTTATCCTGGTGCGAGGAAATGCAACCCAAAGACAAAATAAGTCATGGCAGGGCAGACCAGGTCCTAAGCCTTGGTTGGCAGCTGGTCTAGGATCGAAGCTCTGACAGGCGGACAGTTAGAGCATTGCTTTGCTGATCCGGCAGCTTCTGCAGCTTGTCTTGTTCCAGATGTATAGGTGTTAACTTTCCCCTGGAGTGAACTAGGCAAGGCAGTGGCAAGGCAGCAACAACAATGAACATGTTAGCAAAAAGAGTCTGGGAGAACAGGAAGCTTACTGCCAAAACAAAAGTCCTTGTCTACCAAGCCTGTGTCCTTAGTACTCTTCTTTATGGCAGTGAAACCTGGACAACTTACTCACGCCAAGAGAAACGTTTAAACAGCTTTCATATGCGGTGTCTGCGAAGAATACTTGGTATTAACCCCTTTACCGTGGAAAAAATAATTTTTTTTTGTTATGCAAACTGTGTATTTTTTTTCTTTCATAATTTGATATGTTATGTTGTCCTGGCAAAATAAAATGTTTTTTTAAGTGAAAATGAGTTGTCTTTTAGAAATTGTGAGGAAAATAAGAAATGTTCTGTACTAAATGGTACTGTTCAATAACGAACTAAACTGATACGTATATTAGATGTCAATTGTTTTTAGTAATTATACTTGGTGTGGTAAACACCAACACATGGAGCTGCACATAGTGCTGTGTCACACTCCGGACAGTAGTATCGTGTCTCTTTACGAAATTTTCTCCCATCGGGACCGGGTCTGTTGCAACACACTTTACATCTTTTTTTGTTCTTTCATACCTTTTTTTTCTTGTTTACTGTCCACTTTCACTTTTGGCATCACGTGATGACCTACTTTTATCTTCCGCTGTTGAACTGGCTGTTGGATTAGCCGCCCTATGCATTTCCTATGCTATTTTTGTACTAACACGAGTTTACTCGGGACGCACGGCACACAGAAGACTTTTACATCTGATGACGAGTTAACTCGTGATGCACGGTTAAAGCCAACAATTTTTATGACGAGTTAACTCGTGACACACGGTAAAGGGGTTAAGTGGCAAGACAAAATCACAAATACTGAAGTATTGGAAAGATCAGGTTGTGTGACGGTGTATTCCATGCTCAGTCTTCGTAGATTTAGATGGATAGGACATGTTAGGAGGATGGATGATGGTAGAATACCAAAGGACATCTTTTTTGGTGAATTTCAGACGGGTAGGAGATCTCAGGGTCGGCCTCTACTACGATACAAAGATGTGTGTAAGCGGGACATGATTGATACAGGCATAGATAATGCACACTGGGAGCAAGTCGCCGCTGAACATGTTGCATGGAGGGCAAACATCAGAAATGGAATAAAGACAAAGAGAAAATGATTGCAGATAAAGCACACACAGAGCGTGAGAGACGTAAGATGGTGCACAATTGTGGAAATGACCATGTTTTCACATGCATCTACTGTGGGCAAACATTTGCAGCAAGAATTGGCCTTACCAGCCACACTCGCCATCGCCATGGGTCGTAGTTATTAAGCCTTTTTGAAGCACAATGTACCAAACTATCATCTGTCAAGACGGAAAGGTGCCAATGACTATATGATGCCCTAAATATCGGTGGTCATAACATACCAGAGATTCGGTATGCTGATGATACAGTATTGCTATCCACAACACAGAATGGTATAGAAAACCTAATAGCCTCAACCCAATTGAATAGTGAAAATCACAACTTATATCTTAACATAGCAAAAACAAAGATAATGCATACAGATAAAACTTCTATGGAGAAAGAAATATATGTTAATGAGAAAAAATTGGAGGTGGTGAAACATTTTGAATATCTTGGGTCATTGATTACCAACAACAGTGACACAATGAAAGAAATTAAACGACGACTATCAATTGCTCTTCAAAGACTAAAACAACTGAATAAATTATGGAGTGGGACAGACAGAACTACAAAAATTAGATTTTTAAGAGCATGCATCTTTCCCATTGCAACATACGCCTGTGAGACCTGGACACTTACTAAACAAGCTGAACAGCGCATAAATGCCTTTGAATATAAATGTTATAGATGAGTTCTAAGAATATCTTGGGTAAAGAAAAGAACAAATGCATCCATACTTTAAGAACTGAATATTGAAGAAGGCTGGCTATTAAAAACGATAAAACAAAGAAAATTGAAATATTTTGGTCACTTGACACGAAATGAAAGTTTGGAGAGAACAATAATGGAGGGGTACATGCCTGGGAAGAGAGGAAGAGGAAGGCCAAAGAGAAGATGGGTGCAGGATGTGGCAAATGATCTCCAGATGGGTGTATTGGAGGCGGGACATCTTACTTATGATCAAGAGGTGTTCCGGAAGGTTGTTATGGGAGCGAGGTTCTGCAAAGGACATACTACTGAATGAATGAATGAAAGTGATTTACTAGGCAATTGTAGACAACCTGAACATAGCAGCAGAAAATAATATGCACATGATAAGAGAGGTTATGATGATCACAAGAGAACAAACAGTAACTAAGATTCTCATTGGAAAATAACTCGATGAACAGAAATAATTCAAATACTCAAGGCACTTGACAGCGTCAGATAGAAGGCTTCTAGCAGAAATCTTGATTGCTGTCATAATTTATGTCTTTCGTATGGAAGTCAGAGGCTGGTGGGCAACAGCTGGCTAAGGACTGAACCATGTGGGGGTAGTTTGTTGATATCAGACACATCCAAAGTTGTAATACAGTGGATCCCATCACATTGCAGTATACCTGGAAATGAAGAGGCTGACAGACTAGCAAAAGAGGGCGGACGACTACCACAGCCTGACATAGACATAACCTAAATGAGGCAAAAGGTTTATAAAAAGCACTTATAGAACCAAATGGGAATCAGAGCATCCAGGCCACGAGAAGGATGATGCATATTACAAACTCGACCGAAGAGAACAAGTAGCAATCTTCAGACTCCGCACAGGACATAACAGGCTGAAACACCACTTGTTCAATAAACTAAAGATAGGAGATACCGATGAATATAATTGTGGAACTGGTAAAATGACAGCTAAACATTTGCTGCAGGAGTGCCCAATATATGCAGAACAGAGAAAGATATTTTGGCCCACGCCTGCTTCATTTGAGGACAAGCTCTATGGAGATATCAACAAGCTCAAGTTGACTACAGCTTACTTTAACTACATTCAGGTTGACATCTAAAGGTGCATGAAGATGTATTTAGACTGCCACACTTCATACCACAGGTATGTCGATTACAAAAGCGTCCCAGAGGCATGAAATGGAATATTGCTTGGATAGCAAATCCATTACATGGAAAGTCCGAATCAAAAGCTCACTGTGTGGGCTTCATAAAAGGTGGAAAAAGTGTCCTAGTGGCACGAAATGGAATATTGCTTGGATAGCAAATCCATTATGTGGAAAGTCTGAATCGAAAGCTCACTGTGTGGATGTCATCTGCAGACTGCATTCTTCTGGTTTCCGGAGGAACAGCCTGTGGTGAACGGAAGGCCCAATATACGGAAGTGAGGCTAAGCAGCCATGTGCAGGACGTGATGATTCCTTGGGTGAGCCCAGTACCAGAGCGCTGTGTGATGGCTCTGCAAGTATGGAAGCCTCCTTGGATGGCGGGGAATGCCCATGGTCTGCCCCTGCCTTCCCTTGAGGGTTGACCAGGATGTCTTTGGCTGTTCTATATGGGCCAGCTAGGATGGGGGATAACACCACAACAGTGAGATTCAAACGTCCTAAGAAACCCCCGGGAAGGTTAACCCGGTCAACAAATGCCCGCAGAAGTCGGATGTGTCGGCCTAACGGCGCAAGAACGCAGCTCTGCTGTAAACAGGCACAACGCAGTCACATCCGAAGAAAAAAAATCCGGATGAACGCAGAAGAAGAAGAAGACACATCCAGGATTGTGCTGGAAGTCTGCTGTTGTCTTACAAGACACATCCAGCAATGTGCTTTAAGTCTGCTGTTGTCTTACAAGACACATCTAGCAATGTGCTTTAAGTCTGCTGTTGTCTTACAAGACACATCTAGCAATGTGCTGAGAGTCTATTGTTGTCTTACAAGACACATCTAGCAATGTGCTTTAAGTCTGCTGTTGTCTTACAAGACAAATTTAGCAATGTGCTTGGAGTTGGTTGTCTTACAAGACACATCTAGCAATGTACTTAAATTTGTTGCGTATCCCTTACGGGACGTTGCAGTCAACACCAGCATTTTCAGCTGCTGTTGGTGTTCTAGGCAAGTGTTACGTTCAGTAGTTTGCCATTGCTTTCTGAACGACCGGCCCCTATACCTTTTTCGAAACAACCAGCACCACTGTGTTTCGAACCCGGGTATACGGGCTCACAAATCGCGTTCGCAAGCCCTTAGGCTGGGAGTCTGTTATTGTCTTACAAGACACATACATCTAACAATGTCTTACAAGACACATCTAGCAATGTGCTGGGAGTCTGTAATTATCTTACAAGACACATTTAGCAATGTGCTGGGAGTTGGTTGTCTTACAAGATACATCTAGCAATGTGCTGGGAGTCTGTTATTGTTTTACAAGACACATTTAACAATGTGCTGGGAGTTGGTTGTCTTACAAGACACATCTAGCAATGTGCTGGGAGTCTGTTATTGTCTTACAAGACACATCTAGCAATGTGCTGGGAGTTGGTTGTATTACAAGACACATTTAGCAATGTGCTGGGAGTCTGTTATTGTCTTACAAGACACATACATCTAACACTGTCTTACAAGACACATCTAGCAATGTGCTGGAAGTCTGTTGTCTTACTAGACACATGTGGCAAATTGGTTGGAGCTTGTCAAAGCATAACAGCTGCAAATAACAAAAAATTACCTGATGTAAAGCTTTGTTCTTGTTTGTGATCTCTTGTTGCACTGCTATAAGTTTCATTGATCGCAACTGAGACAGTTTGTCTCCAACCTGGCAACTTGATTCCTGGAAACACAATGTTAACAAGTTGAGGCGATATACAACTCAACCTACTCTGCAGCTGTCATAATTGTCTAGTGACACTTTAAAAAAAAATAACAATCTGTCAGCTCTATCCAAGAGCACTAGTCTCATCATCTTTTTCAGTTCTTGGACAAATTGTCAAAAAACAAAACCACCTACCAACTGCAGCTTGTAACTGGACAGCAGTTCAATATTTTCTTCTTAAATTGTTAAGGAACACTGACACATTCTGCTGTGGTAAACAGTTATCAAAACTACATGTCAAATTGATGTGATGGTGGACAATGTGAACTCCCATGTGTTACCCCCAGGGGAAGCAGAGATGAATGCATGTCATCAGAGACCACAATAGATGGGTTTAGCTTGGCTACCACACCCCTACCCTCCCTCAAGGAAGAAAACGTTAACTGCGAAATCCAACCAACCATGATCAAGTCGAAAGATACAATAAAAAAAAAAGAAAGAGGAAAAGAGGGAGTTGAGGCGGGTCAAGAACCGAGATCACAGGACTTGGGACATTGCCATACATTCTCATCTTCAACAATCAGTAAAGAGTCCCAACTCTAATGGTACCAATTGCAATCTGATTATGTGTCTGTCTGGCATTCCCTCAGAGAACTGAGTGTCAGCAGATCCCCTGGTCATCCTCTGCCGCTCCATGATATGATGGTGTATCTGTTCTTCCACACTATATACACAAGTCCCAAGTAACCTGACCTCACCTGCCTTACCGTGCACCAACACCCCACCCGGAGGTATTGATCTAGCCAATTTTTCTGCATGCTCATTTCCCAACACACCAGCATGCTGTGGGGAAAAGATCCAACAGATGCTCCCTATCTTTGATTCTGTGAGAAGGCGCGGCAGTGGCGAGTCACTGGCGCCGAGAAAAACGCTCTAGATGTGTATGCACGTACATGCATGCGCAGACACATGTGTGTGTGTCTACACACTTAAACTCGAGTAAGACCACAGTCTGCTCTAGCAAAGGAAAGGTGCTGAAGATGGAGGCAACCAATCAGGAGGCGCACCACAGAAATCAGGATGCCACACACTTAGGCATAATGAAATATGTTGACTACTGCTAAATGTTATGGTGCTCACCCTGATTTGGACCCCCAGGCAGGTGCAGTGCCGGGCCCTATGCCTCAAAAGGGTCCAACCACAACTACTGGAGGTCCTTCTCAGATGTCCTGTGGAGCTAGGGGACCTGAGAATAGAGCGTCTGGCCATTCCAAACAAAGACTAAAAATAATGCACTGGAATGCGGAGGGAGTCAGCAACAACACAAAAATGGAACTAGAAAACATATTAAACCAAGAAAAAGTAAGCGTATGTTGCTTGCAAGAATCTCACTTCAACATGATTAACAAGTCGTCCGACCCACCTACTTTCTACTCGAGATCATGGCACACTACAACTACACCTGACCTGGCTTTTCATTCACCAGACCTGGAGTGGAACATTACACGAATTGTTGGGAAACAACTTGGTGGCAGTGACCATCGACCAGTCTAACTGTAGAAAATGAGCTTGTAAATGAAAGCAGCACCCTCTCGAGGTGGAACTACAAGAAAGCAGACTTGGGCAATGTACAAGCATCACACCAGCATACTGGTTAGAAACCTGAACACTGAGAAAGACATAAATAAAGTAGTTGAAGAGTTTGGGAAATGCGTACTACAGGCAGCATGAGAAAGAGTACCAAGAGGAGCCCGTAAACATTATAAACCCTACTGGAGTAGTGAACTGGAACAGTTGCATAATGATGTGAAAGTGTGTAGAAAGCAAACAGAGGCCAAACCCAGCCAAGAGCACCACAATAAATAACAGCAAGCAAAAGCCAAATTTCAAAGGGCCAAGCTGCAGGCTAGAAGGAAAAGCTGGCAGGAGAAAACAGAGTCATTGAACTTTGAAAGAGACACAAGGAAGTTGTGGAAGCTAATAAAACAACTTAACAATGAGGGCACAGGGAGAAACTAAAAAATTGCACTACATAAAGATGGAAACATCTTAAAGCAAGCAGCTGACCATTTTGCGGACTCATTCGCACAAGATAATAACATCGAGATTAGTCCAGAGAAACAACAAGAGATTCGAGAGAAAAGGCAACATACAGGACAGAATGAAACAGTACATGAGGTTCTGGAGGCACCTATCACAATCAGCAAACTGGAGCTCCATATCAAAACTGAAAATGAGAAAGTCACCAATGAATTGATCAGGAACCTAGGAACAGAGGCCAAAGCAAAGCTGTTACATATCTTCAATAACAGCTGGACCTTAGGCAGTGTTCCACAAGCCTGGAGAGAAGTAATCATGATACCCCTCCTAAAATCAGGGAAAGATAGTTCCATTGCCTCCAGCTACAGACCAATTAGCCTCACCAGCTGTCTCTGCAAAACAATGGTGCACATCATCATTCACAGACTGCAGTGGGACATTAAAAGTGAAAACATCCTTGTGACACAGCAGGCTGGCTTTAGGCAGTGCTACTCTACGGAAGAACAGACAACCTACCTCTCTCAAGAAATTGAGGATGCATTCCAAGAGAAGAAGCTGGTGCTTGCTGCATGGATAGATCTGAAGAAAGCCTTTCACAAAGTCTGGAAAGAAGGTCTGATGAAGAAACTGAGACACTGTAAAGTCAATGGAAGAATGTACAAATGGGTGAAAGCATACTTGCACAACAGAAGAGCCCGATTACAGATAGACTCAAGAGCAAGAAAGTCATGGTGTTCCCCAGAGCAGAGTCTTGTCCCCCACACATTTTCTAATCTTCATCAATGATCTTGTTGCTAATCTACCGCATGGAATTAAAGTGGCAATGTACGCTGATGACCTGGTTCTATGGAGCACAAATGAACATGCATCAGTGGCCACCAGATCGCTACAAAGAGCTTTAGATGCATTTGCTGCATGGGCAAATAGATGGTGTGTCAGCATAAACACATGACAAGTGCAGCACCACTCTACATTCTCTCCAAAACAAAAGGCAGGGATCATCCAGATAAATGGAATGCCCCTTAGAGAAGATAAAGAACCAACATATCTTGGAGTAACATTTGATGGCAGGTTGCCATGGAGAAAGCACATCAACAAGGCAGTAGCAAAAGCCAGAAGGAAAATAGCCATCCTGAGAAAACTAAGTGGAACCACATGGGGAGCCAGTGGGAAAATACTTAGCAAAGTTTATCAACAGAGCTTACGACCACACCTGGAATACAGGTCAACTGTGTGGTGTTCAGCATCAAAAACCACACTACAAGAGCTGGACAAGGTACAAAATCAAGCACTTAGGGTCACCACAGGAGGGATGATATCAACCCGTATAGTGGAAATGGAGAAGATGGGGAGGACATAAGTACTGGAAGAGTGCAGAGATACAAAAATGCTAATACAAGCAGAAAAGTTCCTCAGCTTGCCAGGCCACCCTATGAAGAACAGATTTGAAAACTTATCTTTGGGGCGGTTGAAAAGAAGCAGTTTTATCTACCATGCCAAACGACTCAGTAGAGAAACCACTGATCTCCCCACAGTTGGTATCCCCCTGAAAACTATTCCAGAGCGAGCTGACGAACTCCATGGAAAGATGAACATAGACTATCACTACAAACCCAGACAAAAGTGAGAAGAATATTTGACAATGAAGAACAGAACAGTGTACAGCGCAGAACAGCCACTCTCAGCTTCCTTGTTGAAGAATACCCACAGAAAGAAACTCTGGATCCGAGTCTACACAGATGGGAATGGGTCGGCAGAAAATGCTGCTCGAAATTTAGGAGCGGGAGTGTACATTGAATACCCAAATAATACTAGGGACATTGCCAGAGGTAAAGGACAGAAGAAGAAAAAGAAGAAGTCATTGTACGGGTACAAGCGACGGTAACAAGGAATAAAGATATGTAGAAAATGTAATGGAGTGACTATCCGCAATGGAATTGCGAATAGAAAAAAATTTTTATATTCGCAATGGAAGTAGGTCACGTGATTATTCCTCTGCGTGTTTCCATATTACAATATTTTGTTGATCTATTAATGTGTCCTCAGTAGCATAGTGGTTAGTGTCTCAGCCTGGTACACGGGAACTCGAGGATCGATTCCCCACCGGGGAGGCAACATTTTTTTTTTTTCCATTTTCAGGAATTAGGTGACACCAATGCTAGTCTGATGATTTCGCTTTAGGCACATGTTTTCTGCGGATTTTGTGTATTAGGTGTTGTTTATCTTGCTGCACAAGAACCTACGCACTTGTCTTTCTGTTCTTATCTGTCCTCTACTTTTGTTTCTTGGGAAAGGCGCTTAGCCATCCGAACACGAGTTCTCTCTCTCTCTCTCTCTCGCTCTAAGTCTCAATCTCCCACCTCTCTCTTTCTTGTCTTCACCACTCTTTAATGTCTTTCAATACATCTTTCTCATATCTGTCTCTCACACTATCTAAGGTAGTATCTTCGTTATCTATCTATCTCCTTATCCTTGTTTATTTATTAATTCATGAGGCCAGTCAGCCGAAAGCCTGGTGTTTGAATTGCTTAATCATGTCTGAGGCGAAGCATATTACTGGAGGCCATAGAAAGTGTCAAATTAAGAGAATCATCACTGCTGCGATATTATCAGGACATAAATAGTAGGACGGTAACGTAAACAAACATGGATGCCTGGTAACAGTAAGTGTACAGAAATGAAAGTTAACAATTCTTGAACTCGCCTGGGGACAGATAATTATTTGTAGGGATCGTTATTTGTATTGGGGATACCTGTTCTGAAAAATTATTCTTGATATTTAAACAGGACTAACGTAATGTACAAATAAAACGGGATGCCAAAAGAACGGACAGAAGTAAGAAGAAGAGTGATTCATTAAAAAACACGGAGAATTCGGCAGAATTAAACTCGCAACAGTGAACATTCCTATTTAAATTAGGAAGTGTCTATTCATAGGGCACTATGTATAAACAAAGTGTCTATTCATAGGGCACTATGTATAAACAAAGTGTCTATTCATAGGGCACGGCTGGTCACGTGATTTAACGTAAGTTTGCGGCTATATTATACATTTTCGTTGATTGGAAAACTTGTCGTCAGTGGCATAGTTGATAGTGTCCCCGCCTGATGGGCGGGAGCTCGAGGTTCGTTTCCTTGCCGGATATTTATTTTTTTTAATTGTTCAGCAATTAATTGGATGAAAGTCAATCCTTTATCTCTTTGGGTATTTAGAATTGTGTTGTTTAAAGTGAGTGTAAGTTAGTTAGTACCAGTTTCACCAGTACTGGTCCTCGTTGCTTTGCACTACAGCAATTCCAATATCCAACCCACACATTTTTTAGTCCAAAACGATCCGTTTTCCTTCTACCCCTTCTGGCTCCAGCCCGTTTTCTTCCTTTTCCTTCCCCCCTCTCCCCTACCTCTTCTCCACCGCTTCATTCTCTCCCCGCTGGCTGTTGTCAAAAGTATCGAGCAAAAAGCACGTACTCCGTTGCTTCGGCGATAATTCTTTGTATTAGTCATAGTTGGTTAGGTAGGTGGGTAGTTAGACACGAAAGTGGTTAAGTAGGCAGGTAGGTGGGTTGTTAGGCAGATAGATGGTTAGATAGGCAGATATGTGGGTAGGTAGACAGGTAGGTAGTTAAGTAAGCAGGTATGTGGGTAGCTAGGCAGGTAGGTGGATGGGTAGGTACGCAGGTAGATGGGTAGCTAGATCCAACCCGACACTCGCTCGTCGATCATCTGGGTTCCACCATGCCAATTCATACATCTCTTTCAACCTCTCCCTGCAATACTCTGAACAGGCAGGTTGACCGGCCGAGCGACCGAGAGAGAGAGAGAGAGAGAGAGAGAGAGAGAGAGAGGCAGGCAGTCAGACGACCCTAATCATGTCTCTCTGAGGTGACGCATATTACTGTCAGCTTGGACCAGAATTATCAGGACATAAACAGTAGGAAATAGTAGGTCGGTAACGTAAATAAAGATGGATGCCTGTAAACAGTAAGTGTACAGAAACGCAAGTTAACAATTCTTAAACTCGCCTGGGACACAATTATTTGTATTGGGGATACCAATCTGGAAAATTATTCTTGATATTTAAACAGCCATACTTCAACTAAGTATAAAGTATCGATTCATAGGGCCCTATGTATAAACAAAGTGTCTATTCATAGGGCCCTATGAATAAACTCTCCCTTTAAATTAAGTTCAATTAACCACCTTCTTAGACTTCTTAATGGCCCAAACTATTAATAGCGTGATCCATCAGTACTGAAGCATACTTTAACCGGAAGCCATTTTTTCCGCGCTTGCGCAGAAGGGTTTCGTCGTGTCACACATCATTGACTATTAACATACCCTTTGTACATCTCAGTGGATATATTTAAATAACTCGTGACAATAACGAATTACCATCTCCGCTTCTGGTAAAATGGCCGGTCTAATCATTGTGCATATAGCCGGTGGTTAGATTTGAAATTGTCTTTGAGATAATTTCGCTATTTGGCATACCATAAATAATTATAATAATTTTAGTACAGGGCATAGATATTCATTAATGTTAGTTGCATTTTCGAATTGTGCATGCAAAGATACATAAAATTGGAAAGTTTCATTTAAATATATTTGTAATTTCTGGTAGAAAAAAATTAATGAATTAATAATTATTTTTGCGGACGTGATTAAATTCTCTTTGCGATTGGAAAAATAAATAAATCCTTTTTATAAAAATATATGTACTTTCTCATTATATAAAGATATCATCTCTTATTATTATATGAATGCATGTAATTATTAAATATTAATTTTACATAAATTTATTTAAAATTTGACTGACTATCATGGCAAGGACTGCTGATGATCTCAGATCCCATCTATCTGCGTTCGAAGGAGGATATCCTATAAGTACAGGATACATTGCCCGCCTGCTGGTTGTGGACAATTGTTCTGTACCTGATGTGTTAGGAAAAGTCCCAAACCATTGTGGCGACAAATGATCCAGGGAAAGACATATTTTTGCCGACATATTAAATCCCTCTTTGACTTTGCCTTTGGCTTTGGAAATCCAAAATGTCGGCACACGTCTGTGTACAAAATTAACTGTTTTTAATGCAGGTAATAGACAGCAATTAATTGTAGTTGGATTTTCACATTCTGCATCCAATTCTAAGTATATTTCGAAAGTTTTATTGAAATACAAGCTCAACTTTGGTAGAAAAACATATTTTTGCCGACATATTAAATTCCTCTTTGACTTTGCCTTTGGAAATCCAAAATGTCGGCATGCGTTTCACTTTTTAAAACGTGCAATTCTTCTTCTTCTTCTGCGTTCATGCAGAGTTTTTTTCGTATGTGATTGCGATGTGCCCGTTTACAGCAGAGCTGCGTTCTTGCGCTGTTAGGCCGACACATCCGACTTCTGCGGGCATTTGTTGACCAGGTTAACCTTCCCGGAAACGTGTAATTCGAACTACTACCTTGTGAGCCAATCTCTTTAATTAATGACAAATGTTTAAATGTTTGCATAAAGGAGAAATCTATTTTTAGAAAAATATAATTTCTCATTATAAAAAACTGTCATTTACTGCCAATATAGTACCTTGCGGTGTATGGCAGAGGGGTCTTTGAGCCTGAGGAATAAAGGCCGCCTGGCTAGTGCAGTCGCCGCGAACTGTGCAGGTTAGGATTTTCATTTTGCCCCCGACAGAAAAAAAATCCGACACCTTACCGAGGGATCGAACCCGGGCCTCCCGAATGAGAGTCCGGCGTTCTAGCCTCTCGGCCAGCCGCTCCTCTCTCATTATATAAAGATATCTATTTTAGCATGAACCATCAGATTTTAAATTTGAGTATTTACTAATGGGACCACCACCGAAAGATAGGCCTTGAGAAACCGAATCTAATGGTACCAAGATGTTGCATTTATGTCAATTAGAAGCGAAGATATGCAACTTTGAGTGTCGTGATCGTAAACACAGAAATTAATTAATATAACTACTAATTAGCGGCCATTTTTATATGCTAATTAGGTAACATTGCATACTATCTAAACAGGATATAACACATATCGTGCGTTGCACAATTCCGCAGAATACAAGATACAACTTACCAGGGTGTAAAGCTAATATAAAGAATGCTCGTGGTAATTAATTAATATAACTACTAATTAGCGGCCATTTTTATATGCTAATTAGGTAACATTGCATACTATCTAAACAGGATATAACACATATCGTGTGTTGCACAATTCCGCAGAATACAAGATACAACTTGCCAGGGTGTAAAGCTAATATAAAGAATGCTCGTGGTAATTAATTAATATAACTATTAATTAGCGGCCATTTTTATATGCTAATTAGATAACGTTGCATTATATGTAAAAATAGATGACATGAGCAATTAGGCTTCGCTACACCGATCGCAATGATGTATGGTTGCTAGGATGTTCGTGTATGGTTGCTAGGGTGTTCATTTAAAAATAAACAAACTACACTAGTAAGAACATAAATTTTGATAACTTCTGCTATGACCTTGGTTTGGACACGAAAAAAAGATGCCCGGAGGAGATCTTTTGTGTCAATTTCTGCGTTAATGACCACGACACTTAAAGTTGCATATCTTCGCTTCTAATTGACATACATGCATCATCTTGGTACCATTAGATTCGGTTTCTCAAGGCCTATCTTTTGGTGGTGGTCCCATTAGAAAATACTCAAATTTAAAAATCTGATGGTTCATGCTACTATACTATTACTAGTGACTACTGAGCAGACGCTGTGACATGTTTGTTACTTCCCGCAATATTCGATTGCGAATATAATTTTTCTCTATTCGCAATTCCACTGCGAATATAATTTTTTTTTTCTATTCGAAATTCCATTGCGAATAATAGTAGTGTAGAGCCTCCCAAAATCTTGAAAATGTAAACTAGAAAACTCACCGGAGTCGGGACTTTGCACTCCCAACTTATCTGCGAGAATCAAGCAGTTCCTAACACCGGCTACACATCTGTTGTCCTGTTCCCATGGGTTAGAGGCTAGTAGAGTGAGATTGTGAGAAGAATCCGCTGTAAATCTGTCGTCCTCGGCTAGTCTCTGGTCGTCTCTCCGCTTGTTGCGGCTAGAGTCAAACATTGTGTGAACTTGTACCCAAGTTGTACAATTCTGTTTACCCGCTAAGCCTCCATCTTGTGCCAGATTTTACTGCAACAGTTGGTCATATTGGTTGGTAGATTAAGTTGGTCAGGAAAAAATCTCATCTGAAATCATCATGTTCCTCTGGTACCTTGCGGTGTCGAGGTGAAGTATAAACATCGTGAGAGTGCCCGCTTATGGGCTTCATGTATCGATATTCCAATGGACTCTGTTATTCCCTGCGTCCATCGTTTACGTGGTCGGCCTCTTCCTCTGTTTCCATCTGGTCTGTACATCATTGTTTGTTGTGGCATGCTGTTGACTGGTAGCCGACTTGCATGGCCAAACCATTTGACTTGTTGCCTTCTAATAAAATCTAGTGCAGCTATAACCCCCACTTTAGTCCTGATTTCTTCATTTCTGATCTTATCTCTTCTTGATACATTGAAGTATTCTTCTCAGGAATCTCATTTCTGTTGTTGTGATTTTTTTTCTTTTCTCTTTTTCTGTCATTGTCCAGGTTTGGCATTGGTAACATAGAGTTGGTAGGAAGATTTGTATTGTAAAGTGCTTTCCTAGTAGTTATTGATACATGTTTGTTCTTTAGTATTGGTATCATTTGTCCAGTGAGTTGGTTTTCCTTATTGCATCTATTTTCGATCTCGTCTTCTGATTTGCCATTTGATGATATTATACTTCCTAGGTACTTGAAACTCTTTACTTGTTTCAAGGGATGTTCGTTTAGGTCAGTGGTTCTCAACAGGTGGGGAATTCCCCCCCCCCCCCAGGGGGGGGGGGGAATTTTAGGGTTTCCGGGGGGGGGGGGAATGAAGATTATTTCAAGATCGCGTTAATACAAGAACTGGTTACTTGATATTGTTTTTCCCTTCATACTGTACGGTTCTGTACGTCTCACTCTTCTAACATTCATTTTATAAAGTAAGTAGACCCAAAAATCACGTTTTATGTGAACGTCTAGACTTGTTTTAGCATGTGCTATTAAATTTAGCTTCCATTATTACGTATACTGTGTAGGGGCGGGGGCGGGATTCTTAGGTAGGAAATACGAAAGGGAGCAATGACGTTCTGAAAATATGGTGAAGGGGGGAACGGGCCAAACTGTTAGGTCGGAAATACGAAAGGGGGGGGGGGGGGATGACGTTCTGAAAATATGGTGAAGGGGGGCACGGGCCAAAAAAGGTTGAGAACCACTGGTTTAGGTGTTTCGTTGTTGCTTTTTCTTCGTTTGTTATAGTCAATACCTCTGTTTTACTTGTGCAAATTGTCATGTTATGTTCCCTACACATTTCGTTTAGACTATTCATGTGGTCTTGTAATTCAGCTTCTGATTTTGCTATTAGTGTTTGGTCGTCCGCAAACAGGAGTTCTCTAATGGTTGGATTTTTTCCAACATAACCCTAGGAAACTGTATACATGGAAAAGCCCTGGAGATAGAACAAGAAACCAAGCTGACTACATTATGATTAGAAACAATGTTAAAATGCCAAAACATAACCTGGTGCTAATATCAACTCTGACCATAATCCTGTAGTTTTAAAATTACAAATAAAACTTAAAAATCCAGGAATAAGGAAATCGAAGACACCTCAAGTAGATATATCGGCATTTAAACAACCAGAAATAAGTCAACTATACCTAGTTGAAGTCAAAAATAGATATGATGGGCTAATCATTGAAAGTATGGAATAATATCGACGTGAAAATCCCGAGGATAAAATTAATACAAAATTGGAAAGTGTAAAAACCAGTATTCAAATTGCAAATACCACCTTGCTTGTGAAGATTAATAAGAAAGAACAATTATGGATAACCGATGAAATCTTGAGTAAAATTCTCAAAGAAAGAAAACAAAGAACACTTCCAGAGTATATAGTAATAGATGTGCACATGTGCAGAGTTGCCAAAGAAGAGTGGCCGCAGAAACATTGCAAAGAAATAGAGGATCTGGAAATAAAACACAACTCGAAAGAATTACATGAACATATAAACAGATTTACAAAGAAGAAAAATTATATAACAGGAAACGGTTGTATCAGAGGAAAAAATGGAGAAATGTTAATTAATAACACTGACATAATAAAAAGATGGACAAAGTACACAGAAGATTTATTATGGGACAACAGGGTCAATAGACCAACATTGTATAATACTCAAGATGGACCAAAAATATTAACGGCTGAAGTAGAAAAGGCTATTAAGATGAAAGAAGGAAAGGCTGCAGGTCCTGTCAAGATAACAACAGAGATGATAAAATCCTTATCCAGCTTTGGCATCGAAACTATCACAGAATTATGTAATGATATATATAATACTGGGTACATCCCCAAGGATTTGAAAACATCCTTTTCATCACACTACGGAAGAAGCCAAGAGCTGTTGAGTGTGAGGATACTAATTGAAAAATATATAGAAGTTCAAAAAAGTATATATGTTTGTTTTATAGACTACAAGAAAGCTTGTGATTGAGTACAACATGAACGACTAATACATGCCTTCAAGATATAGGATACGAGTAGACGGAAAGGACATCAGACTTATTAGTAACGTGTACTGGGAACGAGTGGCGTCATTTAGATGAGGTAATAACTATTCGTCGCCTATAGAGATCAAAAGAGGGGTACTGTCCCCAAGCCTCTTCAACCTACACACAGAAAGAATTTTTAAACAAGTTGAAATGCCTGGACTTAACATCAATGGAAGAATCATAAACAATCTAAAATATATTTGACATATAATCAGATTGCTACTGGAACTATTAGTGTTGGAACTCTTCGCTGGTTGCTGAGGATGGGGACGGAGCGCTTATGGGAATGTTCCGAATGCTGTGATGTCAGTTCCTAGATCAATCAATCAATCAATCAATCAATCTTAGATATGCTGACAATACCGTGTTACTAGCAGAAAGTGAGCAAGAGTTGCAGGACCTAGTGGAAGAAGTAAACAGGCACAGTGCAGAATGTGGCTTAGATATTAACATCCAAAAAACAAAAACTATGATAATTAGCAGTGAAAAGGAAAGGTCATCAATGAACATCACAGTAAATGGGCAGATACTAGAACAAGTAACAAGTTTCTCTTATCTTGGACATATAATAGCAGATGATGGCAGAAGTGAAATGGAAATCAAAAAGAGAATAGGAATGGCTAAAAATGCTTTCAGGGGCATGAAATCAGTATTAACATCTATAGAGATTAATAACGCATTAAAATGAGAATTGTCAAATGCTACGTATATTCAACGCTACTGTATGGCGCGGAAGCCTGGACATAGAACAAGCAACTAGAAAGTCGCATAGAAGCCCTGGTGATGTGAATATACAGGCGAATAGGTCGTATTTCATGGAAACAAAAACAATCAAATGCAGAGGTCCTAGAAAAACTGGGAATGAAGAGAGAGTTGATGAAAGAAATAAAGAGGAGACAAGTGAAATATTTTGGCCACGTTAAAAGACATGATACTCTTATAAAAACCATACTGGAAGGCAAGGTTGAGGGCAAGCAAGCAAGAGGTAGACAACGATACAAGTGGGAGGATAACATCAAGAGATGGACGAGCATCAGCCTGAAAGAATGTACAGTCAGGGCGAGAGACAGACAGTGTTGGAGATTCATTGCAGCCAACCTTCATTGCGGAGACGGCACCTGATTGATTGATTGATTGATTGAATGGTTAGATTTGAAGATGGTTCTTCTTCTGTGTTCTCGTCATGCAGTGTTGTTGCGGTCTCTGTTTGGCTGATTTCTTTACATATGTTGTCTATGTATGTTATAAACAAGAGAGGGGACAGGACACAACCTTTTCGTACTCCGGATCTTATTGTGAAGGGTTCTGAGTATCCTCCAGTTGTTCTCACTATGCATTCACTGTTGTTGTATAAGCTTCTACATAGATTTATTAGATGTGTACTCATTCCATATTGTTTAAGGATTTCCCACAGCCAAAACTGATCTATCTACTCTATCAAATGCCTTTTCTTGGCCGAAAAAGGCTAAGTAGAGTGTTTCATTGAATTCGATTGCTTTTTCTATAAGTTGTCTAAGAGCAAAAATGGCATCTGTGCATCCTTTGTTTTTCGTAAATCCAAGATGTGTTTCGCGTATCTGGGGTTCTATAATAGTTCGTAATCTTTTCTCAAGAAGTTTGCAAAATATTTTCCCAGTATGACTCTACAGTGAAATGGCTCTGTATTGTGTGCAGTCTTTTTTGCTGCCTTTGTTTTTTTTTTTTCCAAATTAGGACAATTACGTCGTTTCCCCAGTCTCGTGGTGTCTGTTGTTCTACCCAAACATGGTTGAATAGTCTATGTAGCCATGCTGTTCCTACTTCTCTTGCTGCTTTAATTAGTTCATTTTGGTATTTCATTTTGTCCTGGTGATTTGTTCAATGGGACTAATATGATGGCTTCTATAATTTCTTCTTTCAGTATGTCTGGTTCTAGTTCTTCGGGGGCATCTGTGTCGGTTTCTTGAAATCACCACAAATATCAACATCACGGTGTGCATGAGTTGAGTTGAGTTGAGCTAAGAACCGACACCACTGCACCCAGGATATTCGTCAACGCGCTCCGTTCTTTCGTTCAACAGCCAGCGAAGAGTCAAACTACTAATTGTTCACATCGCTATCTGATTTAAAGTTCTCCTGGTCTTCTCTCTTAGTTTTGAGATTTTCCAGAACACCCGCCGACCCCCCTCAATCTCATCTTTCCGCATTCAGGTTTTCAATCTGTTACTCCACTTTCTCCACTTAATCCCACAAGCGCTTGACCACCTCTCCCTTTTCTATAGGTAATCCACCACCAAGAGGTGCATTCCCTACCAACCTATCAGCCTCTTCATACCCCCCCCCCCCGCCCCTCCGCACCCCCGCATGGCAAGGGCAAAAAATCCATACAATTCTCACAATCTGTGACTTCTAAGCGAGGGTACCCATTCCACACGACAAGTTCATTTCTCCACCTTACATAGCATACTACTTGAGTCCGTGATGAATGCATTGTGTATTACAGTGGTTTCCTCTAACCAACGAAATGCCGCTGTCACAGCTTCCACCTCTATTCTCATGCTGGAGGTCGTAATCTCATATACCAATCCTTCAAGCATCGTCCATTAGCCTTCGCGATGAAACCCAACGTAGGTCAGCATGGCCGAATGGATAAGAACGCGTGTTCTTAAGAATCCGGTGTGCTGAGGTAAAGGTTTCAACCCCTACACCGAACAGTTGGACTAAAATGTTGACCTATCGTCCTTGACTTGGGGACGTAAACTACAAGTACCTCTGAAGTCGGAGTGAGTTCACCTGACAGCGAGGAACATTATTAACGGGGAAAGCTAATCCACAAGCAAAATTTAGTCTAGCTCTACTATAAGTATTGTGTTTGGACTACGCTTGAGTTCAAAGGGAGGGAGCGCAAAACAAAAATATAAATAAAATGAAAACAAAAAAAACAAAATAAAAATAAACCCTAACCACTACGTCTGTTTCTCACCACCGATCCATCGGTGTAGATGACTATGTCACCGTGGTGTGTGTTACTCTGGATAATTGGTGCATCTCAAACTCTGCGAGGCACGCTGCCCATTCTCTGCACCCAAGACCCACTGTTACTTTGACATTGTGCCAGTCCGCCCTGTCTTCCGATAGTTTAACCCACTCTTTGTAACTACCAATGGTCTCTCGATCACACATCTGGCGTATAGATATTTCTGCCTGTGTCATCCAGGACCTGCCTCGTTTCAGTCTATGATTCTTGATCCATGGCTGCATGCATAGGGTGATCTCTATCTGCAGCAACTTTCACGTACCATTTGGCTTGAAGGATCCCCATGCCTGTCTGCCATTGTTGGTTGTGTCAGGATATGCATCATGCATATAATTGGTGTGTCCTTTGTGGACCCAAGGATCACCCGCATGGATGCATCCTGTATGCGCTCCAACCTTTCAAGCTGGCTCTTTTACTCTGCCAGAAACCCCAAACCATACTCGATGACAGAAATTATTAACTGCTGAAAGAGCACAGTCATAACATCTGACGGGAAATGCCTCGAAGAGATTAGAACAAGAATTGCCATTGCGAAGGTAGCCTTTTGCAAGATGAAACACATATTGACCAATAAAAAAGATATCAATTGAAACGAGAAAAAGAGTGTTGAAGTGCTACATAGAATCTGTACTTTTGAATGGATGTGAAGCGTGGACCATTGTCTGGGGGGGAAAAAAAGCTGATGGCTGCGGAAATGTGGTTTATGAGGAAAATACAAAGAATACCATGGACAGACAGAAAAACCAATGAACAAGTCCTTCAAGAAACAAATGACGATCATAAACTGATTAGAGTCATTAGACGTAGACAGTCAAAACAAAATTTTTTGGGCATGTTATGAGAAGAAATTACTTGGAGAACTATGTGACTGTCACAAGGTGGTTATGACATAAACGAGTGGCTTGATTGTGTCTAGAAGATGTCTGTGTGAATGTTGTGTTGAACGACTGATCACCAACTATAAATCAATAGCGAACGCCAGGCTGCGCACATCACAGTTTAATTTGACACAAACTAGCTGATACACTATTCCTCAGGAACAATTTTAGCATTAAAAATATATCTACATATATTGTATCTGCCCAGTTACAGCGCACTCAGAGAACACTTTAGCACAATACGATCCTGCGATCACACTATTGCCGTTTCCTGGCCTCGCACACTACACTGTTCTCCACTCTTCTCTCCTCTACTGGTTAAGTCTTCCCAACTTAACTGAAAATCGCCAGGCAAGTTCCCTCTACCTCCGCCACAACTCAGCCCCGAGTCCGAATCCCCGTGTTCAAAACACCAGGCAGAGTCGTCCCGACCTCCGCCTCAGCTTAACACCGAATCCCCGTTCTCTGCCCAGCCTTGTCTTTTTATTTATTACTCCTGGACCTCCCAAGAAACATCATTTAACCTCGTGATCCCACTTATCAGTTCCCATGAAAATTACATTTAGAATTATCCTTTGTTTCTTCCTCGTCTCTCACGATTTACCTTCCCACCAGTGATTTTAAACTAGACACGTACGTGACCTCCTCACTAGTTGTTTCGGGCTTCGCCAATTAGCATGACGATTTATATAGATGTGTCCGTGCCTAAACTATCACCTAGTCTGGGACTATCCCAGTGTGTTGAAGATTGTGATTACCCTCCTGGCCCCGTACGTGCTCTAACAATCCCTGTGTTGGGTCTCACCCACTGTCTTTGAGTTTCTTAATCCACTTCTCTGACCTCACATCCACTCTACTCTCATCTTCATCCTATGATTCCGTGTTTTAAATCTCACATTATAATCCGTCCATTTACCCTGGTTTTTGTGTACACCCATGCACGTTACAGTGACGACTGGCAAGATCGAAGGGAAAGGACAGAGGGGAAGACCGAGAAGTAAATACCTGGATGGTTTGGCCACGTGGCATGGTCGAGACAGGAACACGGAGCTGATCCACGACTCTGGTGATCGAATGAGATGGCAGAACATGACTGCCCACGCTTATCGGCATGGCACGTGATGGATGGATGGAAAGAGCCTTAAAGCATCATTTGCCCTACCCCGTTTGCTGCCAGCACCCTCAGTGCAATAAGTCCTTTACCAGCCTTCACCATCAAAGCTTCTACATGATCCTTAAAAGACACACAAACCTTGCAAAGGTGATTCCCAAGTACTTCAATTTAATCTCTCTACTAAGAGGACATCCATTCAATATAATACATGGGACATTTATATTCACGATCAGGTTATCCAGGGAGTATCACACAACCGATGCCTTGTCTGGGTTGACAACGGCCCCTACTTCCCTGCACTACTCCGCCACCCTGTTTTCTGCCGTCTGTAAGTCTACATCCAAACGTTCCCTGTCTTTTCCTTGTCTGTACACCAGCACGTCATCTGCAAATGTCAAGATTCTACAATTCCTTGATGTCTCAATAGCTGCGACTTTGCTATTGTAAACATTAAAGAGCACTGGGGACGTGGCAGATCCATGTGGCAGCCCAGGTGTTATATTACAGGGGTCGTAAGTCTTTGAACCCATGCCCAGTGCAATTTTACGCTCACAAAGGACTGGCGCAATCCATTTGACAATCCAAGGGCAGACACTCATGCCGATCATACCTGACCCTGTTGCACTCATCTTCCAGGTCAAGAACAGTCTTCCAGATCAAGTGCTACAGCCACTGTCTCTTGTGTATCCTGGAAACCCTCATAGACAACACATGTAAATGTTTCCTCATTGGCCCAGGTGTCCTTCCCAGGCCGGTAACTCCAATTCCCTTTGGGAAGCAGGTTACGACTTTCAAAATGGTGCTGCAGCCTGCATGCTTAGTATCTTCTCAGGCACTCTGCCAAAGGTGATTTGCAAGGTTAAGATTATGTATTAAGCAAGTGAATCGATACAATTATCTCGGCACAGTCATAACAAACGTACGAATGAACGAACAATCTTTATTTTCAAAGGGTTGAGAATTGGGCACGCAGGCCCGTCTGACATTCTGCCCTTCTTCTCTAATTCCTCTCATACATTAGTTCATTCAACATCACTTATGAAGCTAATCTTAGACAACAAAAGAACAAAAAGCATTAGTACGCATGAAAATTAATCAATAATACATGACTCACTGGGGCAATGTTTACCATGGGCATGGTAAATATTTAAGGAAGGCGTACATCTGATGGGAGATGCCTTGAAGAGATTAGAACAAGAATTGTCATTGCGAAGGTAGCCTTTTGCAAGATGAAAAACATACTGACCAATAAAAAGATATCAACTGAAACGAGAAAAAGAGTGTTGAGGGGATACATAGAGCCTGTTCTTTTGTAATGGATGTGAAACTTGGACAATGTGCAGTCAAGCTGAAAAACATCTGATGGCTGCAGAAATGTGGTTTCTGAGGAAAATGCAAAGAATACCATGGACAGATAGAAAAACCAATGACCAAGTACTACAAGAGACAAATGAAAATCGTAGATTGATTAGAGAAATTAGACGTAGACAGTCAAAATTTTTTGGACATGTTATGAGAAGAAATGGACTGGAGAACTTAGTGACAGCTGGCAAGATCGAAGGGAACAGACCAAGAGGAAGACCGAGAGGAAAATACCTGGATGGCTTGGCCACATGGCATGGACGAGACAGGAACACTGAGCTGATCCACGACTCTGGTGATCGAGTGA
The DNA here is from genome assembly GCA_014155875.1 of Cepaea nemoralis. Taxonomy (NCBI): domain Eukaryota; kingdom Metazoa; phylum Mollusca; class Gastropoda; order Stylommatophora; family Helicidae; genus Cepaea; species Cepaea nemoralis. Next base: position 53,640 of record JACEFZ010026194.1, on the reverse strand, counting down.
AATGGCGAATCATGACCGCCCACGCTTTCCGGCATGGCACATGATTGATTGATTACCTAGCTTTGGGAGTCAAAAAAGACAGAAAAGTCGCGAGGATCGACTTCATTTCACCGGGTATTATCCCATATGGCTCGGTATCTTTCGGCAGGGCTCCGTAGCTCCAACGACGACCCTCAGGAGTCTCCGAGAAAAATGCACGCCCGAACCGAATGACATAGCCTGGAATCGAACCCACCCGCAACCAGTCACGGGGTATTTCTTTTTTTTTTTTTCATGCTAAGGTTGAAACAAAGAGCCATCTCCTCCAAGTCCCCATCATTCATATTCTTCGTATGGGTGTACCTAACCCCATCCGGGTCTGGTGCTGTGTCTATAGCTCTCTTCAGCACACGTCTAACATCCTCTACCTGTAGCGTGTCTTCATGGTCCTCATTCCTAGTGATCTGTAACAAGGTCTAGTCAGTCAGCGTTGATTTCCTTGAGTGATTTAAAGGAGGAGACAGAGGAAGGTAAAGACAGGCATGGTTCGTGCCGAGTGGCACGCTTCAACTAGAAAATCAAAGACTATGAGCATCCGTCCCCCCCCCCCCCCCCACCGACATGCTGGTGTATTGGGAAACGAGCAGGCACACAGATTGGCTGGATCTGCACCTCTGGGTGGGGTAGTGGTGTACGATAAGACAGATGTGATCAGAGCCGTTTGGGATCGTGTATATGGCGGGGAAGCACAGAGATCAATCATCACGATCTGGACAGAATGGTACGGCGTAGAGTGACTAGAAGATCTGGTCGACACGCTTTGCTCCGATGGAAAGGTCAGACGGACACATAATCAGACAGCAACTTGTACAATCTATATTGGACTCTTCGCTGGTTGTTGAAGATGAGGACGGAGCGTGTTTGCAAATGTTACGAGTGCTATGATGTCGGTTCTCAACTCAACAGGAAGGAGGAGACTGCAGAACAAATGGTGTGCAATGAAATGTATCCTGTCCACACCGAACCATGTGTGCGCGCACTGTGGAGCACCGACCGGAAGTGTGCAGGGCAGACGGCAGCAGCCCCGGCAAAGGTAGGAGAAGTGTATCTGTAAACTTAGGTGGTAGAAAATATGTGGATATTGTGCGGAGAAACACATAATACACACATGCATATAGGTATAATATATTGGTTAGTGTTTGTTGTTTCTCCACAGTTCTCAGCATCCATCCATCCTTCATGTGCCATGCCGATAAGGGCGGTAATGTTTTGTCATCTCACTTGATCACCAGAGTCGTGGATCAGCTACGTGTTCCTGTCTCGACCATGCCACGTGGTCAAGCCATCCAGATATTTACTTCTCGGTCTTCCCCTTGGTCTCTTCCCCTCGATCTTACCAGTTGTCACCAAGTTCTTCAAGTCATTTCTTCTCATAACATGCCCAAAAAATTTGGACTGCCTACGTCTAATGTCTCTGATCAGTTTACGATCTTCATTTGTTTCTTGAAGAACTTCTTCATTGATTTTTCTGTCTATCCATGGTATTCTTTGCATTTTCCTCAGAAAACACATTTCCACAGCCATCAGATATTTTTTCAGCTTGGCTGCTCATTGTCCGCGCTTCAGATCCATACAAAAGTATAGGTTCTATGTAGCACTGCAACACTCTTTTTATCGTTTCAATTGATATCTTTTTATTGGTCAGTATGTTTCATCTTGCAAAAGGCTACCTTCGCCATGGCAATTCTTGTTCTAAACTCTTCAAGGCATCTCCCATCAGATGTTATGACTGTTACGAGATAATTGTACCGATTCACTTGTTTAAGAATATGTCAATTTACTTGTATATTACATTGTGGTACTTCCTTATTACCGTCTCTGTGGCTAAGGGCTTGCGAACCCGGTTTGTGAGCCCGTGTACCCGGGTTCGAAACACAACATTGCTAGTATTTTCGAAAAAGGTATAGGCGCCGGTCGTTCAGAAAGCAATGGCAAACTACTGGACGTAAAATTTGCTCAGGAATCACGAACAGCGAAAATGCTGGAGTTGACGGCTACGTCCTGTGAAGGACATGCAACTAAAAAAAAATTCCTTCTTCCCATTGACGACCATAATCTGTGTGTTCTTACAATTTAATTCTAACCCTAGTTGTTCACTGTGTGCAACAACCGCATCTACTAAATGTTGCAGGTCCTGTTCATTGTCTGCAATCAAAACTGTATCATATGCATACCTAATGTTATTGATGTATCGTCCCCCAATGTTGATTCCTTCCATATCTTCTATATTTCTTAAAATATGTTCACTGTACAGGGAAAAAAGATCTGGAGACATTACACATCCCTGTCTCACACCTCTTTTAATAGGCTGATATTGACCTACATCGTTATCAATTCTGATGGCATCATATTGTTTCCAATATATGTTTTTTATAACATACCTTCTTGTATGCAGTAGGACACCTGGGTAACAGCAATGGTTGAGTTGTTTGAGTGAGTATTATTTGATCAAGCTTTGATGTTTGGTTGGTGAGTTGCCATTATCTGACAGAAACTCCGTAAATTTTCTGGAAGACTGTTTAATCTCTTCAGTCTGATACAGTATCGTTCATATCGCCTGAACCATGACAAACATTTGAATCTATCGGAGTGAGACTGTTATCGAGACTTTTCTCCCGATCCGGTACCAGACTGCACATGACTGTTGCAGTGCAGACCTCTTCTTCCCCTCTCTGAGCTCAGGAATTGGCGGGGTGGGAAAGACCAGTATTGAAACTTCATGTCTGCGAATATGCATATTAGCTGGGATTAGTTTGGTCATGTTTCTTCCACGAATTTTAGGTATTTCATTGTCAAAAGAATCCACTTCCCACCCCCACGTACACACAGAGGCCATTTTCTTACGCCTTGGCGCATATTTGGTACACACTGCTTGCCCCATAACATCTATCAACTGATACCTATGTTTGATGTTGGATAATCACAAGTTCCCACCGTCAACTATGCACAGCCAGATAACCATGTTTGATTTGCTTAAGGATCACTATTGTTGCCCACAGATATCTCCGTAATTGTGTCCACCATTAAATAACACAAGGGAAATGGAGCAACTCCATCGCACCGACGAGGTTCCCAATATATGTTTACCAAAACCTCAGGTGCTATAAATATTCTGCTGTGGCTAGGGTTTATGATATGAAAAAATGGCTCGGGCAGTTGCCTTTTTGGCCTTATTTTGTCTAATCGAACTGCCAAGTGGGCGTGTTTGTGTGTATATAAGCAAGTGGAAACTACATATTTATTCGAAAAATAAGGCTAATGGTCATAATTTTTTGGACATATTATGAGGTGAAATAAACTTGCAAATGTATTGATAACTTGCAAACTTGTTGGAGAATGAGCCAGGAGATCGCCCGCGCTCATCGGCATAACACATGTTGATTATATTACACATACACACAGATACACACACACACATAACTGCATTGTTTTCGGAGCACTAATACAAACAGTCAGCGATTTTCAGAACACACAAACACAAACATGAACTTCTTTGGCACTGATCAGGCTTTGGATCAGTTCCCCAGAAGACCACCCGCCTGGAGCACCCATGGCCCACCTACTTCCTCCAGCAGGCATCCAGGAGCCTAAAGGAAACCAGTTCCGCTTTTATCGTGTTGTAGAGAACACCACCTGTGATCGGCGATATGATGACATCCCAGTCAACATTCACTGACTACAGGTAACACTACTCACATTACTATAGTTGCTATAACATCTGTATCATGTACCACATCACATTTGCTATTACCTCTGTATCATGTATCACATCACATTTACCCTAACTTCTATATCATGTATCACATCACAGTTGTTATAACATCTGTATCATGTACCACATCACAGTTGCCATAACATCTGCATCACATATCACATCACAGTTGCTATAACATCTGTATCATGTATCACATCACAGTTGCTATAACTTCTGTATCATGTATCACATCACAGTTGCTATAACATCGTATCAAATCACAGTTGTTATAACATCGTATCACATCACAGTTGCTATAACATCTGTATCATGTACCACGTTACTGTTGCTGTAGCATCTATATCATGTACAACGGTACAGTTGCTATAACATCTGTATCATGTATCACATCACAGTTGCTATAACTTCTGTATCATGTATCACATCACAGTTGCTATAACTTCTGTATCATGTATCACATCACAGTTGCTATAACATCGTATCACATCACAGTTGCTATAACATCTGTATCATGTACCACGTTACTGTTGCTGTAGCATCTATATCATGTACAACGGTACAGTTGCTATAACATCTATATCATGTATCACGGTATAGTGTACACTGTTGAATGAAAGAATGTATGAGAGGAAATAGAGAAGAAGGCAGAATGTCAGACGGGCCTGCGTGCCCAATTCTTAACCCTTTGAAAGTAAAAATTTTCGTTCGTTCGTATAGTTGTTAATGCATCTATATCGTGCACCACAGCACAGTTGTTATAACATCTCATAACATTCTAAATAGCTCTAACTAAAACATTTTTGACAGTAAAGTTTCTATAACAATAACATTTGTGGCAGTAGTTGCTGTGGCCAAACCATTCTTTACAGTTTTTTTTCTTTCGCTTATCCTTTACAGGACATCGCTGTCAACACCAGCATTTTACCGCTGTTGTTGATTTCTTGGCAAGATTACGCTTAGTAGTTTGCCATTGCTTTCTGAGCGACTGGCTCACTTATCCTGTAAGTCACCAACGTGGCGAGAACTGCTACCAATTCTCTCGCGCCGCGAGACCATATGCGGATAAACGGGATTACGTAGAAAGTCGTTTAACACCTCGGCCAGGGAGACCGGCTATAACAGTGTGTAATATAAGACGAAGGCCGGTCGTTTGTTTGTTGATAAAACGTTTATTGGCTTAATATAACAAAGCTCCGATGTACACCTCCATTCGCTACTCAAGCTGGGTTCTAACTGCCCATACCAACCCAATACGTCACGATTGAGCATCTCCCCCCCCCTTTCAGTCTCAATGCTCAATCGTGCTGTATCTGAGTTTCCCACTAGATCCCATACTACACTGTTACACCTCCCCATGTTACTTAAAGAATTTTCCTTCTAAAGGAAAAATCTTTACTCTTAATCCCCATACTCTATTCCCTACTTGTCTTTTAACCTTCGCCAATACATCTTTTACTCTTCTCCCAGTGACATGGTCTGCCTACAACCTCCCCATATACTTCTTCTTCGCCTTTTATTTATATAATACCACGGTTAATCCAACCAGTCCTTCTTTCCTTTCTATTTCCCCAACATTATATAATCAACCCACTTCTTCTTCGTTCTTGGTCCTTCAACCAAACATAACATATTTACATATAACATTTCAAATTCAGTTTATAATACATCATAACACCATAACACGTTTTCTTAAATACTCCTTCTCCACTTCAATAAGCAATCTGCTTTCCACTTCAAACGCTGACACCAACTCCTCCTTATTCTTATCACCAATACTACTAACTCCCCACTTTCAACTAACCTGAAATCACTTTCATACGATAGGAAGATAAAGAATCGGTGGCCACCGGAATTTAAAAGAAGAAATAGACTCTTTCGAAAAACAACATTCACCTAAACCACACACCCCTTTACACCCTTTTTTTTGAGAATTTATGCAATAAATTCTAAACCATTATATCTCCCCCAGTACCACTCATTATGGTAACAGTTTACGCTGCTATCTACAGCATCAAATACCAACCATCATCCAAAAATAATCTTCACTTCTAAGTGTCTATATAACAGACACTACCTTACCTCACCCTCACATTGTAAACCACAAAACACATCCCAAAGACACAACACCTCACATAACCTCATCACCTTGTATAACTAATCTTCTCCAATACCTCAGGTTCTCACTTAATGTCCATTTTTATGGGCATATCTACTAAAATGCTCCACTTATGCCGTTATCAACAGCAACCTTAGTAACCTTGAAATCTCCCCTTAAATATTAACCATCAAAAACAACATTGTAATCTGACCCACTTATAAACATTTGCATCCTGCCCAGGCCATGTAACCCCATGTCTCTCTAAAATCTCAATTCATAATTCATGCCGTAATCTACAGCCGCAAAAATAACCACTCATGTCTGTGACTGCTTGTAATCAACTTTATCTCAGTCCCTTTTATTACGGACCCACAAACACCCCATGTCCTATGTCTCCCCTATGTTCATTTCTCATTTACACCCTAACGCCTCTTTACTTTTGTACTGTTATCTACAGTGTCTAGTCAAACATGGATCCAATTCATGTTTACTCTTTGTCTGGGGTAATTTTCTTATTCTTCTATAACCCCGCAATCTCATGGTTCTTCTGAACCCCCGGAAACTATGTTCAAAACTTTTCTCAGCTTTACCCCACTGAATATATTCATTAATCTTTTCTTCTCCCATGTGGTTTCTAATCCCATATTTTTCTAATTAATGCTTACTTTAGTGTATCTCTAACCTTTCCCATAACCATCCCCGGTATATGTTTCCACTTCCTCATAAGCCCATCAACCTCACTATGCTGATTATCCCAGTAATATACACCCATGAAGTTATTCTTCACAAAGAGAATGTGTCTCTCTATTAGCTCACAGTAGTTTATTATAACTTTCTGAACGAAGGGTCCTAATTACAGCCCCCTGTATTGTCTTTATTCTCGATAAAATCCCTATAATTTAAACATAACTTAATTAATTACTATTTAACACACAAAACAGTGAAATAAAATCACAACAGGACATCAAATCCCCCCCAAATTTTTTGTAACATTCATTTATGTTTCCCCGCAATTCAACTAAAAGTATGATGATGATAGTGATGATGATGGTGACGATGATTAAAATAATACAACATACATCCTAATCTATTTTTTTTTCTACTACTACTGGTCTCTTTTACGGACCAGTAGTTTACACATGAAAGTCTAAGGACACAATATCCCTACTCTAAAATAATTACAATCAATTTTACAGGACCAAATCAAGCAAAATTAACTTTATATATATGAGGCATTGTAAGCTCAATTACAATAAATACAAGTGTCTTCTCACTAAAGGGAAAGTTTTCAAAAAAAAATATAATTCTCTTAGAATTAACCACGTAAAGTGACCCAGCAGCATTGGTCTCCTTTACTAACCAATGTAACACCTATCTATTTAGCCAAGTCATATATAACAAAACAACTTCATACCAAGCATTAATGCCAAAATACGTATACAAATATCCCTCTGTTATCTACAGATTATCTTAATGCGTAACCATACTTGTTCCCCTCCAAGCAAAATCACTACTCAACAACTGACCATTCCTTTTTCTGGAAGTCAAACATTGATTATCTCCCCTCACAATTTTCTATCTTGTTTCAGCCTCACTCCTAATACATCATCACATCCAAAATATCCTCTTAATCCAGCACTGTAAACTACAGGTCGACACATTTATTCTATTATGTGGGGATTATTCCAATGTCATCTCAATGTACCAGCCGTCAATATAAACTGTACCTGTGGCTCGATACACTAATTGTTTCCCTTGGCTTTGTACCAAACTTCTTAATCACTACTGTTAACTACAGTATCTTCATCCTCTTACGTCCAACAAAACTTTGTCTATCTAGTATAGACCCCTCACCAACACATCTACTTCCTGTCCTGACAACTAATTCAACCTTTAAGTTTCTCATCTATCCGACGCAATTAATATTTCATTCTTTTGCATCAGTACTTTCTGTATCTCAGCACCATTACCTCAATTCTCTCCTATCCTTTTCACATCTTGACGACAGTCAAACCAGTCGAAACACCCTTTCTAATTTTCATTTACCTCACCTTGTTTACCTTCGTATCTTTCACTCCTATTTATCAGGATTCTTTCGGAACAGCAACTCATGTCCTGATAACTGACAACGGACCTCATTTTTCTCACATCTCCGTATTAGTCACTCCTGTTTCGGCATGTTCCTGTCAAAAATACTAAAGATGTTTTGTGAATTGTCAGTCAGAATATTAACTCTCTGTCATACGACTTCTATAATTTCCTTCCAAGATCACACATTCCAAACAAAAGACATCACAGTTTAGCACAAACAAAACAGAGGCGAGGACTATAGCTAAAGAAGAACAAACAACAACAATTCCGCTAAACGAAACGAAACAAATGATATTGACAACAGGTGTAACCAGGCTGTTCAATTCTCTGGACTTATCAATCACTCTTCTCATATTCACACAGACAATGATACACCACCTCGCTCTCATCTCACGACTACACTCGCATCACGACAACCTAACGTGTCTACACTATTATTTCAAAACCGAACCATTTAGACGCCAATTCAACATCATTCACTAGAATCTACACGTATTTATCTCCTCAAAACACATTGACACAAGACATGTTAACGCCACTCTTATATTTTATCTATGTACTTTCACCTAGGGGACGTCATCACACCTTCCTTACGACGAACAACTGTTCGACTATAGTTATACTCCCGTATGAACACCACACAACTAGACGAATTATTCCAGAGGACTCTCTCAATTCACTGCTTTCTTATATCTCTATTTCTATACGAAGGTCAGACCCTATACATGACACTCTCGCAAGTTATATTGTTTTCACAGCACTATCTACTATCTCTTCAAAACAAACCTCATTCTAACAGATCTCTAATCTCGTAACTATCCTTCTATACTTCTTCACACACAACTACTACAGTCTTAACTGTCACATTCAACTGTCTACTTTACACACAGGATATTCAGTACTTTCTCAATCTATATCTCTTTACCAGTCAGTCTCGGTTCACCTATCAACAATACTATTCTTCTCAAACCAACAAACAAAACTATCTTGGACATCACGTCATAGCTCTGAGTCAAACTATTTCTAATACTTATTTTATCTCTCACCCTCTACTAATTCTATGCTGTATCTACTCTATTTTAGTCATATAGTGTGTCCAAGTTGAACACTTCACTGTCTCTCAATACATTAACCCGTCTTTCACTTATAATGTCATCTTCACTATCTATTGTCAAGTTACTAAAGTACTCAGGTCTTAAGGTCCTAAGATCTTCTATTTTACTTAAGTCACTTTCTGTCGTTGAATAAATTTCCGCTAACTGTCTACCACTATTCTTCTTCTTAAATTTCTTATTTACGTTAGTCTGTTCACTGTTTTCTGTGTATCTTACGTAACGTTTGTACCTTCCCATCTCGTCTTCCGATGACACACTAATAATAGTTCCCACATCAGAGTCACCATAGTTTACTGCAGACACGTCGGCTCTATTCCTATAGTCGTTCCTAAAACGTCCGACTTTCTTTCTCTTCCTCGGTCTTCGTCCCTTAGGCTTTCCTACTGTCTTGTCATACAAACCAGTATTTTGTTTCAAAGAGTCACTACCCAAAACTCTGTCCGTCTGTCTACCAGCAACTACTCCATATGATGGAAGATCACGCCTCGATTCAGGACCTACCCGTAGTGTAACACTCTCCTTCTCCGAATCATCTGTAATAATATCTGATTCAGCATCACTATAATATTCAGCTGTGGGAATATCTTCTCCGTAGCTTGAACTCTGACAGCTAATATTCCTACACCATTTGGGAATTAGTTTCTTGTCTATAGCTGAAGAAGTTGACATGGTACTACCTCTATTTACAACCATACTAACACTTTTCTTCATTGACTTCCTTTTCGTCCTTGGCCCTTGTCTGTCCATCTTTCCTAACTTCAACCTTGTCTCTCTTAGTCAAATGAGTTGGTTTTGACTGATTCTCTATGAAGTCAGTTTGAGTTCCCTTTGTTCATCTTGCTGACTGATTGTACCTGAGTCTGCGTGACTACTTTCTACCGTATTACTTGTCTTGTGTCTGTGTCTCTCTAGTTTCTTTTCTTTACTAACTATCGTCTTCTTCTTTTCCTGTCCTACTAGTCACATTCGCAACTATTTTAGGACTTAGTCTGTATTTTACTTACATGGTTCAACTCTGTCTCTTACACCTGAGTTTAGATATTGTCTTTGTCTTTTTTCAAACCATTCATCACGTTTTTTCCTAGCGCTTACAGTATAGGATGGCCAACTCCTATAACAGTCTTTCTCATGTCCATTTCTGTATCTCTGATCATTGTACCAGCTCCTAGCCTTAGTCATCCTTGGACTAACATAAATGCTTCTATATTGCCCTCTATTTTCATCAACTAGTGGCTGTCCTCGGCTATTCTTGTTCTCCTTACCTCTTACATTGCTCTGTAACCAGTGTACAAAACATTCTACCTCGCTGACTGCCACCTTTAATTCTCCTAACCATGTAGTCACGTGTTCTAAGTCTCTGCTCAAGTACATTTTTACTCTTTACGCTATCTCAGCCGAAATAATTCTCAACTGTGTCGTGATGAATCTGCTCTGCTGAAATATTCCTAAGGTATCCTGTTCCGCTATGCTGAAAAAAATAGCAAAACAAAGCAAGCAACCAATCACACAATTATAATTTCCCAAATCCCAACCAGCACAATTCAGTTGGTTATAATATTGTAAGATATTACATTAATCAGAAGAAGCACCAACGATGTCCTGTCTGAGCATAGGAAGAATGAACCCTGTCCTCGAAAAAAAACTCAAACTGGTGGCAATCAGAAGAAGGTTCCTTGTAGATAATGTTCTGTACTCCACTCTAATTAAGGAATTCGGAATCTCACGGGAGACCTTGAAATATACAACTCTGAGTTTATTTCTAAATTACTCTGTTACCTTCAGTTCAGTTCAACCAACCAGATCCCGCATTAGGTGAAACTTAGTCTCAGAATTCAGGTGGTGGAGTTCAGCTACCACTTCTCTTCCCTCAGGTATTTTCGTCCTTCTCATGGGCTGCCAGAAAATTCTTCAACCCCTGGTTGGGTCACATCTCATGGGCTGCCAGAAAATCTTCGACCCCTGGTTGGGTCCCTTCCTTGATTCTCAGGTACTTCAACGTCGTATGGAATGGGTCATAGGATTAACGAGGCCCAAGGATGGATCAGGTGTGTTTGGGTCATAGGAATGACAAGGCCCAAGGATGGATCAGGTGTTTGGGTCGTAGGATTAACAAGGCCCAAAAATGGATCAGGATCAGCCAAGGCCCAGCGATAATTGCGTGTCTTAAGAACTTATGGCCCGATTAACGATCATGCTGTCCTGACAACTCCTGATTAGCTCTTTAACTTTGAGGCAACTTAAATTGCTGGTTTGCCCAAACTTTCAGGACAGGATCACTCCTGGTCAATCAAAATGATGTAAGGCAGCGGCTTTGATGGCTCTTGCTAACAGTCAACCTGCAGAAGGGCGGCCATACAAACTTTCTTCACCGTGACCTCTGCAAAACGGCTGGTACAACAAACTTCTTATCTGAAGTCTTAAAAAAGACTTACAAAGGACCACTCCTGGGCGAGCTTTTGGCCTCTGTATTCAGATATTATTACTATCTCGTCTTATAACTTGCTGGCCATCTTTTGGTGCGGCTGTTACCAGGTTCAATAGTTGTTCTTTCACGTGCCGCTTGAATCTTTCCGCGACGTTATTCAACTCCGACTTTGCATAGTTTTGTCTTTCTCCTCCTCAGGTTCGCATCCTGGTCAAGTGGCTCCATTTCGTCTCTTATAACAGTGTGTAATATAAGACGAAGGCCGGTCGTTTGTTTGTTGATAAAACGTTTATTGGCTTAATATAACAAAGCTCCGATGTACACCTCCATTCGCTACTCAAGCTGGGTTCTAACTGCCCATACCAACCCAATACGTCACGATTGAGCATCTCCCCCCCCTTTCAGTCTCAATGCTCAATCGTGCTGTATCTGGGTTTCCCACTAGATCCCAATTATACCTACACTGTTACACGGCCTTTACAATATAGTCACTATAATATGTTTTAAAGTTTTTTTTTTTTTTTTTTCGCATATCCTTTTTACAGGACTTAGCTGTCAACAGCAGCATCTTTCAGCTGTCTGTTGATCTCTTGGCAAGATTACGCTCAGTAGTTTGCCATTGCTTTCTGAGCGGCCGGCTCAGTTATCCCGCAAGTCACCAGCGGGGGACGAACCGCTCCCAGTTCTATACTTTAAAGTACAGCTGCTATAATAACAACTTTAAATTATAATGTTGTTTGTCCATCAAGAATGATGATGACCATTCATTTCATCCAGTGGGGTTGAAAGTATGGAGCCGTGAGTTCTAAGATGGCTGATAAGGCCTATTTGGGCTCGAAATGTTCTTTGACAATGGGGACAAAGAATGCTTGACGTTCCAGGAGGTGGATCTCCTGCAGTGGTTTTTCTGTCCAACCTTTTCTTCACAGCTCTTGCAGTCCTGGTTGCTTCACAAATGACTGCACCCTTGCGTAATGATGTACGCCACGAATTTCGGTCTTTTGCAGCAGTCTCCCAGGTGTCATAATGAATTCCAAAAGCTTTCAGTGAGATTTTCAGTGTCTTTAAAGCGTTTCCTCTGGCCGCCTTGAGAGCGTTTACCATAACGCAGTTCGCTGTAAAAAAATTCGTTTAGGGAGCCTGTGATCTGGCATGAGAGTTAAGTGACCTGCCCAGCGAATCTGATTCTTCATTAGTAGAGCGTGGATACTGGGCATGGACGCACTTACTAGGACTTCAGTGTCTGGGATCTTGTCTTGCCATTTAATCTTCAGTAGCTTCCTTAGGCAGACTGTGTGGAAGTGGTTTAATTTCCTAGAGTGTCGCTGATAAACAGTCCAGTTTTCACAAGCATATAGTAGTGTGGATAATACAACTGCTGTGTAGACTTTCAGCTTTGTTTGCAAGCTTATTCCATTTCTGTCCCATACATTCTTGTACAGTCTGCCAAAGGCCGCGCTGGCCTTGGAGATTCTTGCATTCACTTCGTCATCAATTGTGGCAGCTTGGGACAAAGTGCTGCCAAGATAGGTGAATTTGTCCACAAAACTTAGTCCAGTCAATCAGCGATTTTCCTGTGCGAGACATTTAGCGGCTAAAATCGACTCGGAGGTCACTACTTGGTGTGCCTGACCAGGTCATGAACAGTCTGCAACAGAAGTCACATAGTTTTGAAACTTCATATTCCACTTATACACGTGCTGAACTGATAGGCATGCATCACCATAATGGACCTTCATTTGCCAATGAATTTCTGTTGGTATCACCCCATCAAAGATTTAAAAAAAAATTGATAACACAACGTTGCTCCTTTTATACACACACATACAATAATTGCTTTGATGTATCACAAAGGTAGCTCCGTATGTGTGTGTGCTTGCATGTGTTTTCGTGTGACGTTCATTTTTCTTTAACTTCAGCAGTTGTTGGGGTGTTTAGTTTAGTTTAGTCGACGGATCAACATCACGGCACACGCGTGTAAACCATAAGTGCTCCGTTCTACTCCTAACTCAAGCCGAAGACCCGAGAAACTCAGCTCAGCGCACGAACTCCGTAGCACCGGCCTAGGATCCTGAAATACTTTGGGTATGCAATTTTGTTCGGGCAGCGCCGTTAAGCTACTCTTTTTCGAATTCCAACTGCCAAGGGATTTTTTTACGTGCGCAACAATACACACGGGCGTCCGATCTCACTACCCAGAGACCAGGGGAAATTTTGTTACTAGAAGTCCACGTGAAAAAAATTCCGGCCCTCACCGGGGCTTGAACCCGGGACCTCTAGCACTTGAGGCGGACACCAAACCTCGAGACCACTCAGCCCCTCTTCTTTTTAAGTGGAGGATTCATAATTAAAAGAAATATCTTTTGTCTATCAATGATTGATTGGGCAAGAACAGCTATGATTTTCTATTCCAGGTGGACGGATTATGCGGAGGAAGATCGGGTCTGCCGTGCACAGAATGAAGAGTTTGCTCGCCAGCAGCAACAGGCTGCCCTACACCCGACTGGAACAGGAAGGGGCGCGGCATCATGCAGGCATGATTGGTTCAGGTCAAGGTCGGGACATCTTGGGTCAGAGTTCATGTCATTGCGGTGAGGAGTACAGCCCGGGGGTCGCTGGACAATGGGGTTTCTGTCCTCCCATTGGGGTAGACCCCAGGAGTTTGATCAGACCTTTGAGCAAAGCAGGTGGATAGTTCAACCAGACCAACAGGGTTTGTACTCTCTATTGCTGTCATGTGTCCATGGTCTGTCACATTCTTTCACAATGTCTCCCTATCATAGACCAGAAGTCATGTCTATTGCTGTCATGTGTCTATGGTCTGTCACATTCTTTCACAATGTCTCTCTATCATAGACCAGAAGTCATGTCTATTGCTGTCATGTGTCCATGGTCTGTCACATTCTTTCACAATGTCTCCCTATCATAGGCCAGAAGTCATGTCCCTCTTGCTGTCATGTGTCCATGGTCTGTCACATTCTTTCACAATGTCTCTCTATCATAGGCCAGAAGTCATGTCCCTATTGCTGTCATGTGTCTATGGTCTGTCACATTCTTTCACAATGTCTCCCTATCATAGGCCAGAAGTCATGTCCCTATTGCTGTCATGTGTCCATGGTCTGTCACATTCTTTCACAATGTCTCCCTATCATAGACCAGAAGTCATGTCCCTATTGCTGTCATGTGTCCATGATCTGTCACATTCTTTCACAATGTCTCCCTATCATAGACCAGAAGTCATGTCCCTATTGCTGTCATGTGTCTATGGTCTGTCACATTCTTTCACAATGTCTCCCTATCATAGACCAGAAGTCATGTCCCTATTGCTGTCATGTGTCCATGATCTGTCACATTCTTTCACAATGTCTCCCTATCATAGGCCAGAAGTCATGTCCCTATTGCTGTCATGTGTCCATGGTCTGTCACATTCTTTCACAATGTCTCTCTATCATAGGCCAGAAGTCATGTCCCTATTGCTGTCATGTGTCTATGGTCTGTCACATTCTTTCACAATGTCTCCCTATCATAGGCCAGAAGTCATGTCCCTATTGCTGTCATGTGTCCATGGTCTGTCACATTCTTTCACAATGTCTCCCTATCATAGACCAGAAGTCATGTCCCTATTGCTGTCATGTGTCCATGATCTGTCACATTCTTTCACAATGTCTCCCTATCATAGACCAGAAGTCATGTCCCTATTGCTGTCATGTGTCTATGGTCTGTCACATTCTTTCACAATGTCTCCCTATCATAGACCAGAAGTCATGTCCCTATTGCTGTCATGTGTCCAGGTCGTCACTTCTTTCACATGTCTCTCTACATAGCCAAAGTCTGTCCCTATTGCTGTCATGTTCCATTGTTGTCACATTCTTTACAATGTCCCCCTTCATAGCCCAAAAGTTTTGTCCTTTATGCTGTCATTTCCCCTAAACTTTACATTCTTTACAATGTCTATAAAATAGACAAAGTATGTCCTATTCTGTCACCTTCCAGCTGTATTTCACAATTTCCCTAAAAACCAGAAAATGCCCCCTGTTTTTTTGGCTTTTTTTAAATTCCCCATTAGCCCAAATTGCCCTACGCAGGCCAATCCCTTTCTTTCACTGCCCCTATCTAACCAAAGTTTCCCTATTTGTTTTTCCAGGTCTGTCCATTTTTTCCCAAATTTTTTCCATAAGCCGAATCTTTCCCATTGCTGCTTTATTCTTAATTTCCAAAATTTCCCTATCTAGGCCAAAGTCTGTCCCATTTTCATTGTCCATATCTGCCATTTTCAAATGCCCCCTTTTTGGTCATTCCCTTTTCTGCAATTTTTCCAATCTTCCTTCTTCCAATGTCCCCCTATAAGCCGGGTCTGTCCCATTGCGCTTGTCCATGATCTTTTACTTTTTTCACAAGTCCCCCATCAAAACCCAAAAGGTCTCCCCCCATTCTTATGTGCCCAGGGGTCGTCACATTCTTTCACAATGTCTCCCTATCATAGACCAGAAGTCCATGTCCCTATTTGCTGTCATGTGTCTATGGTCTGTCACATTCTTTCACAATGTCTCCCTATCATAGACCAGAAGGCATGTCCCTATTGCTGTCATGTGTCCATGATCTGTCACATTCTTTCACAATGTCTCCCTATCATAGACCAGAAGTCATGTCCCTATTGCTGTCATGTATCCATGGTCTGTCACATTCTTTCACAATGTCTCTCTATCATAGACCAGAAGTCATGTCTATTGCTGTCATGTGTCCATGGTCTGTCACATTCTTTCACAATGTCTCCCTATCATAGGCCAGAAGTCATGTCCCTATTGCTGTCATGTGTCAATTGTCTGTAACATCTGAGTACCTTGTACTCTGACTCAGTACTCTTAGTACTCTGACTCAGTACTTTGATCTGGTATTCCGACTCATTACTCATGACTGTTTCATTACTCTGACTCAGTACTTTGGTCAGACATGTCTATATTTATATATCTGACACTCAGTTATGTTTATATATCGGACCCTTACTCAAACAAGCCTATATTTATATATTTGACCCTCACTCACACACACCTATATTTATATATCTGACCCTCACTCGCACATACCTATATTTATATATCTGACCCTCACTCGCACACACCTATATTTATATATCTGACCCTCACTCGCACATACCTATATTTATATATCTGACCCTCACTCGCACATACCTATATTTATATATCTGACCCTCACTCAGACATACCTATATTTATATATCTGACCTTCACTCACACATACCTATATTTGTATAAGTGACCTTCACTCAAACACACCTATATTTATATAACTGATACTAAATCATACATATCTAACCCTCACTCACACATACTATAATTATATATCTGACCTTAACTTAAACACCCTGTATTTATATAACTGATCATAACTCACACATACCTATATTTATATATCTCACTCACAGATGTCCTTATGTATATATTTGACCCTCAAACATGTCTGTATTTATATACTTGACCAGGGCGCCATATTTTGCACAAGATTCGCGGCCTAGTTGTCCACCCCACCGCGCACCACTAGCCAAAAAGGGTGGCTTCAACTTCCAGAATTGGTAACATCTTGTAATTCATCTTGTAAACAGATTTTAATAGTGATTACAATCTGGGATATAGACCGAAGCGTAAATTTGTTGGATGTGATACTT
The DNA here is from genome assembly GCA_014155875.1 of Cepaea nemoralis. NCBI lineage: Eukaryota > Metazoa > Mollusca > Gastropoda > Stylommatophora > Helicidae > Cepaea > Cepaea nemoralis. The sequence goes on along the minus strand of JACEFZ010026194.1, from coordinate 36,474 downwards.
TTATTCTCACCTGTCAGACAGTCATCATTTATGGCACCCTTGGTTAGGCTGTGATGTATTGTGGCATCTCTGTTTAGGTTGTGATATATCATAGCACCCCTGTTCTTCTTCTTCTTTCGTTCGCTTGAAATATGTCTATAACTGCAATGTTGTCTCTTGTATGAATTGAACTGTCTTTTTCAGTTCACACAGCGGTCCATAGAGTTTATCTTCCACTGTCGTCTCTCTAGGCCAGAAGGTTCGCCTAGATATGTTATATTTTGGGCAGTCTTGGAGTATGTGCTCTGCTGTCTGCGACGCCAATCCACATGTGCACATGGCTGTTTCACCAATCTTGAATTTTGCACCCCCTGTTGTGGTTATATGTTGAGGCAACCCTGTTGTGGTTGTATGCTGAAAGCGCAACTTCCACTGTGTAGGTGATTGTAGTGATGTTCTTGGGCAATCCCCCGTTTCGGTTTCGGTTATATGTTCAGGCAACCCTGTTGTGATTATATGTTGAGTCAACCCTGTTGTGGTTATATGTTCAGGCAACCCTGTTGTGATTATATGTTCAGGCCAAAACACCTGTGGTGGGTGATATATCATGGAAACCATTGTTGTGGTGATATGTTTCAGGCATAACCCCTGTTGTGGTGATATGTTTCATGGCAAAACGCTGTTTGGGTTTATTTCTATTATGTTGACGGCAAACACAATACGGTTGAGGTTGTGATAATGTCATATCACCCTTGTTATGATTATATGTTAGGGCAAAAACCCACCCAACCCCCTTCTGTGACCATAATGATACGGCTTGCATGGCATCCCTGTGTTGGGTTGTGTGGTATGGCATCTCTCAGATGAGGATTGTGATGTATATGGCATCCCAGTTGAGATTGTGATGTGTATGGCATCCCAATTGAGATTGTGATGTGTATGGCATCCCAATTGAGATTGTGATGTGTATGGCATCCCAATTGAGATTGTGATGTGTATGGCATCCCAGTTGAAGTTTGTGTGAGGTGATAATCCCATGAACGTTGTATGTGAACAAGTCAAATCCTTTGAGCAGCCAGACACTAAAGCCCACACATGTTTTTCATATTATGCCCCATACATCCTGTTATAAGTTAGTAACATATCCTTTACATGACGTTCCATTCAACCCCATTATTGTTTTGGCTGTTCGTGATTTCTTGGCAAATTCATGTTCAGTAGTTTGCCATTGCTTTCTAAATGGCCGGCACTCTTACCTTTGTTTGGGAAACCAACGCAAGGTGGTCTGCTTCCAAATCGCTTGCAGCTGTGTTTCGAACGCGGATGCGGGATTACAAATTGTGCCTGTAACCCTTTTGCCTCAGAGCCGGCTCACATCCTAGCATAGGTGTGGGTAAACACGGCTGGCTGGTTCCTACAGTTGGTGCTCTTGGTAAATATTGCTTAGTAACGTCGCTTGATGGTAAATATTGGTTAGTAACATTATTTGATGGTAAATGTTGGTTAGTAACATTGAAACATATTGGTTAGTAACATCACGTGATGGTAAATATTGGTTAGTAACATCACTTGATTGTAAATATTGGTTAGTAACATCACCTGATGGTAAATGATGGTTAGTAACATCAATTGATGGTAAATGATGGTTAGTAACATGACTTAATGGTAAATGTTAGTTAGTAACATCACTTGATGATAAATGATGGTTAGTAACATCACTTGATGGTAAATGTTGGTTAGTAACATCACTTGATGGTAAATGATGGTTAGTAACATTAATTGATGGTAAATATTGATTAGTAACATTGAAACATATTGGTTAGTAACATCATGTGATGGTAAATATTGGTTAGTAACATCACGTGATTGTAAATATTGGTTAGTAACATCGCTTGATGGTAAATGATGGTTAGTAACATCACTTGATGGTAAATGTTGGTTAGTAACATCACTTGATGGTAAATGATGGTTAGGAACATCACTTGATGGTAAATGATGGTTAGTAACATCACTTGATGGTAAATGATTGGTTAGTAACATCACTTTATGGTAAATGTTGGTTAGTGACATCACTTGATGGTGAATGTTATTTAGTAACATCACTTAATGGTAAGTGATGGTTAGTAACATGACTTGATGGTCAATGATGGTTAGTAACATCACTTGATGGTAAATATTGATTAATAACATCTCTTGATGGCAAATGATGGTTAGTAACATCATTTGATGGTAAATATTGGTTAGTAATATCATGAAGTGAACCTGAATAGCACTGGCTGGCATGTTTTCCTTCTGGTCCAGATTCTTATGTATTGGGACCCCCCTCAAGGTTGTAAACATGGACCCGGGTCCCCCGAGACTCCCCCCCCCCCCCTCAAGGCTGGGATGTGTTGTAAATTATGAAACCTGATCCCCAAGACTCCCCCTCAAGGCCTGGGATGTGTTGTAAACATGAACCTGTCCCCAAAGACTCCCACCTGCAGGCTGGGATGTGTTGTAAATATGAACCTGATCCCCCAAGACTCCCCCCTCAAGGCTGGGATGTGTTGTAAACATGAACCTGATCCCCCAAGACTCCCCCTCAAGGCTGGGATGTGTTGTAAACATGAACCTGATCCCCCAAGACTCCCCCCTCAAGGCTGGGATGTGTTGTAAACATGGACCTGATCCCCCAAGACTCCCCCCCCCCTCAAGGCTGGGATGTGTTGTAAACATGGACTTGATCCCCCAAGACTCCCCCCTCAAGGCTGGGATGTGTTGTAAACATGGACTTGATCCCCCAAGACTCCCCCCTCAAGGCTGGGATGTGTTGTAAACATGGACCTGGGCCTCAAGACTCCCCCTCGATGATAAACATTGGTTGATTAGTAACATCATGATAAATATTGGTTAGTAACATCATGATAAATATTGGTTAGTAACATCATGATAAATATTGGTTAGTAACATCATGATAAATATTGGTTAGTAACATCATGATAAATATTGGTTAGTAACATCATGATAAATATTGGTTAGTAACATCGTGATAAATATTGGTTAGTAACATCATGATAAATATTGGTTAGTAACATAATGATAAATATTGGTTAGTAACATCGTGATAAATATTGGTTAGTAACATCATGATAAATATTGGTTAGTAACATCATGGTAAATATTGGTTAGCAACATCATGATAAATATTGATTAGAAATTACACTGGATGATAAATATTTGCTGTTAACTTAAATTTATGATAAAAATTGATTGTGAGGATGTCAGTGACAACGTTTGTACATTTGCCAGGTTGGATTCATACAACAGTCGACTCCCACCAGACGACCTCAGGGGAAGTTGTGTGCCCTCTCTCTGCACCTGGTGCCGCCCCATCTATGTCGACTGTTGCTCAGACTATAAGAATCCATGGGCCTATTCTATCGCCAAGAACGTGGCGCCATTGTACAGCTGAACCCACACAGAAGATGTGTCAGTAAATATAGAAGAAGCCGTCTGACATCATTTCTAACCCTACATTACAACTGAAGTCGAAGACATATAGCGTATTGTAGATTTGATACTAACACTGCGTTGCTACTGAAGTCAAAGATCTGTAGTGAAATGTAGATTTGATACTAACGCTACGTTGCTACTGAAGTCAAAGATCTGTAGTGAAATGCAGATTTGATACAAACATTACATTGCTACTGAAGCCACAGATCTGTAGTGAAATACAGATTTGATACTAACACTACATTGCTACTGAAGTCAAAGATCTGTAGTGAAATGCAATTTGATACTAACACTATATTGTACTGAAGTCAAAGATCTGTAGTGAAATGCAGATTTCATACTAACACTACAATGTTACTGAAGTCAATATCTGTAGTGAAATGCAATTTGATACTAACACTATATTGCTACTGAAGTCAAAGATCTGTAGTGAAATGCAGATTTCATACTAACACTACAATGTTACTGAAGTCAAAGATCTGTAGTGATATGCATATTTGATACTAACACTACATTGCTACTGAAGCCACAGATCAGTAGTGAAATGCATATTTGATACTAACACTACATTGCTACTGAGGTCTAAAGATTTGTAGTATAATGCAGAATCTGTATATCGCTACATTATTCTGAAGTGAATGATCTGTAGTGTAATGCAGATTCAATACTACCGCTAAATAACTAATGAAGTGAAATGTCTGTAGTATAATGCAGATTCGATACTACTGCTACATTACTACTGAAGTATAAGATCTGTAGAGATACTGCCTCTATATTACTACTGAAATTCAAGATCTTTGGTGTAATTCAGATTGTATTCTACACGTAACAGATATAACGCTTGTACAGTTATACTGATCCCCTATCGCCACGGAGACAACACCCGCAGCAGAACATTTGAACACGTTCTCCAGATGTCAATTAATTAGAACCCCTCCCTTATCTCTCATGCTTTTACATTACGTTACAGCTTGTATGTTGAAATATCTGAGAATTTGTGAGTACTAATACAAGATGATCCATATGCCAACAATCAGTTCACCCTTCTGTGTGTATTTGATTTTTTTGTTTTGTTTTCAGACTGCAGATATTGACTTTCATTATTTGTGCCACGTGCACCTTGTTTAGCAATTACCACATTCTGATTTATATTCTGATTCAAATTGTTTGAAATAAATTAATTTGATTGGTTGATTAATTGATGATTCAATAATTGATTTAATTAGTTGGCTTATCCATTAAACTCCCGGTCTCCCTGGTCTAGGGGGTTACACAACTTTCTCCGCAATCCGTATACTCTCGTGAGTAACGTGACCTTCGCGAGAATCGGTAGCGGTTCTCTCCGTATTGGTAACTTAAGGGGTATGTGAGCCGGTCGCTTAAAAATCAATGGCAAACTACTGAGCGTAATCTTGCCAAGAAATCAACAATCAGCTGAAATATGCTGATATTGACAGTGATGTTGACAGCGATGTCGTGTAAAGGATATGCGGGAAAAAAAAAAATCCATGACACTGATTGATTGGTTTTGTTGATTGATTGATTGGCTTGGTTTATTTATTTATTTGTTGGTTTCATTGATTGAGTTATTGATCAAATCCATTATTTGGATTCAATAATTGATTTATTGATGAGATTTTAATGAATTAAATTCCCCGATTTTCTGATTTTTTACTGATTTACTGATTGATTAATTGATTGAATTTATTGAATGGTTTTAGTCAATTGGATTCAATTATGGATTCTGCATTTCACTGTAAATTACTGATGAGTTCTCCAGTGTCCTTATTATTTGGGTGACACTAGTAAAGCCAGCTCTGTGCACGAACTCTGTACCAGTGATGAGGATCTCAATAAGCATGTATCAGAATCGTAGATATGCTGAGATGTTTTGTAGTCATCATCATGATGTGCCTTGTCAGATGGCTCAGACCTTCAAGTATTTGCACAGATGTGGGTGCTAGGTGTACAGGATCACTTCTGCCGTTCTACCCCAGAGCCACTTTGTTAGACCACTCAACCTCATGTCTGTCCTGTCCAGGATGTGCCACTAACTGTCGCTTTGTTAGACCACCCAACCTCATGTCTGTCCTGTCCAGGATGTGCCACTAACTGTCGCTTTGTTAGACCACCCAACCTCATGTCTGTCCTGTCCAGGATGTGCAACTAACTGTCGCTTGTTAGACCACCCAACCTCATGTCTGTCCTGTCCAGGATGTGCAACTAACTGTCACTATGTTAGACCACCCAACCTCATGTCTGTCCTGTCCAGGATGTGCAACTAACTGTCACTATGTTAGACCACCCAACCTCATGTCTGTCCTGTCCAAGGATGTGCAACTAACTGTCACTATGTTAGACCACCCAACCTCATGTCTGTCCTGTCCAGGATGTGCCACTAACTGTCACTATGTTAGACCACCCAACCTCATGTCTGACCTGTCCAGGATGTGCAACTAACTGTCGCTTTGTTAAATCACCCAACCTCATGTCTGTCCTGTCCAGGATGTGCCACTAACTGTCACTATGTTAGACCACCCAACCTCATGTCTGTCCTGTCCAGGATGTGCAACTAACTGTCACTATGTTAGATCACCCAACCTCATGTCTGTCCTGTCCAGGATGTGCCACTAACTGTCGCTTTGTTAGATCACCCAACCTCATGTCTGTCCTGTCCAGGATGTGCAACTAACTGTCACTATGTTAGACCACCCAACCTCATGTCTGTCCTGTCCAGGATGTGCCACTAACTGTCACTATGTTAGACCACCCAACCTCATGTCTGTCCTGTCCAGGATGTGCCACTAACTGTCACTTTGTTAGACTGCCCAACCTCATGTCTGTCCTGTCCAGGATGTGCCACTAACTGTCACTTTGTTAGACTGCCCAACCTCATGTCTGTCCTGTCCAGGACGTGCCACTAACTGTCATTTTGTTAGACCACCCAACCTCATGTCTTCCGGCTGCTGTGGAGGCGGAAGTACAAGCGTTGATTTTCGAGAATTCGCTAGACGGTGATGCTGTCATATGCACAGATGGGTCGGTTGTCCGACACGTAAGAAGCTCATGGGCCTTTACGGCTCAGGCCAGAGGGAGAATTGTGAAAGAGGACTATGGTGCTTTTGCTGAGACCACAAGTATCCTGACTATGAAAGTCATAGGCAGTAAGCAAAGCAATAACATGGCTCGAGACACAGACATACACTAGGGCATGTTTCCTTAGCGACTCGATGAGCATGCTCAAGAGGATAGAGATGGGGTGGATCCGAAGAGAATGGTTGCAGTCTCCGGAGCGGTCTCGGCTGGCAAAGATTAGTTTCATCTTCGTGCCAGGGCATGCGGGATTACGAGGAAATGAGCGGGCTGACAAGCTCGCAGGTAAGGCTACTGCGGAGGGCGGACGCGCCATGGACCAGGCTGACATTCTGAATGCTCTACGAGAAGTAAGACTTTTGCGAGAACCAAGTGATGACTGTGAATCTACAACCATGGCCAGACTGCGAGAACAGCAAATTAAAAGAGGTGTGGCCAAACAAGAACACTACGCAGGAAGCCAAAGAAGATTGATAAACCAATACAGAACTGGTGTCGTTAGCCGCTACACGCTGCTGGATTTGCTGATTAGGGGATCCGAGCACTTATGGACTGAATGGTTCGATGTGCAATGAGGATGATCTGTCGACTAACTAACTAACTAACTAACTAACTTACCTCATGTCTGTCCTGTCCAGGATGTGCCACTAACTGTCACTTTGTTAGACTGCCCAACCTCATGTTTGTCCTGTCCAGGATGTGCAACTAACTGTCACTATATTAGACCACCCAACCTCATTTATATCCTGTCCAGGATGTGCCACCAACTGTCCCTATTTTAGACCACCCAACCTCATGTCTGTCCTGTCCAGGATGTGCCACCAACTGTCACTATGTTAGACCACCCAGCCTCATGTCTGTCCTGTCCAGGATGTGCCACTAACTGTCACGATGTTAGGTCACCCAGCCTCATGTCTGTCCTGTCCAGGATGTGCCACTAACTGTCACTATGTTAGACCACCCAGCCTCATGTCTGTCCTGTCCAAGATGTGCCACTAACTGTGCCTGTGTATCTGTCAGTTGTAAATATCAATATAGAATATGCAGAGATATGAGAGATAAGGCAATACCACGCAGCCAATAACAAATACCTCTGTGAGGGATCATCAAGTTGATACTTTACTGAAGCGAGGACATGTTTAGGGGAGAGAAGACAGAGTAAATTTCTATGATCAAATGTAATAACTTGATTGCTTCCCCTGCCTAAGTTAATCATGTATTCTAATAACGGAGGTACTCTTCGGATGTGAAATGACAATACCTTCGCATACACTAATCCAGGGGTGTCAAACTCAATCGCTCAGCGGGCCAAAACTCAAATCACACGTAAGGCTGCGGGCCGGACAGGATAAAAATTCAATAAGCCGAAAATTAAACCTTTTTTAAACATCAATATAAATTAAAACAGAAAAAGTTTTAACAATAAAACATCGTTGGTATACACATAGTTAGTTAGTTAGTTAGTTAGGTAGTTAGTTAGTTAGTTAGTTAGTTAGTTAGTTAGTTAGGTAGTTAGATAGTTAGTTAGTTAGTTAGTTAGTCGCAGTTCCAACTTCACAGCAACGGATCGTCCCCATTATGCTCCGTTCCTGTGCCAGTGAATATCACACAAAACGCTCCCCATATCCCAATGTGAAAACTGGAAAAGACAGGAGTCTCGACAAACGACAGCCCGCACAGATACACTGTGCATAATGCCGCCGCCAGAATGTCAACACAATAGTCCCCCACAAAACACCCAGTTCATTTCTGATGGAATCGGCAGTCATTTTCCCATGTGGATGTTTCCTAGATGTTCACCCACACAGTCCATGAAATACAGTTCATCGTCGATGGCAGTGGCAGTCATCCAGAAGCCCAGCAGCCACGCATTTCTGCATAAGGCAAAAACCGGTCAACTCTGGGACATAGCCATCTGCCATCACTCCGAACATGCAGTCACGTTCCAAAAAACCTCGGGCAGATTCAAAAGAATTGCACACGAAACTGACAGCTCACAGTGTCGCGCCACGCACTCACTCAGTAGCAGGGCGACGGAACCATCAAGCCTCCTTAGTCGCCTCTTACGACATGCGTGGTAGGCTGCAGTGTTGCTATTCTTTGCTTCCTTTATGGGCCTCGGCAACACACAGGAGTGGTATACACATTTTCACTCTTATGTCAATTTATCAGAGCACGATGTTTGGCATCAAGCTCGTTTATGTTGGGAGTAATGTTTTGTATCATTGAGATTCTCATGATGGACTGCAAGTGTTCATCAGTGAGACGACTCCTGTGTGATGTTTTGTTAATCTTCATCACAGAAAACAGCTGCTGACGCAGATATGTGCTACAAAACATGCGCAAGGTTCGAGCCGCATGTAGATGAAGCCGGGGCATCTCTTCAGGAATGAAACCAGTGAACTGTGCAGGCCCCACAGTGTCGTACTTCGTCTTTAGTGTCCCATTACACTGCAGCTCTACTAACTCCATCTGCAACTTTGCAGATGCATTTTCCACATCTATGGCAAATGGATTACGAAACAGCTCGAAATTACTTTTCTGTGCTTCAAAGTCACTAAAGCGCCGTGCGAACTCGGCGCGAAGTAAGCTAAGTTTTTCAGTAAAGTGTGCATTGGGAAACACCATAGCATTGGCTTGGTTTAACATTGCCTGGCAACAAGAAAAATGAGACAGGTTGCATTGGTGCATTTGTGTCTCCCACAAGCGCAGCTTCACTTGAAACGCCTTCACTGCATCATGCATATCAGTGATAATGTGATCCCGTCCCTGGAGCTGCAGGTTCCTCTCGTTGAGATGAGTGGTTATATCAGACTGAAACGCCAACTCACATTTCCACTTTTTATCCCGAAAAACTGGAAGTGACAGATTTCCTCGATCAGCTGGAAAAACCTACTGAGAACCTTTCCCCGATTTAGCCACCGCACCTCTTCCCATTTAAGTGTTTCATGTCCTGGATTATCTACCCCTTCCTATTTAATTGTTTCATGCCCTGTGCAAGTTGTTGCTATCTACCCCAGGTTGATTTTCCAGGCAATTGTACATTCAGAAGTTTGCCATTGCTTTCTGAACGAGAAGTCCAACTTAATGTCGGTGTAGGTGTTGAACCGCCTACCTCGCCATCGGTATGCTGGAAGTTTTTGTACGAACGCTCTTCATCTCTCGACCACGTCGATATCTTCTACTTTCTGTAGTACCGCTATTATAATCTTGTTTTATCTATTCCTTCCTATAGTACCACTATTATAATCCTGTTATTTTTTTCTACACCTTCCTATAGGGCCGCTATAATAATCTTGTTGTATCTACTCCTTCAAATAGTATCACTATTGCAATCTTGTTTTGTCTACACCTTCTTATAGTACCGCTATTACAATCCTTCCTTATCTTATATTGTATCATACGGAACCGTGGTAATTACATCCTATTACTACATCCTAAACATCTAATTACCTGCTACTTTTTGATGTGTCAACTTTGTAATTGCTTCCTATTTTATGGTGTCAAAAAAAAACGTTATTATTTGCTTCCGATTTTAGGATATGAAAACGTAGTAATTCATTGATAATATAGCTTTAACAAACCTTGGGAATTGATTCAGAATTTAGCTTTTATAAACCTTGGTAAGTGCTTCCTAGTTTAGCATTTTAAAAGCTTGGTAATTGCTTCCTACTTTAGCATGTAGAAATTGCTAATTGCTTCCTTATTTATCTGTAAAAACCTTGGTAATTTCTTCCTTCTTTAACATGTAAAACTTCGGTATTTGCTTCCTACCTTAATCTGTAAAAACCTTGGTAATGACTTTCTAATATAACCTGTAAAACCTTGATAATTGCTGCCTATTTTAACGCGTAAAACTTGGGTAATTGCTTCTACTATCGCACGGACAGATCTTGGTGATTGCTTGCTACTTTAGCATGTATAAACCTCGATAATTGCTGGCCTCATTATGACAGGCAGAAACTATAACACTGTGACAACTGGAAGGATTTCTAGACAGAGAGGTAGAAGAAGACTGCCAGAACAAAATTCGTGACAGCCTTGCATCATGGCGTGGGAGAATGTCACGTCACAGCCTTTACGTTGGGGAATGTCACGTCACAGCCTTGTGTCGTGGCGTAGGAGAATGTCAAGTTACAGCCTTGCGCCATGGCGTCGGGGAATGTAACGTTACAGCTTTGTGTATTGGCGTGGGAGAATGTCACGTTACAGCCTTGTGTTACGGCGTGGGAGAATGTCACATGATAACACTATGCCATGGCGTGGGAGAATGCCACGTGACAGCCCCGAGTCATGGCGTGGGAGAATGGCACGTGACAGTCTTGTGTCATGGCGTGGGAGGACGTCACGTAGTAGCCGTTGTCATGGCGGGGACGAATGTCACGTGACAGCCTGGTGTCATGGCGTAAGGAATGTCACGCGATATCCTTGTATCATGGCGCGCGAAAATATCACGCGACAGCCTGGTGTCATGGCGGGGGAGATATATTGATATTTGCAGTCCGACTTGATATATATTCCCAGATTTAACATGTATAAACTTTATATTTACTCCCCAGCTTTAATGTATAATACCTAGATATTTTCTGCCACCCAACTATGAACTTGATATTTTCCCCACGTCCCCAACTTTAATGTGTAAAAACTAGATATTTTTTTTTACATTGTAACTTTCATATGCAAGAAATTGCTATTTCTTACACTACAATATTAGTGCAATTAAGCCTATTACCTTCCAGTATTTTTTTATTTTTTTAAAATTCGCATATCCTTTACAGGACATCGCTGTCAACAGCAGTATCTTTCAGCTGTCTGTTGATCTCTTGGCAAGATTACGCTCAGTAGTTTGCCATTGCTTTCTGAGCGGCCGGCTCAGTATCCCGCAAGTCACGAGCGGGGTCGAACCGCCTCAGCTCTCGCTCCGCTACGAGACTCTGCGTGATAAACGGGATTACAGAGAGAAAGTGTTGTAGCCCCTCAGCCAGAGAGACCGGCTTTTAGTGTTTCAAAATGTGATGTTTTCCGTCTCTCTTAACCGTTAATGTTCAACAACGGCCTGATATTTCCTCACCCGCAACTTTGGTGTATAAAAGTTGATATTTCCTCACCCGCAACTTTAGTGTATAAAAGTTGATGTTTCCTCACCCGTAACTTTAGAGTATAAGAGCTGATACTTCCTCACCCGCAACTTTAGTGTATAAAAGTTGATATTTCCTCACCCGCAGCTTTAGTGTATAAAAGTTTATGTTTACCTCACCCGTAACTTTAGAGTATAAGAGCTGATACTTCCTCACCCGCAACTTTAGTGTATAAAAGTTGATATTTCCTCACCCGCAACTTTGATGTATAAAAGTTGATATTTCCTCACCCGCAACTTTAGGGTATAAAAGCTGATATTTCCTCACCCGCAACTTTAGTGTATAAAAGTTGAAATTCCCTCACCTGCAACTTTAGAATATAAAAGCTGATATTTCCTCACCTGCATCTTCAGTGTATAAAAGCTTATATTCCCTACCTGCAACTTCAGTGTATAAAAGCTTATATTTCCCCACCCGCAGCTTTAGAGTATGAAAGCTGATATTTCCCCACCTGTAACATTAGAGTATAAAAACCGATATTCCCCACCTGCAACTTTATAGTATAAAAGCTGATATTTCCATGCCTGCAACTTTAGTGTATAAAAGCTTACACGTCCTTACCTACAACTTTAGTGTATAAAAGCTGATATTTCCTCGCCTGCAACTTTAGTATATAAAAGCTGATATTTCCCCACCTGCAAATTTAGTGTATACAAGCTTATATTTCCTCCTTCATCTTTAGTGTACTGACTGGCACCTTGCCGTCTTGACAGACGACAGTTTGTATGGGATGGAGTTATACCTCTCCGTAACACAAAGCCTGGGCTGTATTTAGAGACTATGTGTTGCCCATGCAGCATGATCCCTCTCTCGGCCTGTCTAGTGTACTCTAGAGGAAAGGTAACACGTCTACATCTGGAACAAGACATGATGCAGAAGCTGCCGGATCAGCAAAGCAATGCTCTGACTCCGCCTGTCGGAGCTTCAATCCTAGACCAGTTGCCAACCAAGGCTTAGGGTCTGGTCTGCCCTGCCATGACATTTAGTCTTTGGGTTGCATTTTCTAGCACTAGGATAAGGCTTGTACCCTCCCAATTGCGCTACTCTGCCCGAGGCCGTTGGCACATTGTGAGGTGTCGGGTTTGGTAAACGTCGCACAACATTCAGCGATAACAGAAGCAGGTAGTACCGTCTACTGTCTGTCATACGGCAGCTCAGTCATATCTAAGGCCTGACTCTGTAACTTTAGTGTATAAAAGCTGATATTTCATCACCTGCAACTTTAGTGTATAAACGCTAATATTTCCTTACCTGCAACTTTAGTGCATAAAAGCTGACATTTCCCCCCAACTTTAGAGTGTAAAAACGTATTTATCTTCGAATTTTAGTGTGTAAACATTTTACATTTTCTACTCTTACTTTAACTTTAATGAATAACAATTATATATAAATATTTCCTGTCTCCAACTTCAGTATGCCAACCGTTATGTTTACCTCCAACTTTAATGTGTAAAAACGTTATGGTTATCTCCAACTTCAGTGTGTAAACATTTAATGTTTTCCTGCAAGTTTAGTGTATAAAATCTTAATGTTTACCTACAACTTAGAATGTAAAACTTAATGTTCACCTGCAAATTAATGTGCAAAAACACGTCTCCCTGCAACTTTAGTATGTAAATACTTCAATGTTTACTACCAGCCTTAATATGTAGAATCATAGCATGTGAGTACGTGTGTGTGGGTGGGGGAGGGGAGAGAGAGAGAGAGAGAGAGAGAGAGAGAGAGAGAGAGAGAGAGAGAGAGAGAGAGAGAGAGAGAGAGAGAGAGAGAGAGAATGTTATATACACTTGCCAGTTTTCGCTGGCTTTGTTTCAAGGGATGTTTCAGAATTGACACGTGTACATTCCAGACCAACCAATGATCTCGCGGCATATTTGTGTTGATGGATATACCCTGTAACTCCAAACACTACATCACATCACATCACATCACATCACATCACATCACATCTCTGACCCTGTGACTGTCTACATCACATTACCGACCCAGTGACTCAGGTTTCAGTCTACAAAGCGCCCTAATGAACCATCGCAGCCGTCACTCCACTGACTACTCACAGACTCAATTCCCCACTTGCATCCATCTATTTATTGACTTCTCTTTCCCCTCCAACTCTTACAGCTGCGATTACTGTTGGATCCCCCCCCCCCCACCCCCCTTTTCTTCCTCCCCAGCCCGGCCCCGTGACTCCAACAATCGGTTCATGAGCTCCTGAGATTATTTCTGAATAGAACCCAAATACCAAATCAAACGATTTCTACTGGAACCTGAAATTGGAGACTCAATCTCAAAGCTCTGAACGACCCCTCTCCGCTGGCCATGTCCTAGCCCCAGCTCTACCAGCAACGATTCTTTATTAATAAAAGCTCTCTCGGACATCTTCTGATAGTGTCTAATGTTATTCACTTTGGGTATATCTATTAAGAAAAGCAATTTCGACTAGGCCGCCTTGCCGATTCTCTTATCATGCAAATGGAGTGATCTGTCGGAAGGTTCTCGATGTTTTATTGGGCGGATGGTAGCCGTAGATACTTGTTTGTAATGTCTTGGGGGTTCTCAAACTGGGAATTTCTGGGCTTTTCTCATTGTAGTAGGACACTATGGATACATGTCTGGGAAATCCATGGGTCAATGTTAGACATTGCCCAATTAATGTGTATGCAGATGTGTGCGGTTTGACCTGGGTTACCTCACTATGGGTTGTCAGTTCTGACCACTGAACTTAGAATTTGTGTCCACACGCATTTAGAACTGGTAATGTTTTTATACTGTAACATTTAGTAGGTGCCTTGTAGCATGTATCCATTAGCCTTAGTATGTATTATGTAGCCTGTAGCCTGTAATATGTATTAATCTAGAGTGTTATCTGTATTATATATAATATGATCAGCAGTGTGTAGTCTGTAACACTGGTTCTGCTAGAAGGAGATTGTAGCATTATCTTGTAGCATGCATTCTGTAGCTTGTATAATTTAACATGAGTCTGAAGCATGCAGAATGTAGCCTGTGGCTTATAGTATCTAACATTTAGCATATATCCTGTAGGATGTGGCCTGTAGCAAGTAGCATGTGGCTGCGGCATTGTAATCTGTAACATGTATCCCGTAGCTTGTATTATGAAGTATGCATAATGTAACATATAGTCTATAACATGTAGTTTGTAGTATGTATATTGTAGTCTGATTGATTGATTGATTGATTGATTGATTGATTTAGGAACCGACATCACAGCATTCGGGGCATTCCCATAAACGCTCCGTCCCCATCATCAGAAGCCAGCGAAGAGTTCCAACCCCAATAGTACCAGTAGCAATCTGATTATATGTGCTTCTCGCCTTTCCTCTAAGCGTCGAGCATCGGCCAGATCTCCTCGTCACTCCACGCTGTCGCATTCTTGCCAGACCATGGTGATCCATTTGCTCCTCCGAGGTGTACATGTCCTCCCACAAGGCCGCAACCACGTCTGCCTTATCATGCATCAATACTCCACCAAGTTTTGCAGAGCCAGCCAATCTGTCTGCCTGTTCATTCCCCAGTATACCAGCATGCCCCGGAGAAAAGATCCAGACGATGCTTGCCACCCGTGACTTCCGAAGCGAAGCAAGCCACTCGGCACGAAGCTTGCCTGTCCTCACCCTACTCAGCATGCTTTCTGTGTCAGTTACAATCACGATGTGTGTGTGTATCGTATTCTCCATCCAGCGGAAAGCTGCACTGACTGCCTCCACCTCCATTCTTAAGCTAGATGTTGTGGTATCATATGCCAAGCTCTCCTGCACCAAACGTCAACCATTGTTAGACTTTGCCAAGAAACCCCAGGCACTTCTACTACCTCCCAACACCGAACCATCTGTGTAGATAATCACATCACCCGAGTGAGCATTGTCCTGAATTAGTTGCTGGATTTCCACTTCCGTGGCCCCTGCTGGCCACTCCCTGCACTCCCGGCTCAATATGATTATAACTCTGCACAAGTATGTCTGCTCTGCTGGCACTCTGACTTGCAGTGGTTAGAACGTAACATGTCATGTATATTGTAGAAAGTAGCCTGTAGTCTAGCATGTATAATGCAGTCTGTAACAGATAGCCTATAGTGTGTATATATAGCATGCATAATGTAGTTTGCACAATGTTGCATGTATAATGTAATTTGTACAATGTAGCGTGTATGCTTTAGATTACTTTAGAATATATTCTGCAGCATGTAGTCTGTGTATGTAGTGTGGTGGCTGCAGTGTGTAGTGTGTGTTCTGCAGCATGTAGTCTGTGTATGTAGTGTGGTGGCTGCAGTGTGTAGTGTGTGTTCTGCAGCATGTAGTCTGTGTATGTAGTGTGGTGGCTGCAGTGTGTAGTGTGTGTTCTACAGCATGTAGTCTGTGTATGTAGTGTGGTGGCTGCAGTGTGTAGTGTGTGTTCTACAGCATGTAGTCTGTGTATGTAGTGTGGTGGCTGCAGTGTGTAGTGTGTGTTCTGCAGCATGCAGTCTGTGTATGTAGCCTCTGTCATGTAGCCTGTAGCGTGCTTTAACTCTTTGTTTAACTGTTAGCGGCCAGTATTTGGGGCTGGTGTTGGGAAGCCTGTAATCACGGCATGAAACTTTCATATTTTATTTCGTTTCATCGTTTGGTTACAGTTTTTAAACGTGTCTATTATAACTTTTTCAGGACATTGCAATCAACACCAGCATTTTACTGCCGTTGTTGATGTCTTGGCAAGTTTTACGTTCAGTAATTTGCCATTGTTTTCTGAACGACCGACTCCCATACCAACACGTTAAAATCAGCGAGACACGGTCTGCTGCCAAATCGGTCACCGCTGTGTTTCGAACGCGAGTAGGCGGCATTTCGAATCGCGTTCGTAACGCCATTGCTACGGAGTCCAACCTGACATTAAAATAATGTAGTTTTGCACACACGCAAAAAAAAAAAAACGTGAAATCTACGACCTCCTATATTATTAATTTCTCTCTTCACTTCTCTTTCCCGTGCGGATTAGATTCTCCTGTATTTGTTGTGCCCTGTGGATTCCTGACAATTGCATTTCTAGTGATACTATTCTCCGATGTTTCTCAGTGTGTGTCCTACACAGCGTTATGAGTCTTTCCCCCCCGCCTATCGGTTCTGTGGCATTTGTATAGCTCTCTCAACGAGCTCCACATTGCTGATTCTGTCGTACCGTTTTAGTGGGAGGCGACGTTTTAGAAATTCAAAACAATGTTTTCCCGTCGTGAATTTGAATAATGCAGACATAATCAATAGATTGCACAATTTATTGCCTGGCATTATTTTACTGTATCTCTTCAGGTACATACTGCAGAATTCACACAATGAAGTAAAATAACTAGATAAATCATTCAAGCTGAAATATACACATGATTCGCACAGTAATGTCACTTGTCTACCATGGTAATTTTAATCTCACTAACATGTCTTTCTGTTTGCACAAAATTGGTTTGTGTAGCTTAATCACTATGGCTTCTGCAAACTTTAACCATCGTTAATTCCTATAATTCTAACGGAGAATGTTGCCGTGACTGTAACTTGTAGTGATAGAATCTGGGAGTAACGTGAACTGGATGTTAGGGTAACTGTAACCGTAGAGTAAAATCTAGCTGCCGATAATTATGGCCTCAGGTTCCCGCCGGTAGGCAGATGATCTCCTTATACTTTATACAGACAGCGGTGACGGTCAAGGACCTCTGTTGTCACTTCCAAGGAGGAAAGCAATGGCAAACTACCTTCTTTAGATGATGTCTGGAACGTCATGATTCGTCAATTCACATAATAAAACACTGTCAGTTGCAGCGAGAAAAAGTATGTTGAATTGCTATATTGAATCTATACTGTTATATACATGTCAAACATGTAAAATAAGCAGACAAGTTGAGAAACATCTAATGACAGTGGACATGTGGTTTCTGGGGAAAATGCAAATAACACTATGGGTAGACAGATGAGGAAGTTCTGTAAGAAATCAGTGAACACCGTACATTGATTAGAGAAATTAGACGTAGACAGATGAGAATGTTCTGTAAGAAATCAGTGAACATCGTACATTGATTAGAGAAATTAGACGTAGACAGATGAGGAAGTTCTGTAAGAAATCAGTGAACATCGTACATTGATTAGAGAAATTAGACGTAGACAGATGAGAATGTTCTGTAAGAAATCAGTGAACATCGTACATTGATTAGAGAAATTAGACGTAGACAGATGAGAATGTTCTGTAAGAAATCAGTGAACATCGTACATTGATTAGAGAAATTAGACGTAGACAGTCGATAGTTTTCGCTGGGCACGTTAACGGGAGAAATACACTAGAAAACTTAGTGGCAGTTAGCAAAACTGATGACGTAGGAACAAGGGGAGGATACCGAGATAAACACACGGATGGCTTGGCCATATGGCATAACCAGGACAAGAAGACAAACCTTATCCACGACTCTGGCGATCGTGTGATATAGCGAGCTATGACCGCCCACGCTGACCGCGTGATATAGCGAGCTATAACCGCCCACGCTGATCGTGTGATATAGCGAGCTATGACCGCCCACGCTAATCGTGTGATATAGCGAGCTATGACCGCCCACGCTAATCGATTGATATAGCGAGCTATGACCGCCCACGCTGATCGGCATGGCACATGATGCCGATATTTAAAAAAAAACTACATTCTAACAATTGATCACCATTGTAAAATGATCAAGGTCAGACTTAATATGTTGTAAGGGTAGTCGTAACTTGTAATTGTAGTTGTAAAATAGTGCAACTACGGTCGCAAAATGTTTGCTGGAGCAGAAGTAGGGAATGCCAACAAACAATTGTCTGGGGCAGTCTGAAATCACATGGCTTGTACTGGCTGTCTTGTCAATTCTTGGGCACCAAAACGCGACAGTGACGCTCGATTAGACACGATTAAGTATTTGTCAAAGAAATCAAAGATCGGCCCAAGCAGAATCTTTCCTTCTAGGGGGCAAAAATTGGCAAACAGCGATATCAAATCTCTTTTACGATCAAGGGATTACCTCCTCTTATTCCTATGTTGAGCAAAGGGAAAGGGGATGTAACTGCACACATGTTCATTTGATTAAAGGAGCTGTGCTGATTAATTCAAAATTGATTAGGGCATCCCCTGTTTGTCGTTACGAGCAAAGTCCCAGGTCTTGCCTCTGGTGTCACATCGGATTTCAAGATAAGATCAGAGAAATCTGCCAGCCCGCGATCTCTGATAGCGCCATTTTCATTTCCATGCAAATGACGGCAGAGTTTTGGGCGGGAAGGAGCTTGCCTTGCCAGTCGCTTTGGCTCTTGTTCCGCTCCGAAGGATTGCAGACTTCATTTTTGACAAACGTCGAGAGATGGAAGCAGACGATAAAGGTCGCATAAATTTGTTTTCCCAGAACGATTTAGAGCTTTCAGCGCATTTTCTCCACGATTTAGACCAGAGATTTAAACTCACGACGTTTTCATTTGTTCTGTAAATCAATATTTACAACTTTGAATACATTTGTTTCATTATTTATTGTTTTATTGTATTTTCTTGTTTGAAGATGTCGGCTTGTAGTCTTTTCAAAGCTCTGATTTTACCCGCGTTCGAGTTTTTATGTGTATTTCGCAGTTGCTTGTTTAAAAACAAACTAACTTATTGAATTATTAACTCAATACACATACATAACTATTAGGGAACCCTTTGAGGACACTACGACAGCTCATAAATAAATTCACAAGGATTGTTTGTCACTCATAGAAGTAGAAGAAAGGAGTAGAGAACAGACCAGACAACATAAACATTGAAAACTATAGTTACCCCACAGGATTCAAACACCGGATGTCTGGTTGGTCACGTCCCGAAGTACACTTGTTCCTGCAGCCAGGCGCTGTTGTCATTGGGAGGTGGCAGGTGGGAATCCTCGCAACAATAGCTTCCATATTGTATGTTATCTAGTGCATCCTCTACTCTCTATGTCTTTCTTCTATGAGAACCAAACCAAACGTGTGTGTTTATGTATGAGCTGAATTATGACCCCATCAAGCTAACTGACTAAATCTGGCCCGCCTTGAAGGAATTTCCAGTCACAGAGAAGACAATTCTCTAAGACGTGTTGTGACGGATCCAGACAGTAACTGGACAAGTTGGTTAATTCCATAGATGTTCTCCGAGTGGGGTTCATTGTTCAGATAGTAGACTTACCGCAATGTGTAGATAATTATTATATTGGAACCTTGCCGCCTTGACAGACGATAGTTTATTGCATTGTATTTAAAAAAAAAGACATCATAACTACAACCCTTGGCTATAGATAATGTGGCTGGAACGAGCAATTCTCGCCGTAAATGTTCATCCAGGATGAGTGCATGTGATCACATGGTCATTTCCACCATCACGCACCATCTGATGATCTCAATGTTTGACATACTTGCAATCATTTTCTCCTTTGTCTTTATTCCATTCCTGATCTGTTCCCTCTATGCAGTGCGATCAGCGGCATCTGCTCCCAGTGAGTAATATCAATGACTACATCGTTCATGTCCCGCTTACACATCTTTCTAGTTGTATTAAAGCTCTTGAAATTCAAGTATTGGCCAGACAGGCATTTTGCATCTGTCCAACACACGCATAGTCTGGTAAGGACCCTGTTTAACTGAGCTAGAGCGATGTGCTCCGACAATACACTAATAGAAGAACTAACATCATAAACCCGACTCTGCAGTCTAATGGGTATCCAACCGATTTCATTAAGCGTCACTGCCAGCTACCCAAACCCACCACCACAGAATCATCGGTTCCCAAACTTCAAGTAATTCTTCGCTGACATTTCGAGCAGACGACGTCATGAAAGGAATACACAATCAACTTAAAACAGTTGTAAGTGTAACATTATTTGCTGCTGAACCAATGATCAGATATAAAACCACCACGATACCTACTCCATCTGTGAAAGATATATTGTCTCCGTTCACCAAAATAAAACTGTATTTATCAAATCAAACCCTGTGCAGTCGACATGTCATACAACACTATCTCTCATTCCCTGCTAATGTGCGATCATAAAGTGATCAAAGAAGATACGTTTCGTATATTTATTCGACGAACAATAAACGATTGCTCAAATATACCGAAGATCTTGCAGTTAGGCAATTCCAGCCATGTTTTTTTTTACAGACAGAAAGACTTCGTTATAAATTTGCGATTACTGTGTAGAAATAAAATGCTCCATATTCGAACAATATAAATGACAATGTGTTTCAAGTACTTCAGCCAAAGTATAATTTATTAATTCACTACATATTGTATACAGTATAACAGCAGTATGGCGAGGAGATGCAAAGAAATATGGAAGGCAACAAATAAATTCAACAACCTGTATTATGGCTCTGTGTTTCAATCCACTACGGGAACACATTGTTGTGAATGTCTTTGGTAGTGTTTCTGATGAAAGCTGTGTGGACCGAAACATCAGTTGTCTTGTTATCAAGGCCTGACGAGAACCTTGAAGCATAATGCCGTGTGTATGTATGTGAGTGTTCGACTTTCTAGGTCAGCAGTGGCGTTGTTCTGGGAAGAGGGGACCACACGGGATTAGCCTGGAGCATGCCTGGCACGTGACCCCTGCTCAAGTGATTTAGTCACGTGGCGGACTTAGGTTAAATTACATGTTCTCAGGTTGCACTCTTTCTATCCTGTTGTTGTCACTTTTGTTGTCGACTTCGGTGTCTCTTTTCTTGGGGTATTTGAATCAGTTCTCTTGTGATGTTTGAGACGTGTCTCTTCTCTTGTGATGTATGAGACGTGTCTCTTCTCTTGTGATATTTGAGACGTGTCTCTTCTCTTGTGATGTTTGAGACGTGTCTCTTCTCTTGTGATGTTTGAGACGTGTCTCATCTCTTGTGATGTTTGAGACGTGTCTCTTCTCTTGTGATGTTTGAGACGTGTCTCTTCTCTTGTGATGTTTGAGACGTGTCTCTTCTCTTGTGACGTTTGAGACGTGTCTCTTCTCTTGTGATGTTTGAGACGTGTCTCTTCTCTTGTGATGTTTGAATCAGTTCTCTTGTGATGTTTGAGACGTGTCTCTTCTCTTGTGATGTTTGAGACGTGTTTCTTCTCTTGTGATGTTTGAATCAGTTCTTTTGCGATGTTTGAGACGCGTCTATTCTCTTTTGGTGTTTGAATCAGTTCTCTTGTGATGTTTGAGACGTGCATCTTCTCTTGTGATGTTTTAGACATATCTCTTCACATGTGATGTTTGAGACGTGTCTCTTCTCTTGTGATGTTTGAGACGTGTATCTTTTCTTGGGGTATTTGAATCAGTTCTCGTGCGATGTTTGAGGCGTGTCTCTTCTCTTGTGATGTTTGGGACATGTCTCTTCTCTTGTGATGTTTGAATCAGTCCTCTTGTGGTGTTTGAGACATGTCTCTTCTCTTGTGATGTTTGAATCAGTTCTCTTGTGGTGTTTGAGACGTGCATCTTCTCTTGTGATGTTTTAGACATATCTCTTCACATGTGATGTTTGAGACGTGTCTCTTCTCTTGTGGTGTTTGAGACGTGTCTCTTCTCTTGTGATGTTTGAATCAGTTCTCTTGTGGTGTTTGAGACGTGTCTCTTCTCTTGTGATGTTTGAGACATGTCTCTTCTCTTGTGGTGTTTGAATCAGTTCTCTTGTGGTGTTTGAGACATGTCTCTTCTCTTGTGGTGTTTGAGACATGTCTCTTCTCATGTGATGTTTGAATCAGTTCTCTTGTGGTGTTTGAGACGTGTCTCTTCTCTTGTGATGTTTGAGACATGTCTCTTCTCTTGTGGTGTTTGAATCAGTTCTCTTGTGGTGTTTGAAACATGTCTCTTCTCTTGTGGTGTTTGAGACATGTCTCTTCTCATGTGATGTTTGAATGAATCAGTTCTCTTGTGGTGTTTGAGACGTGTCTCTTCTCTTGTGATGTTTTAGATGTTTTAGACTATCTCTTCTCTTGTGATGTTTGAGAAGTGTCTCTTCTGTTGTGATATTTGAATCAATTCTCTTGTGGTGTATGAGACGTGTCTCTTCTCTTGTGATGTTTGAATCAGTTCTCTTGTGGTGTGTGAGACGTGTCTCTTCTCTTGTGATGTTTTAATCAGTTTTCTTGTGGTGTTTGGGACATGTCTCTTCTGTTGTGGTGTTTGAGACGTGTCTCTTCTCTTGTGATGTTTGAGACGTCTCTCTTCTCATGTGATGATTTTAGACGTGTCCCTTTTCTTGAGGTATTTGAATCAGTTCTCTTGTGATGTTTGAGACGCGTCTCTTCTCTTGTAGTTTGAATCAGTTCTCTTGTGATGTTTGAGACGCGTCTCTTCTATTGTAGTGTTTGAATCAGTTCTCTTGTGATGTTTGAGAGTGTCTCTTCTCATGTGATACCTGAAACATTTGTCTTCTCTTGTAATACCTGAAACATTTGTCTTCTCATGTGATACCTGAAACATTTGTCTTCTCGTGTGATACCGGAAACATTTGTCTTCTCGTGTGATGTCTGAAACATTTATCTTCTCGTGTGATATCTGAAACATTTGTCTTCTCGTGTGATGTCTGAAACATTTATCTTCTCGTGTTATGTCTGAAACATTTGTCTTCTCGTGTGATGTCTGGAAACATTTGTCTTCTCGTGTGATGTCATTCAATAAACAACACCAATACAGGGACAATAAACAACACCACTACAGGGACAATAAACAACACCAATACAGAGGACACTAAACAATACCGATACAGGGACAATAAACAACACCAATACAGGGACAATAAACAACACCACTACAGGGACAATAAACAACACCAATACAGGGACAATAAACAACACTACTACAGGGACAATAAACAACACCAATACAGGGACAATAAACAACACCACTACAGGGACAATAAATAACACCACTACAGGGACAATAAACAACACCAATACAGGGACAATAAACAACACCACTACAGGGACAATAACCAACACCGATACAGGGACAATAAACAACACCAATACAGGGACAATAAACAACACCACTACAGGGACAATAAACAACACGAATACAGGGACAATAAACAACACCAATACAGGGACAATAAACAACACCACTACAGGGACAATAAATAACACCACTACAGGGACAATAAACAACACCAATACAGGCACAATAAACAACACCACTACAGGGACAATAAACAACACCAATACAGGGACAATAAACAACACCACTACAGGGACAATAAACAACACCAATACAGGGACAATAAACAACACCGATACAGGGACAATAAACAACACTAATACAGGGACAATAAACAACACCAATACAGGGACAATAAACAACACCAATACAGGGACAATAAACAACACCAATACAGGGACAATAAACAACACCAATACAGGGACAATAAACAACACTAATACAGTGACAATAAACAACACCAATACAGGGACAATAAACAACACCACTACAGGGACAATAAACAACACGAATACAGGGACAATAAACAACACTAATACAGGGACAATAAACAATACCAATACAGGGACAATAAACAACACCAATACAGGGACAATAAACAACACTACTACAGGGACAATAAACAACACCAATACAGGGACAATAAACAACACCAATACAGGGACAATAAACAACACCAATACAGGACAATAAACAACACTAATACAGGGACAATAAACAACACCATACAGGGACAATAAACAACACTCAATACCAGGGACAATAAACAACACTAATACAGGGACAATAAACAACACCAATACAGGGACAATAACAACACCAATACAGGGACCAATAAACAACACCAATACAGGGACAATAAACAACACCAATACATGGACAATAAACAACACTAATACAAGGGACAATAAACAACACCAATACAGGGACAATAAACAACACCAATACAGGGACAATAAACAACACCAATACAGGGACAATAAACAACACTAATACAGGGACAATAAACAACACCAATACAGGGACAATAAACAACACCAATACAGGGACAATAAACAACACCAATACAGGGACAATAAACAACACTAATACAGGGACAATAAACAACACCAATACAGGGACAATAAACAACACCAATACAGGGACAATAAACAACACCAATACAGGGACAATAAACAACACCAATACAGGGACAATAAACAACACCAATACAGGGACAATAAACAACACGAATACAGGGACAATAAACAACACCAATACAGGGACAATAAACAACATCAATACAGGGACAATAAACAACACCAATACAGGGACAATAAACAACACCACTACAGGGACAATAAACAACACCAATACAGGGACAATAAACAACACAATACAGGGACAATAAACAACACCAATACAGGGACAATAAACAACACCAATACAGGGACAATAAACAACACCAATACAGGGACAATAAACAACACCAATACAGGGACAATAAACAACACCACTACAGGGACAATAAACAACACCAATACAGGGACAATAAACAACACGAATACAGGGACAATAACAACACAATACCGGGACAATAAACAACACCAATACAGGACAATAAACAACCCATCACACAAAAAACCAACCCCAAAAGGGAAAAAAACACCAATACAGGGAATAAACAACAAAAGGGACAAACAAAAACCATACAGGGACAAAACAACACACAAGGGAAAAAAAAAACCAAAAATAAACAACACCAAACAGGAACAAAAAAAACACAACAGGGACAAAAAAACCAAACAGGACATAAACAAACCATACAGGGACAATAACAAAACAACAACACAAAACAAACATAAGGGACAATAAAAAAAACCCAATAAGGGACAATAAAAACACCAATACAGGGAAAAACAATAAACAATAAGGACAATAAACAAACAAAAACAAAACAAACAACAACAAAAACCACACAAAACAAAACAAACCAACCAACACCAACAAAACAAAAACCACAAACGGGACAAAAACAAACCAATACAGGGAACAATAAACAACTAATACGGGGACAAAAACAACACCAAACAGGGACAAAAACAACACCAACAGGGACAATAAACAACACCTAATACAGGGACAAGTAAACAACACAATACAGGGACAATAAACAACACCAATACAGGGACAATAAACAACACCAATACAGGGACAATAAACAACACCAATCCAGGGACAATAACACACAACCAATACAGGGACAATAAACAACACCACTACAGGGACAATAAACAACACCAATACAGGGACAATAACAAACTCAATACAGGGACAATAAACAACACCACTACAGGGACAATAAACAACACGAATTACAGGGACAATAAACAACACCTAATACAGGGACAATAAACAACACAATACAGGGACAATAAACAACACCAATACAGGGACAATAAACAACACTAATACAGGGACAATAAACAACACCAATACAGGGACAATAATAACAACCGAATACAGGGACAATAAACAACACCAATACATGGACAATAAACAACACCAATACAGGACAATAAACAACACTAATACAGGGACAATAAACAACACCAATACAGGGACAATAAACAACACCATCCTACAGGGACAATAAACAACACCTAATACAGGGGACAATAAACAACACCACTACAGGGACAATAAACACACCAATACAGGGACAATAAACAACACCAATACAGGGACATAAACAACACAATACAGGGACAATAAACACACCAATACAGGGACAATAAACAACCCACTACAGGGCAATAAACAACACCATACAGGGACAATAACAACACCAATACAGGGGACAAATAAACAACACCAATACAGGGACAATAAACAAGCACCACTACAGGGACAATAAACAACACCAATACAGGGACAATAAACAACACAATACAGGGACAATAAACAACACAATACAGGGACAATAAACAACACCAATACAGGGACAATAAACAACACCATACAGGGACAATAACAACACGAATACAGGGACAATAAACAACACTACTACAGGGACAATAAACAACACAATACAGGGACAATAAACAACACCAATACAGGGACAATAAACAACACAATACAGGGACAATAAACAACGACCGATACGGACAATAAACAACACACATACAGGGACAAAACAACACCAATATAGGACAAAAACAACACATACAGGGAAAACAACACCAATAAGGCAATAACCAAACCACTACAGGGACAAAAACAAACACCAATACGGGACAAAAAACAACCCACTACAGGGACATAAAACCCCAAAAAAAACCAAAAAACAAAAGGACAAAAACAACACAAAAGGACAAAAAACCCAATATGGGACAAAAACAACACCAACAGGACAAAAAAAACCCGGGACAAAAACAACACCATACAGGGACAATAAAAACCCCAAATAAGGGACAATAAACAACACCATAGGGGACAATAAAAACCCCAATACAGGGACAATAAAAAACACAATACAGGGAAAATAAAAACACCAATACAGGGACAATAAAAACAAAACGGGAAAATAAAAAACCCCAAAAGGGGAAAAAAAAAACCCCCAGGGACAATAAACAACCCCAATACAGGGAAAATAAACAACCCCAAATACAGGGAAAAAATAAACAAAACACCACTACAGGGACAATAAACAACACCAATACAGGGGACAATAACAACACACAATACAGGGACAATAAACAACTCGAATACAGGGACAATAAACAACTCGAATACAGGGACAATAAACAACACCAATACAGGGACAATAAACAACACCAATACAGGGACAATAAACAACTCGAATACAGGGACAATAAACAACACCAATACAGGGACAATAAACAACACCACTACAGGGACAATAACAACACAATACAGGGACAATAAACAACACCAATAAAGGGGACAATAAATAACACCAATACAGGGACAATAAACAACACCACTACATGGACAATAACAACACAATACAGGGACAATAAACAAACACAACTACAGGGACAATAAACTAACACTAATACAGGGACAATAAACAACACCAATACAGGGACAATAAACAACACTATACAGGGACAATAAACAACACAACTACAGGGACAATAAAACAACACCAATATAGGGACAATAACCAACACCATACAGGGACAATAACAACAACCAATACAGGGACAATAACCACACCAATACAGGGACAATAACAACACCAATACAGGGACAATAAACAACACCAATAACAGGACAATAAACAACACCAATACAGGGAACAATAAACCAACACCAATACAGGCACAATAAACAACATCAATACAGGGACAATAAACAACACCAATATAGGGACAATAAACAACACCACTACAGGGACAATAAATAACACCAATACAGGGACAATAAACAACACCACTACAGGGACATAAATAACACCAATACTAGGGACAATAAACAACACCACTACAGGGACAATAAATAACACCAATACAGGGACAATAAACAACACCACTACAGGGACAATAAATAACACCAATACAGGGACAATAAACAACACCAATACAGGCACAATAAACAACACCAATAGAGGGACAATAAATAACACACGATACAGGGACAATAAACAACACCAATACAGGACAATAAACAACACCACATACAGGGACAATAAACAACACCAATACAGGGACAATAAACACACCAATACAGGGGACAATAAACAACACCAATACAGGGACAATAAACAACACCAATACAGGACAATAAACAACACGATACAGGGACAATAAACATACACCAATACAGGGACAATAAACAACACCAATACAGGGACAATAAACAACACTAATACAGGGACAATAAACAACACCAATACAGGGACAATAAACAACACCAATACAGGGACAATAAACAACACCAATACAGGGACAATAAACAACACCACTACAGGGACAATAAACAACACTAATACAGGGACAATAAACAACACCAATACAGGGACAATAAACAACACCAATACAGGGACAATAAACAACACGAATACAGGGACAATAAACAACACTAATACAGGACATTACAACCAATACAGGGACAATAAACAACACCAATACAGGGACAATAACAACACTAATACAGGGGAACAGTAACAACACCTAATACAGGGACAATAAACAACACTAATACAGGGACAGTAAACAACACTAATACAGGGACATCACCAGGGTGTGATAACAGCACATGTTAATGATTAACGCTGACGCAGAACACAGTGAGAACATATTTCACGCGTTACGTCAACAAACATGAATATTGTCAAAGACATATCACCAATTAATATGACCAATATATATCCCAAAAACAAAACATCGCGATGTGAATTTATGTATCACTTACAGAACATTTGCCGTATTAAGGCATACAAGCAAAATTGTATTTGCAATAATGAAAAAAGAAAATAGAAGAAAACATAAGGCAAGCTGACTGTAGACGAATCGGGAGTGCACACGACAACATATTTAATATGAAGGCATTAATAGAAGAAGAAACTAGCAGAAAGCACAGTGTAGATTTGTGCTACTCAAAGACATTTGACTGTGCAGAACATGAATAGTTATGGGACATACTTCAGCAAGTGGATAGTTGGAAATATCTAGGGGACATTTATAACATCAGATGGAAGATGCACGACAGAGATTAAGTGGATAGTTTTAAATATCTAGGGGCATTTATAACATCAGATGGAAGATGCACGACAGAGATCAAGAGCAGAATAGGGCAGGCAAAGGCTGCGTTTAATAACATGGAAAACTATCTCATGCAATAAGTCACTATCATTGAATGTAAGAAAGAGAGTGCTGAAGTGCTATATACAACCTGTTTTGCTGTATGACTGTGAATCTTGGAATGTAACTGAATAAATTAGGAAGAGATTGGAAGCAACAGAGATGACGGTTCCTGGGACTAATGTTGCCAATTCCTTGGACTGCCAAAGTAACTAACAACGACTGCCTGAAAGAGGCTAATGAAAATTATATACAACAATAAGAAAGATGCAAACAGCTTTTTTGGGTCATGTGCTGAGAAGAGAGGCATTGGATAACATCGTGACAACTGAAATGTCGAGGGGAAGAAAGGCAGAGGCAGACCACGAGAAATGATGCTGGATGGATTGCGACAGTGGCATGGAGGAATATCAACAGCAGAGTTGATCCAGAAAACCAAAGACCGAGATCTGTGGAGAGTCATGAACGCCTACGCCAGCGGGCATGGCACTTGATGATGACGACGGATACACTGAATTTTTTTTTTTTTTTTTGGGTGCATATCCTTTACAGGGCATCGCTGTCAACATCAGCATCTGTCAGCTGATTGTTGATTTCTTGGCAAGATTACGCTCAGTAGTTTGCAATACCCAGAATACAGATAATAAAAAACACTACAGACTACAGTGAACAATCGGCCGCAGTGAGGTTATGTGATGATGTAACGTATTGATTTTATATAGAACAGGGAGTTAGATAGGGCTGCGTTTTGTCCCTTTATCTGTTTAACTGATACAGTTAAACATCGATATGGAACAATATGATCTATTTGTAATCGAACAAATAGAAATACCTAACTTAGATATGCGGACCACACAGTATTACTTTCTACGCCACAAATGAGAATTGAGAAACTAAGAAACCCATCGGAGCAGCAAAGTACACTTTGTATCTCTGTGCCCATACACACAAATTAAACGTAATAACCGTAATAACAGACGAGAAACAAATATGTCAATAAATAATGTTTTTATAATTGGAGATAAATTACAGAAAGTGAGCTTTTGTGAATATCCAGGGTCACAGCTGGTCAGCGATGGAAATAAGATGACAGAAATTAAAAGAGCAAACCCCGGGAAGGTAATAACACGGCCAACAAATGCCTGAAGAAGTCGGATGTGTCGGCTGAAAGGTTCAACTATGGCAGCTCTGATGTAAACAGGCACAACACAATTAATCTAAAACAACATTCCGGACGAGCGCAGAAGAAGAAGAAAAGAGCAAACATTGTTCAGTAAAAACTAAAGCAGTGAAAACTATTATAGACTGAAACAGGTGGAACAGCAAACATCCGGACACTCAGAGCATGCACGTTCTTGGTGTTAACACGGGGCTTGCGGAACTTCCACATGTAACATATCAGCTGCCAAATGGAGAAGAGCGTTCGATCTTAAACTTCTCGTGTGCTGATGTCGAGGTAGCTGGTTCAACTCCTACACTGGTCAGTTGACTAAAGTGTTGTCTTCTCATCCTTGACTTGAGGACGTAAATTACAGTATTTCTGAAGTCGGAATGGGTTCGCCTGATGGCGAGGGACACTGGTAATAGGGAAATTTGATCCACACGCAAAAATCATTCCAGTGCACAAGAAGTACTAGCATGTGGATGAACTACACTTGAGTTCAAAGTGAACTATTGTTTAAAAAAATCAACTGAAAAATATATGCGCCTGTGAATATAAGTGGTGTCTCCTGTACACGCGGCGATTGGCTATTCTCTCAAGTCACAACAAGGACACGGATGAGTAACATGTGTTGATATGTTCATGTTGAGTTGTTCATGTAGTTGAGTCAATGTATGTTGATATGTTCATGTTGAGTTGTTCTTGTACACAGAGCACATCATTCAAGACTGGCGAATCAGCCATGTGTACACGCGCAGACAGCAGATCACATGCTCCAAGACTACCCAGAGTAGTTCTAGGCAAACCTTCTGGCCCGGAGAAAGAACAGTGAAGGATAAACTACGTTGACCAATGAGTGAACTTGACAAGACAGTGACGTTCATACAAGAGACAACATTGCAGACACAGACAAATTTCAAGTGACCGAAAGAACAAGAATCAACATAACTAGGACATCTGGCTTATGGTAGAGAGAAGTTTGAGTCTGTCAAGTGCGCTGATGACAAGGTAGGCGGTTCCACCCCTACACCGGCATTCAGTTGGTTTCTGTCTTTCAGAAAGTAATCGCATGCTAATGAACGTAGTTGTCTAGAAAACCAACATGGGGCTGATCGCAACGTCTTGGAGAGGATATGCAACATTTGTTAATGGCAAAAGAGGGGAGAGGGGGGGGGGGGGGTGTTCTGCGGTGGACATACCAATGGTCGATCATTGTATGTTGATAGGTTGGGTGTGCATGTGTGTTGATACAGTGCAGACCGCTTTAGGCCAGGGGTGGGCAAACTTTTCGTGCGGAGGGCCGCATTGACAAATGTAAAGCTATTGGCGGGCCGCATATATATATATATATATATATATATATATATATATATATATATATATATATATATAGATATATATATATATATATATATATATATATATATATATATATATATATATATATATATATATATATATATATCCATTTTGTTTACAGCAACCTATCACAATAAGTAATTATTAATTATTTATAGGTTATTAAGCAGTATAAATAACTAATTATTGCAATTTTATTTTACTTATACACTTAAACATTATATTTGACAATATGGACAACAACTTTTAATAATTTGTTAACACGATTTTACAACTTGTTATTACAACAAATACTCTTTATTATCTATCAATGGCTTTAATTTAGACACACAGCGACTACATTGTCACTACAGTTGTTGATTTCTAATGAGATGTATGTAACTGCTTGCAATGTTTGGCAATATTCTTGAAATCTATAGCAAGTTTACTTGTTGAAATTCGCATGACAGCATGCAAGTTGCAGTCCGACAATAAAGACCTATTCTTAGATTTGTTGCTCTTCAAGCAAGAGAATGCTTGTTCGAAAATGTATGTTGATCCAAATAATGATAAAATGATTCTTGTGATAAAGATCCATAGAAATCCAGCAAACCATCTGTCTTCGAATTTCTCTTTCGGATCATGATCTGCTTGTAAGTCAAGCAGCTCCAACTGTATGTCCTCTGTGACTATATCAGCTTCTGCACTAAAAGGTGAACTGAGAAATTTGAACTATGGCTCTAATTTCTTGAAATCTTGGAATCTCCATCCAAATTCTTCAATCAATGCATCTAATTGGGCTTTGTATTTTTAGTCATTTTACCAGAACTGGTTTCTTGTTTCAGCAAAGGAAGTGATAAAATCTTTTTTTCACTTGCTTGTCTGGAGAACAGTGAGAGTTTTGCCTGAAAATGATTTTACATATACATACAATTCATGTGCAAACACACAATTGCCCTGAAGTTTGACATTCAGTTCATTTAACTTTTCCATAATTTCAATGGCAAACATAAAGTCTAACTGCCATTCTTTATTGGCAATGTTAGTATTAAAGTCACATTCAATGCCCTTCATCTCTAGGAACATCACTATTTCTTCTCTGAGTTCCCACACTCGCCTCAACAACTTGCCGAGACTCAGCCATCGAAAATTGGTGTGGTTCAAGACATCAGAATGTTCAGTTTCCAAATCGTCAAGTAATGACTTGAACTGTATGTGATTAAGTCCTCTTGATCTGATGAAGATGATGCCACTGACAACTGGGTCAATAACATGCTTGATATTCAAAACAGTTTTACACAGACTTTCTTGATGAATCACACAGTGAAGTGGTAATAATGTGTGGTCTGGATATTCTGCTTTAATCGTATCACTTATCAACTTTACCAGACCTACATTGTTTCCAGTCAAGACACGAGCTCCGTCAGTTGTAACACTTGCCATCTTGTTCCAAACCAACCCAGTTCTTTCAATACAGTTAGTAACAGCATTGAATATATCATGGCCTGTGGTTGTGTCTCTGAGTGACTCAACACCGAAAATCTTCATTGAGTTTGAAAGAAGGTTTATTCCAGTATAAAATTCAAAAATTTGGGCAGTATCATGTACATCGGACCTATCCAATGCAAGAGGTCCCAAAAAATTGTTTACTTGATCTTGAAGTTATACTTTAAAAAAAAAATTGTCATGTTTTGTCAAAGTTGACCACAGTTCCTTGAAAGTAATGTTGCAATCTGGTTTTTTTTTTCGGGACACAAATTTTGCTGCTTAGCAAACTTCCTTGATGAACTCGCCATCAAAAAATTGCTTGTTCTGTTTTACAATTGTGTGAAGCACAAGACTAGCTTCAGTTGCAGCATTTGAATTGAAGACTTTTTTAGTGAAAACAGTTGCTGTTTTTCCAAAATTTTTTCACCAAATCAAAGGGATTTCCTTTCCTTTTCTTCGGTCGTTAAATTGATCCCCAAATCGGAAAAATTTTGTTTTTTAAAGTCTTTTTATATTGTACTCCTTGAAGACAGCCACTGACTCACGACACAACCCAAACTGATTTTCTACCCAAATTTTTTTAAAAAAATACTTAGTTGTCCATTCATCATTAAAAAAACGGCACTCATCTTCAATCTTACGTTTGTTATTTACATCATCTACGGTACATAAATTTGGTAAAAAAATTAAAAAAAAACTTAAAAAAAAGTTAAAAAATTTTATTTTAAATGCCCTCGCGGGCCGCATAAAATCACTTGGCGGGCCGCGCGGCCCGGGGTCGTAGTTTGCCCACCCCTGCTTTAGGCGATGTGGATGTGGGGAAATTTTTGTTTATTTTAAACAATGTTGTGCGGTGTGATGTGATTGGGAATGCGTGTGTGTAGACGTCAGTGAGTCTGTATGGGTGTACTTGTGTGTGTGTGTGTGTGTGTGTGTGTGTTGGTGGGGGGGGGGGGAAAAATTGTCTGCGGGCCCCCTTGGGCGTGTAAACCCACCTGGGATGTCAGGTCAACCCATCCTGGCACGGACACCGGGAAATATCGTGGGAAGTACAGGGGGCCCCCATTTGTGTTGACCCCCGTGTCCAGAATGCGGTGGGTCCCCGTATAAAATGGGAATAGCACCGTATGTCCACTGGGACTCAAGGCATGTGAGTCTTCTTGATTATTGCATGGTGGATCTCTCCTCTCTCTCTCTTCTCTTCTCTCCTCTCTCTTCTTCCCCTTCTTCTCTCTCTCGTGTGTGTGTGTGTGTGTGTGTGTGCGCGCGCGCGCAGTGGTTCCAGTTGGTTTGCAGTGGTTCCAAAATCGTTGCATGCCACGGGGTAATTGAAACATTGCGTTACAAAAGTGGAAACACTGGTCACAACGGGTAAAGGGCCCTATTTTGAAAAGTCTCGTAGTGTTGACATGCTTCATATTATACTCAAGCCAAATGATTATTTTCAAGCAGCCAATTGTTATCCCCAGTCATTTATTTAATTTTGTTTGGTTTTTGTGGTCCTTTCTAGCAATCATTTGCGAGTTAATGGCGTGGCCAAGTGTTGTATGAACAGATCATTAAATCACACAGACGTTACAACAAGCATTCAACAATCCACGTGCAATGTCTTTTACACTTCGGGTAATTTATTTCTTAATAATGGAGGCAAATGAAATTTTTCAGGCATTTGTTAAGCGTGACACCGGCTAGAAGCCAGATTTGAACCAAGAATAACACAAATCCGTTATGGCTGTTTTCATAAAAGCCTTCCCAGATTTTTTTTAAAGACATGTTTGCCCAGGCTCCACGCCGAGAGCAGCAAAAAATGTTTGGGAACAGCAAATTGCCCTTTTACCAAAAAAGCATTTGGCTTCCAATTCGTCTAAATTGAGTTGGGTTTTTGGGGTTGGTAATTAAATAAAAATACCGCCGTCTCCTCCAGCGGAAATTGGCCAACTCGACCACGTTTCTCTCGGGCCGGGTCCCTCCAGTCGGGGAGAATCAAACCCAGCCAAAAATTATTTTTTTTTTGGGGAATCAATGGTTTACCAGGCGGGGGGGTTTTGTTTGATCGGGCACAATAATATCGCCAGATATGAGTAAATAGTTGTTCTGTCAGATTTTTCTGTTTGTTGTGCCAAAATCTATGCCGCTTGGAATAATTTTCTTCATTGATTGAAAAACACGCGAAGCCGAATTTTTATGTGTAAATTTATTAGCGGTTTGCCGCGCCTCTGTAAATCCACGAAGACAAAAAAAAAAAAATTTTTCTAAAAAAGAATCACAGAAAGGGAGAATTATGTTTGTTGGGTGTGGATTTTATTGGGGAGTTTTAAAAAAACTCTCCCATGGTTACCGGGGCGTTGAGTACCACATCAGTATGAAAAGTAATGGGTGGTAACCTCCTATATTTTTGACGAGATTGTACTTAGTTAGTCAGTGGTGTTTGCTGTTTTTGTGCCAAAAGGCTTTAGCCGCGTATTGGCCGGTAAACCTTTCCGATTGTACATCCCGTGTTGTTGTTGGTTCTGTCATTACAAGTGCCATATTTATTTCAAAGAACGGAAGTGGTGAATACTAAAACTAGAGATGGTGACAGATAAAAGAGAACGCACAAGGACCAAAAGCAGCATTGCTACCTGTGTATTCATTTGCTTGCGTATATTTACACCTTTGTCTGTTATAATCGGGGGGGAAAAAGGTATTACTATTATAAATCAATGTATTTTTTGAAGTAAAATAAGAATAATGTCCCCGGACGAACCAGTGCCCATTAAAATCAAAAACCAAAAATAAACGGGGGAAAGGGTTTCAGACGTGTAATCCATGATCGACAATGAAATCAGTGGAAAGTTTTCAAGGGAAAAGTGTAAAAAATCAAAAAGTTTCGGGAACCCAAAGAAAAATCAGTGGGGAAAAAATGTAACTGGAAAAACCCTTTGTAAAATCCAAAAAAAAAGAAAGCCCCCGCCCCAAAAAAAAAATGAAGGGGTTTGGAAGTTTGTTTAAAAAAAAAAAAACCCCCCCCCC
>JACEFZ010026193.1:0-81426 GCA_014155875.1 Cepaea nemoralis | reverse complement strand
GTCAGTGCAGCTTTCCGCTGGATGGAGAATACGATACATACGCACATCGTTATTGTAACTGACTCAGAAAGCATGCTGAGTAGGGTGAGGACAGGCAAGCTTCGTGCAGAGTGGCTTGCTTCGCTTCGG
The DNA here is from genome assembly GCA_014155875.1 of Cepaea nemoralis. Taxonomy (NCBI): domain Eukaryota; kingdom Metazoa; phylum Mollusca; class Gastropoda; order Stylommatophora; family Helicidae; genus Cepaea; species Cepaea nemoralis. The sequence goes on along the minus strand of JACEFZ010026193.1, from coordinate 81,297 downwards.
AATTCACGGGTGACAAGCATCGTCTGGATCTTTTCTCCGGGGCATGTTGGTGTGCTGGGGAATGAACATGCGGACAGATTGGCTGGCTCTGCAAAACTTGGTGGAGTATTGATGCATTATAAGGTAGACTGTGGTTGCGGCCTTGTGGGAGCACGTGTACACCTCGGAGGAGCAAATGGATACCATGGTCTGGCAAGAATGCGACAGTGAGGGGTGACGAGGGGATCTGGCCGACGATCGACGCTCAGAGGAAAGGCGAGACGGACATATAATCAGATTGCTACTGGTACTAGTTAGTGTTGGAACTCTTCGCTGGCTGCTGGGGATGGGGACGGCAGCGCTTATGGGAATGCCCCAAATGCTGTGATGTCGGTTCCTAAATCAATCAGTCAATCAATCCCCAGTATCATATATTGTGTTCAGCAGTCTGGTGACTTTATCTATTCCATATTTTTCTAAGGCAGTGATAATTTCTGTTGAGATGTTGTCTGGACCAAGAGTCTTGCCAGATTGCATATGGTTAAGAGCATTCTTCTTCTTCTTCTTCGTTCATCCAGAGTTTGTTTTTTTCGGATGTGATTGCGTTGTGCCTGTTTACAGCAAAGCTGCGTTCTTGCGCCGTTAGGCCGACACATCCGACTTCTGCGGGCATTTGTTGACCGGGTTAACCATCCCGGGTTAAGAGCATTCTGAACTTCTATGTTCAGAATTGATGGTTCTTCATTATTACTCCGAATATCATATTGTTCTTCCCTTGTATCATCATAAAGGTTTCTCACATAATCAGACCACGTATGTAAAATCTCATGTTCTTCTATTATTATTGTCCCATCTTTTGTTTTCAGGCAGCCTGTTGGTGTAGGTGTTCTTTTATTAGTAAGCTCCTGAATTCTTTTGTGCATTAATTTGATACTTTTACTGTTATGTTGTTGTTAAGTTTCTTTGCGGGGGATGAGTGGTCTCGGGGTATTGTGTCCGTCTCGATTGCTGGAGGTCCCGGGGTTAAGCCCAGGTGAGGGCCGGGATATTTTCACGTGGACTCCTAGTAACAAAATGTCCCCTGGTCTCTGGGTAATGAGATTGGACGCCCGAGTGTATTGTTGCGCACGTAAAACATCCCTTGGTAGTTGGAGATTGAAAAAAGAGTATCCTAACGGCGCTGCCCGGGCAAAATTTCGAATTAAAAATCTACCCAATTTATTTCAGGATCCTCGCCCGTGCTAAAGAGTTCGTGCACTGAGTTGAGATTATCCGGTCTCAGGCTTGAGTTAAGAGTAGAACAGAGCCCTTATGGGTTATACTTGTGTGCCGTGATGTTGATCCGTCGACTAAACTTAACTAAATAATTTCTGTGCAATTATTTTCAAGCCATGCTTCTTTCGCTTCTTACATAACGTTCTGACTTTCCTGTGAATCTCTTTATATTCTTGTTTCCAGTTAGTTGTAAAATTTCTTCAGTCATCCATTTCTTACGACCTACTTTCTTTAATGTTGGGATAGTTGTTTCTGCAGCCAAATTTATTGAATTCCTCAGCATTTCTCATTGATCATCCACATCTTGAAATAGAATCTCTAGATCAGACAATACATTAAATCTGTTCTTTACTTCTGTGTTAAAATTGTCTTGTATTTCCTTGTCATTTTGTAATGCACACAGTTCATATTTAGTGTTTCCTGGTTTATACTTGACTTTCTTTAACTTTACCTTCAATGTGCCTCTTGAATATCTTTAACTTTATCTTGAATGTGCCTATAATCAATACGTAATCACTACAGTCTACATTTGGAACTGTTTTTGAGACTGTTAACGCATTTCAACACCTTCTGTTAATCAGAATGTAATTAATCTATCTGGTTTCTAATTCTGCTGTCAAGACTTCTCCATGTCCATAATCTGCTGTGATGTTGCTTAAAGCAGGTATTTCCGACAATAAATTATTGTTATTTTGCCCATTCTACAAGTCTGTATAATCTCTCGTTTCGTTATCCAAAACCATGTTTACCTACTGCGCATTCATCACCTTGAATCCCTACTTTCGCAGTGAAGTCACCCATTATGATGTTTACTTCTTAATTTTTACATTTCTTCAAAGCATTCTCCAAGACATTATAAAATTCATCTACACTATCTGCACTGCCTTCTCCCGTTGGGACATACATTTGAATGACATTTATGTTAAAAGGTCCACGTTTAATTTTACCAATACACTGCCCTGTCTGACACTGCCCAATAGCCTTTAACAGATTGTTATGTTTTCATATCAAGATAATTGTTACCCCTCTTTGCCTTTCCACTCTTCCAGAATACATAATGTAATAAAACACCTGATGGTGGTTCCTGGAATTTGTTCTTATCCTGGACACTCAATGACTACCTCGGATATGTTCTTATCCTGGATATATCATGGTAATTTCCAGCTTTATAGTTTGTTTCTTTTTTCGTTAACTCGCTTTGATCTCGTGGGTAGTCCTTGCTGGACTTATTTGTGCATGTGTATTAGCTGTTCCCCTTCCAATGTCCCTCACCATCAGGTAACTCACTCTGACTTCATAAGTGCTTGTAATTTACGACCCCATGTCAAGGACGAGAAGTCAACATTTTAGCCCAACTGACCGATGTAGGGGTTGATCCTGCTACCTTGCCATCAGCACACCAGATATTTAAGAGCAAACGCTCCTACCCATTCGGGTACGCTGACCTCTACTCTGTATAGTAATTCATCTGGTGTTCTTCTCTTAGACAATGTATAGTGACCCCCAGGGCGTGTCCGTGTCCTAGACACTTGGGGGAGTATCACTTTGTGAGAGGGACATGTTTAGTGGTAAGGCATTCTTTGTTTCGAAGAGATTCCTGACTAATGAGGCGGTCAGGTCTTATCGTGACCGATTCTTGCTAATAGGGTCACATTTGATTACTACGGATTCGTGGCTTGTTAGACGTTCAGATGTGACTATACCGAGTCGAGAATTCTGAGACGGCCTTATATGATTATTACCGATTCGGGGATTCAGAGACGGTCTTATGTGATTATGAGGCCATACAACAGCGACTCGCCGCCTTGTGTGTAAAGACAGGGAATTATGTGGAAGCTGCCGTGATGTGACAATACAGGAGAATGATGAGAACACCGTGGAAGGATAGAAACAATCAATGAAAAACAAAAGAGATCAGCACAGGAAACGGAAGGCCATGGACAGACATAATCACCAGCGCCACACAGCATCAACTGTACAAGAACATACTCGTCTGAAGATTCCTCGTACAGTATCTCTGCACAAAACAGAAACATCATTCATAAAGTCACCGCATTCAGGAGTCTTCCTTGGCCAGCCAAGGGCGGCAAGTCTTGCAAGCAGGTCACTCAACAAGCCGCTGCCTACTTCGTTGAGAAAGGTGTGCAACTACTACTATAACATCGTAACGTTTCACACTTCTTCAGCCATAAGACGCCATATACGGTTGATATTGGTGCTCTACAGTACAACTTCATTCATCATGTGCCGATTAGTAGTATGACTCTTCGCTGGCTGTTGAATGAGGGGACTGAGCACGTATGGGAATGTTCTGAGTGCAGTGATGTCGGTTCTTGACTCAACTCAACTAATCATGTGCCGTTCCGATAAGAGTGGTCAGTCGTGATTCGCCATCTCACTCGATCACCAAAATCATGGATCAGCTCAGTGTTCCTTCTCGACCTTACCACGTGGTTAAGCCATCCAGGTATTTACTTCTCTGCCTTCCCCTTGTTCTTTATCCTTTGATTTTGTCAGTTGTCATCAAGTTCTCCCATTTATTTCTTCTCATATTATGGCCAAAAAATTGTGACTGTCCACGTCTAATTTCTCTAATCAGTGTATGATTTTCATTTGTTTCTTGTAGGACTTGTTCATTGGGTTTTGTTTGTCCATGGTATTCTTTGCATTTTCCTCAGAAACCACATTTGCACAGCCATCAGCTGTTGTTCAGCTTATTTGCTCATTGTCCACGCTTCACATCCATACAAAAGTACAGGTTCTATGTACCCCCTCAACACTTTTTTTCTCCTTGCAACTGACTTCATTTTATAGGTCAGTATGTTATCCATCTTGCAAAAGGCTACCTTCACCATGGCAATTCTTGTTCTAATCTCTTCAAGGCACCTCCCATCAGATGCTATGAGTGTTCCGAGACTTCTTCTTCTTCTGAGTTCATCCGGAGTGGGTTTTTTTTTTTCAGATGTATTTGCGGTGTATTGTTATGCACCCTTGGGCCTAGACCCTTAAGCCAACATATCCGACTTTTGCGTGCGTTTTTGACCAGCTTAGCATTCCTGGGGGACTTTCACTTTTGTGATGCCGTTCACACCCCAGCTGGTCAAGTTAGAACTGTCGAATACTTCACGATCAGCCCTCAAGCGAAGACAGGGACAGTCCATGGGCATTATCCGCCATCCATAGTTGCAGAGCCGGCACATAGCGCTCTGGTGCTGGGCTCACCGAAGGAATCGCCACGTCCTGCTCATGGCTACTTTAATTCCTCACTTCAATATATTGGGCATTTCGTTCGCTACGGGCCGCTCCCCGCACAAACCAGGCTGGTCTGCAGACAGTATCCACTCAGCGAGCTTTCGATTCGGACATGTGCTGTTCGTTGTGCCCTGAAGGCATATATAGTCAGAGCTGTTCCGGGCACGACGGACATTCGGAAAACTAGCTAGTCAGAGCTGTTCCGGCACAAGGACATTCGGAAAACTAGATAGTCAGAGCTGTTCCGGGCACAAGGACATTTCACTCGGACGTTTTTGCGTTGTGCCAGTTTTAATTTGCCACCCTTAGGCCTGCACATCCGACTTCGGCGGGCAGTTTTGATCAGGTTAACCGTCCTGGAGGTTTCGAGAGACATTTTTTGTGGTGTCGCTCACATCTCAGCTGGTCAAGGTAGAACGGTCAAAGACATCACGGTCAACCCTCAAGGGAAGGCAGGGGCAGACCATGGGCATTCCCCGCTATCCAAGGAGGCTTCCATAATTGCAGAGCCGGCACATAGTGCTCTGAGACTGGGCTCACCCGAGGAATCGCCACATCCTGCTCATGGCTGCTTTAATTCCTCACTTCCATGTATTGGGCATTTCGTTTTGCCACTGGTCGCTCCCACACAAACCAGGGACGGACAGTTTTCGGACGACATCCACTCATCAAGCTTTCGCTTCGGACTTCCACGTGATGGATTCGCTAGCCAAGCTTTCCATTTCGTGTTTTTGAGACGTTTTTCCACCTTTGACTACGCTCACTCTATGAGTGTAGATACAGACTTTCATCGTAACCACTTCGTGCGACTGGACCGCTTTGCCACCTTAAGTATCGCTCACGAGGTAGGCTACATGTGCTGCCGGCTCAGCACACTACCTCCATGCATCAGAGAGCGAGTGACGGCCAGGCCCTCTCATCCGGGGATCCCTCATATCCCCCAGCTGAGAGCCTTCGAACAGGTATCTGAACTAAGCATGTAGCGTGCTCAGCATCTCACCTCCATTTTGCAGTAGGTGAGTATCGGCCCGGACTCTCACATCCGAGGGTTTATAGCTTAGAGGCGTTCAGCCATATCCCTCAGCTGAGAGCCTTAGAGTATGTGTCCGGACCAAGAATTTCTGCCTTCGCCTGCCAATTTCTGCCTGATTTGAACTTTTGACTGCTTATCCTCAGTCTACCTGCAGAGCAGCAGGTTGTGTCTCTCTTGGTCTGGCCCCTAACCCAAGTCCTGTCGGACACAATGTTGTGCTGCTTCCGTCGGCTTAGCTCTTGAGGTCATTGGGACCGCAAGCCCCCCCCCCCCCCACCGCGGGCAAGGTGAAGACACATAGCGTGCGGGGGGAGGGGGGGGGGGGGGGGTTCCGAAACGTTGTACCGATTCACTTGTTTAAGAATATTCAATTTACTTGTACATGTATATTACACTTTGGCATTTCCTTCTTCCCAGTGACGACCATAATCTGTGTTCTTACAATTTAATTCAACCCAAGTTGTTCACTGTGTGCAACAATCGCACCTACTAAATGTTGCAAATCGTGCTCATTGTCTGCAATAAATAATGTATCATCCGCATATCTAATTCAAATTCATGATTTGCCAAGCAAGTTTGTGTTTCAGGAGAATTAAATTTACCGATATTGATCGATCTTATAAACTTAAGAGGAACGTTGTAGAGATTAGAGGACAATACACAAAACCCTGTTGAACGATCCAATGTGTCGTGTTTCTTGTTATTTGATTCATGTTTGGTTAATATTAAGTTCCGAGACCAATTGTGCCATGAGACATAGCTGGTGCGAATACTGGCCATGTTCCATAGTTGTCCGTTCTGGTGGTTGATAGACCTGGTCTCCGCGGCCAAGTGGTTAAGGCATGTGTACTGGTAGTCGTAGGTTCCTCCCCGGACTGCGTATTTCAGTAAGTGCACTGTTTTCAGAGACTCCTGCGGGTCATCGTGCTTTGCGCGATGCTCTTGGCCAAACGGCTTACTGTTATGCATAGAGAAACATGGCAGATGGTTAAAGCCCGGTGCATGAAGTTGACCTACTCGGCTTCTCATTCATTTTAGACGTTAGACCTGGAATGACCAGTTTTAAAGTGTCTAGTTAGTTGTACGTGGAAATACACTATTTTAAAAATTGTTTTTATGAGTTTTATGCAAGTCGCGTTCGTCAGAGGGAAGCCGCGGATTCGGAGCCGGGGTTGCCTACAGTTTTCAGACTGTGAAGATGTTCAATTGGGTGTCTACTTCTTATATTTCCTCACTATGCGTGCCATCAATACACGTGAACGTATTTCTAATGCTACTTTAGTTTACTCTCTGGTTCCCCGGGAATGGATATTTGTCTGCAGTATTTATCTCACGGAGCCGAGGTACAATAGTGGCTGGACGTTCGCCACAATCACCCAGTAATCAGCGGTACTGATCAGCATCCAGGTGGATTTTTAACATTAACCTTGTCTTCTAGGTTTCCCTGCCAAAACTGGATACCGGGAATTGTATTGGCTGAAACTGACCACATTTCATCCATTGTCCATTATCCTATCAAATATGTGTGAATTGGCCGACAGTCACATTCGCTACCGCCATGGGTTGTAGTTGTTATGCCTTTTTGAAGCACAATGTAATAAACTATCGTCTGTCAAGACGGAAATGTGCCAATGGGATGGCTGACGGCGATATACTGACCACATCTCATCCAGTCTCGACTGGCCTATCAAATACGGATATAGCACCATATACACGATACATCTCAAGGCGTGTAAATGGGCAGTTGACGTGTGTTTGTATTTATAGAGCGGTGTACAGAGAGATATATAGAGCGCTGTACGGAGTGGTGTATAGAGCGCTGCACAGAGAGGTATATAGAGCGATTTGCAGAGAGGTACATTGAGCTCTGTACAAAGAGGTATATAGAGCGCTGTACAGAGAGGTATATAGAGCGCTGTACAGAGAGGTATATAGAGCGCTGTACAGAGAGGTATATAGAGCGCTGTACAGAGAGGTATATGGAGCGCTGTACAGAGAGGTATATAGAGCGCTGTACAGAGGATATATGGAGCGCTGTACAGAGAGGTATATAGAGCATTGTACAGAGAGGTATATGGAGCGCTGTACAGAGAGGTATATAGAGCGTGTACAGAGAGTATATAGAGCGCTGTACAGAGAGGTATATAGAGCGCTGTACAGAGAGATATATGAGCGCTGTACAGAGAGATATATGGAGCGCTGTACAGAGAGATATATGGAGCGCTGTACAGAGAGTATATGGAGCGTGTACAGAGAAGTATATAGAGCTTGTACAGAGAGGTATATAGAGCGTGTACAGAGAGTATATAGAGCTTGTACAGAGAAGTATATAGAGCGTTGTACAGAGAGTATATAGAGCGTGTACAGAGAGGTATATAGAGCGTTGTACAGAGAGGTATATAGAGCATTGTACAGAGAGGTATATGAGCTTGTACAGAGAGGTATATAGAGCGTGTACAGAGAGGTATATAGAGCTTGTACAGAGAAGTATATAGAGCTGTACAGAGAGTATATAGAGCGCTGTACAGAGAGATATAGAGCGCTGTACAGAGAGATATATGGAGCGCTGTACAGAGAGATATATGAGCGCTGTACAGAGAGGTATATAGAGCGTTGTACAGAGAGGTATATAGAGCTTGTACAGAGAGGTATATAGAGCGTGTACAGAGAGGTATATAGAGCTTGTACAGAGAGGTATATAGAGCGCTGTACAGAGAGGTATATAGAGCGTTGTACAGAGAGGTATATAGAGCGCTGTACAGAGAGGTATATAGAGCATTGTACAGAGAGTATATGGAGCAGTGTACAGAGAGGTATATAGAGCTTTGTACAGAGAGGTATATAGAGCCTGTACAGAGAGGATATAGAGCATTGTACAGAGAGGTATATAGAGCGCTGTACAGAGAAGTATATAGAGCGCTGTACAGAGAGATATATGGAGCACTGTACAGAGAGATATATAGAGCGCTGTACAGAGAGGTATATAGAGCGGTGTACAGAGAGGTATATAGAGCGTTGTACAGAGAGGTATATAGAGCGGTGTACAGAGAGGTATATAGAGCGTTGTACAGAGAGGTATATAGAGCATTGTACAGAGAGGTATATAGAGCATTGTACAGAGAGGTATATAGAGCGTTGTACAGAGAGGTATATAGAGCATTGTACAGAGAGGTATATAGAGCATTGTACAGAGAGATATATAGAGCAGTGTACAGAGATATATAGAGCGCTGTACAGAGAGGAATATAGAGCGCTGTACAGAGTATATAGAGCGCTGTACAGAGAGATATATAGAGCGCTGTACAGGAGTGGTGTATAGAGCGCTGTACAGAGAGGTATATAGAGCGCTGTACAGAGAAGTATATAGAGCGTTGTACAGAGAGATATATAGAGCGCTGTACAGAGAGGTATATAGAGCGCTGTACAGAGAGGTATATAGAGCGCTGTACAGAGAGGTATATAGAGCGGTGTACAGAGAGGTATATAGAGCGTTGTACAGAGAGGTATATAGAGCGGTGTACAGAGAGGTATATAGAGCGTTGTACAGAGAGGTATATAGAGCATTGTACAGAGAGGTATATAGAGCATTGTACAGAGAGGTATATAGAGCATTGTACAGAGAGATATATATATAGAGCGGTGTACAGAGTATATAGAGCGGTGTACAGAGAGGAATATAGAGCGCTGTACAGAGAGTATATAGAGCGCTGTACAGAGAGATATATAGAGCGCTGTACGGAGTGGTGTATAGAGCGCTGCACAGAGAGGTATATAGAGCGATTTGCAGAGAGGTATATTGAGCTCTGTACAAAGAGGTATATAGAGCGCTGTACAGAGAGGTATGTAGAGCGCTGTACAGAGAGATATATAGAGCGCTGTACAGAGAGGTATATAGAGCATTGTACAGAGAGGTATATGGAGCGCTGTACAGAGAGGTATATAGAGCGCTGTACAGAGAGATATATAGAGTGCTGTACAGAGAGGTATATAGAGCGCTGTACAGAGAGATATATAGAGCGCTGTACAGAGAGATATATGGAGCGCTGTACAGAGAGATATATGGAGCGCTGTACAGAGAGATATATGGAGTGCTGTACAGAGAAGTATATAGAGCGTTGTACAGAGAGGTATATAGAGCGCTGTACAGAGAAGTATATAGAGCGTTGTACAGAGAAGTATATAGAGCGTTGTACAGAGAGATATATAGAGCGTTGTACAGAGAGATATATAGAGCGCTGTACAGAGAGATATATGGAGCATTGTACAGAGAGGTATATAGAGCATTGTACAGAGAGGTATATAGAGCGCTGTACAGAGAGGTATATAGAGCGTTGTACAGAGAAGTATATAGAGCGCTGTACAGAGAGATATATAGAGCGCTGTACAGAGAGATATATGGAGCGCTGTACAGAGAGATATATGGAGCGCTGTACAGAGAGATATATGGAGCGCTGTACAGAGAAGTATATAGAGCGTTGTACAGAGAGGTATATAGAGCATTGTACAGAGAAGTATATAGAGCGTTGTACAGAGAGGTATATAGAGCATTGTACAGAGAGGTATATAGAGCGCTGTACAGAGAGGTATATAGAGCGTTGTACAGAGAGGTATATAGAGCGCTGTACAGAGAGGTATATAGAGCGCTGTACAGAGAGATATATGGAGCGCTGTACAGAGAGGTATATAGAGCGTTGTACAGAGAGGTATATAGAGCGTTGTACAGAGAGGTATATAGAGCATTGTACAGAGAGGTATATAGAGCGCTGTACAGAGAAGTATATAGAGCGTTGTACAGAGAGATATATAGAGCGCTGTACAGAGAAGTATATAGAGCGTTGTACAGAGATATATAGGAGCGCTGTACAGAGAGGTATATAGAGCGGTGTACAGAGAGGTATATAGAGCGCTGTACAGAGAGGTATATAGAGCGCTGTACAGAGAGGTATATAGAGCGGTGTACAGAGAGATATATAGAGCGGTGTACAGAGAGGTATATAGAGCGTTGTACAGAGAGGTATATAGAGCGGTGTACAGAGAGGTATATAGAGCATTGTACAGAGAGGTATATAGAGCATTGTACAGAGAGGTATATAGAGCATTGTACAGAGAGGTATATAGAGCATTGTACAGAGAGGTATATAGAGCGCTGTACAGAGAAGTATATAGAGCGCTGTACAGAGAGGTATATAGAGCGCTGTACAGAGAGGTATATAGAGCGGTGTACAGAGAGGTATATAGAGCGTTGTACAGAGAGGTATATAGAGCGGTGTACAGAGAGGTATATAGAGCATTGTACAGAGAGGTATATAGAGCATTGTACAGAGAGGTATATAGAGCGGTGTACAGAGAGGTATATAGAGCGTTGTACAGAGAGGTATATAGAGCGGTGTACAGAGAGGTATATAGAGCGCTGTACAGAGAAGTATATAGAGCGCTGTACAGAGAGGTATATAGAGCGGTGTACAGAGAGATATATAGAGCACTGTACAGAGAGGTATATAGAGCGGTGTACAGAGAGATATATAGAGCGCTGTACAGAGAAGTGTATAGAGCGGTGTACAGAGAGGTGATTAGTAGTCTCCTAGCAGATACTGCCGTAGATGTGTCATGTGATAGAACTTTACACATTCTTGGTCATTGTGTAATGAGTTGTGGCGACGAGTTCTGTCCTCGCCGCCTGTACTTCCACAACAATGCCAGAGATATCTGAAAATTAACTGATATACATATTATGAGACCGGGGCACCCCATTGGCGGGGAAATAATTCTACCACTACTGGGTGCTGAACCCGGGCCACAGTCTTCGCAGGCTAACACACTAATGACCGTGCCTCTCAGGAAGCTGTGGGCGTCTGTTACAAATATTATACCAGATTGGGATCATTCTCCGCTAGCTCTTGACTACCAGTGGGGTCTAAGACCGACGAGACCGGGAGAGATTAAACCAGGCAGTCACTGGCAGTTGTAAACATGACCCACTTAGTCGCCGGAGTCCCACGAACACTCGACGCTTATCACAGCCACCACACAAACCTGCATTCTTCAGGCATGAATGTACGGGAGGAGGCAGCGGAGGCAGGGCTGGCATGTCCTGGCAGCAACCACCAGAACTGCAAGAGACGCAGTTGAGGACGGGAGGGAGACGTCAGTGTATGTCATTCATAACATGATGTTTGTATGTGGTCCTATGTATATAGGACTCTCCTCCCCACGATGATTGACGGCAAAAGTGGAAGATGATGATGATGATGATGATGATGATGACGATGATGATGATGATGATGATGATGATGATGATGATGGGCTTAACATTTTCCCCAAAAAGAAAAAAATTTATATTTAATATATCGGAAGCGTGTAAATAAAAGATCGCATTTATTTATTTCGATGGTTGTTGTATATAAAAATTATTGTGGCATTTGGTTGGACATAAGTGACTTTGCAACAATACTTTAACACAACACTACAAAAAGGTTGCCGACACCTGGTTTCTGGCATTTAGATTGGAGATGTGACAGAGGACAGCGGGAAGAACACACTATGTGACATTTTTTTTTTATTTGGTTCGCATATCCTTTGCACAGGACATCGCTGTCAACATCAGCATCTATCAGCTGATTGTTGATTTTCGGCAAGATTACGCTCAGTAGTTTGCCATTGCTTCCTGAGCGACCGGCTCACATACCCCTAAGTTACCAACGCGGCGAGAACCGCTACACGAGGATATACGGGATTACGGAGAAAGATGTTAACACCTAGGCCAGGAGACCGGCTTATGACATTTGGCGTGGCCATATTTAGCCTCGTAATTAAAATCATTACCGAACGGGGGGTGGGGGGGGGGGGGGGGTGGCGGCAGAGACATAGTCATCCTCGACAGTTTGAGAAACTTGGGTAAATAGTCAGGGCCTAACTTCCAGGCAGAGGCAGCCCAGTATAGTGCACCAGACTTCACCACATTCACACGTGGTTACATATACTTTATTTGATTTCACATCCTCCAACCTTCACACACGCTACACTCCACCTACACTAGACTGCACATGTACTGAATATGTGTACACAATATACGCTAGATTGCAAAAGTGCAGTATAAACTACATACTCGTGACTGCGTGTGTACTACACACTGCATATATTATTACACTGTAAGACAAAAAAGTTGGCCCCGGCCTTATATGATTATTAAACCAAAATTTTCGGGAAATTCGAGACGGTCTTATGTGATTAGAGGCCAACAACAGCGACTCGCCGCCTTGTGTGTAAAGACAGGGAATTATGTGGAAGCTGCCGTGATGTGACAATACAGGAGAATGATGAGACACCGTGGAAGATAGAAACAATCAATGAAAAACAAAAGAGATCAGCACAGGAAACGGAAGGCCATGGACAGACATAATCACCAGCGCCACAGCATCAACTGTACAAGAACATACTCGTCTGAAGATTCCTTGTACAGTATCTCTGCACAAAACAGAAACATCATTCATAAAGTCACCGCATTCAGGAGTCTTCCTTGGCCAGCCAAGGGCGGCAAGTCTTGCAAGCAGGTCACTCAACAAGCCGCTGCCTACTTCGTTGAGAAAGGTGTGCAACTACTACTATAACATCGTAACGTTTCACACTTCTTCAGCCATAAGACGCCATATACGGTTGATATTGGTGCTCTACAGTACAACTTCATTCATCATGTGCCGATTAGTAGTATGACTCTTCGCTGGCTGTTAATGAGGGGACTGAGCACGTATGGGAATGTCCTGAGTGCAGTGATGTCGGTTCTTGACTCAACTCAACTCATCATGTGCCGTTCCGGTAAGAGTGGTCGGTCGTGATTCGCCATCTCACTCGATCACCAAAATCATGGATCAGCTCAGTGTTCCTTCTCGACCTTACCACGTGGTTAAGCCATCCAGGTATTTACTTCTCTGCCTTCCCTTGTTCTTTATCCTTTGATTTTGTCAGTTGTCATCAAGTTCTCCCATTTATTTCTTCTCATATTGTGGCCAAAAAATTGTGACTGTCTACGTCTAATTTCTCTAATCAGTGTATGATTTTCATTTGTTTCTTGTAGGACTTGTTCATTGGGTTTTGTTTGTCCATGGTATTCTTTGCATTTTCCTCAGAAACCACATTTGCACAGCCATCAGCTGTTGTTCAGCTTATTTGCTCATTGTCCAAGCTTCACATCCATACAAAAGTACAGGTTCTATGTGGCACCTCAACACTTTTTTTCTCGTTGCAACTGACTTCATTTTATTGGTCAGTATGTTATCCATCTTGCAAAAGGCTACCTTCACCATGGCAATTCTTGTTCTAATCTCTTCAAGGCACCTCCCATCAGATGCTATGAGTGTTCCGAGACTTCTTCTTCTTCTGAGTTCATCCGGAGTGGGGGGGTTTTTTTCCAGATGTATTTGCGGTGTATTGTTATGCACCCTTGGGCCTAGACCCTTATGCCAACATATCCGTCTTTTGCGTGCGTTTTTGACCAGGTTAGCATTCCTGGGGAACTCTCACTTTTGTGGTGCCGTCCACATCCCAGCTGGTCAAGTTAGAACGGTCCAATACTTCACGATCAGCCCTCAATGGAAGGCAGGGACAGTCCATGGGCATTATCCGCCATCCAAGGGAGGCTTCCATAGTTGCAGAGCCGGCACATAGCGCTCTGGTGCTGGGCTCACCGAGGGAATCGCCACGTCCTGCTCATGGCTGCTTTAATTCCTCACTTCAATATATTGGCATTTCGTTCGCTACGGGCGCTCCCCGCACAAACCAGGCCTGTCTGCAGACAGTATCCACTCAGCGAGCTTTCGATTCGGACATGTGCTGTTCGTTGTGCCCGGAAGACATATATAGTCAGAGCTGTTCCGGGCACGACGGACATTCGGAAAACTAGCTAGTCAGAGCTGTTCCGGTCACAAGGACTTTCGGAAAACTAGATAATCAGAGCTGTTCCGGGTACGTAAGACATTTCACTCGGACGTTTTCGCGATGTGCCAGTTTTAATTTGCCACCCTTAGGCCTGCACATCCGACTTCGGCGGGCATTTTTGACCAGTTAACCGTCCTGGAGGTTTCGAGAGACATCTTTTGTGGTGTCGCTCACATCTCAGCTGGTCAAGGTAGAGCGGTCAAAGACATTCACGGTCAACCCTCAAGGGAAGGCAGGGGCAGACCATGGGCATTCCCCGTTATCCAAGGCGGCTTCCATAAATTGCAGAGCCGGCACCATAGTGCTCTGAGACTGGGCTCACCCGAGAAATCGCCACATCCTGCTCATGACTGCTTTAATTCCTCACTTCCATGTATTGGGCATTTCGTTTTGCCACTGGTCGCTCCCCACACAAATCAGGGACGGACAGTCTGCGAACGACATCCACTCATCAAGCTTTCGCTTCGGACTTTCCACGTGATGGATTCGCTAGCCAAGCTTTCCATTTCGTGTTTTTGAGACATTTTTCCACGTTTGACTAGGC
Organism: Cepaea nemoralis; assembly: GCA_014155875.1. Classification (NCBI taxonomy): domain Eukaryota; kingdom Metazoa; phylum Mollusca; class Gastropoda; order Stylommatophora; family Helicidae; genus Cepaea; species Cepaea nemoralis. The sequence goes on along the minus strand of JACEFZ010026193.1, from coordinate 66,283 downwards.
TTCACTCTATGAGTGTAGATACAGACTTTCATCGTAACACTTCGTGCGACTGTGACCGCTTTACCACCTTAAGTATCGCTCACGAGGTAGGCTACATGTGCTGCCGGCTCAGCACACTACCTCCATGCATCAGAGAGTGAGTGACACACAGGCTCTCTCAACCGGGGATCCTTCATATTCCTCAGCTGAGAGTCCTTCGAACAGGTATCTGAACTAAGCATGTAGCGTGCTCAGCATCTCACCTCCATTTTGCAGTAGGTGAGTATCGGCCCGACTCTCACATCCGAGGGTTTATAGCTTAGAGGCGTTCAGCCATATCCCTCAGCTGAGAGCCTTAGAATATGTGTCCGGACCAAGAATTTCTGCCTTCGCCTGCCAATTTCTGCCTGATTTGAACTTTTGACTGCTATCCTCAGTCTACCTGCAGAGCAGCAGGTTGTGTCTCTCTTGGTCTGGCCCCTAACCCAAGTCCTGTCGGACACAATGTTGTGCTGCTTCCGTCGGCTTAGCTCTTGAGGTCATTGGGACACGCAAGCCCCCCCCCCCCCCCCACCGCGGCAAGGTGAAGACACATAGCGTGCGGGGGGGGGGGGGGGGGGGGGTGTTTCCGAAACGTTGTACCGATTCACTTGTTTAAGAATATTCCAATTTACTTGTACATGTATATTACACTTTGGCATTTCCTTCTTCCCAGTGACGACCATAATCTGTGTTCTTACAATTTAATTCAACCCAAGTTGTTCACTGTGTGCAACAATCGCACCTACTAAATGTTGCAAATCTTGCTCATTGTCTGCAATAAATAATGTATCATCCGCATATCTAATTCAAATTCATGATTTGCCCAGCAAGTTTGTGTTTTCAGGAGAATTAAATTTACCGATATTGATCGATCTTATAAACTTAAGAGGAACGTTGTAGAGATTAGAGGACAATACACAAAACCCTGTTGAACGATCCAATGTGTCTGTGTTTTCTTGTTATTTGATTCATGTTTGGTTAATATTAAGTTCCGAGACCAATTGTGCCATGAGACATAGCTGGTGCGAATACTGGCCATGTTCCATAGTTGTCCGTTCTGGTGGTTGATAGACCTGGTCTCCGCGGCCAAGTGGTTAAGGCATGTGTACTGGTAGTCGTAGGTTCCTCCCCGGACTGCGTATTTCAGTAAGTGCACTGTTTTCAGAGACTCCTGCGGGTCATCGTGCTTTGCGCGATGCTCTTGGCCAAAACGGCTTACTGTTATGCATAGAGAAACATGGCCAGATGGTTAAAGCCCGGTGCATTGAAGTTGACCTACTCGGCTTCTCATTCTTTTAGACGTTAGACCTGGGAATTGACACAGTTTTAAAGTGTCTAGTTAGTTGTACGTGGAAATACACTATTTAAAAATTGTTTTATGAGTTTTCTGCAAGTCGCGTTCGTCAGAGGGAAGCCGCGGATTCGGATCCCGGGGTTGCCTACAGTTTTCAGACTGTGAAGATGTTCACTTGGGTGTCTACTTCTTATATTTCCTCACTATGCGTGCCAATCAATACACGTGAACGTATTTCTAATGCTACTTTAGTTTACTCTCTGGTTCCCCGGGAATGGATATTTGTCTGCAGTATTTTATCTCACGGAGCCGAGGTACAATAGTGGCTGGACGTTCGCCACATCACCCAGTAATCAGCGGTACTGATCAGCATCCAGGTGGAATTTTTAACATTGACCTTGTCTTCTAGGTTTCCCTGCCAAAACTGGATACCGGGAATTGTATTGGCTGAAACTGACCACATTTCATCCATTGTCCATTATCCTATCAAATATGTGTGAATTGGCCGACAGTCACATTCGCTACCGCCATGGGTTGTAGTTGTTATGCCTTTTTGAAGCACAATGTAATAAACTATCGTCTGTCAAGACGGAAATGTGCCAATGGGATGGCTGACGGCGATATACTGACCACATCTCATCCAGTCTCGACTGGCCTATCAAATACGGATATAGCACCATATACACGATACATCTCAAGGCGTGTAAATGGGCAGTTGACGTGTGTTTGTATTTATAGAGCGGTGTACAGAGAGATATATAGAGCGCTGTACGGAGTGGTGTATAGAGCGCTGCACAGAGAGGTATATAGAGCGATTTGCAGAGAGGTACATTGAGCTCTGTACAAAGAGGTATATAGAGCGCTGTACAGAGAGGTATATAGAGCGCTGTACAGAGAGGTATATAGAGCGCTGTACAGAGAGGTATATAGAGCGCTGTACAGAGAGGTATATGGAGCGCTGTACAGAGAGGTATATAGAGCGCTGTACAGAGAGATATATGGAGCGCTGTACAGAGAGGTATATAGAGCATTGTACAGAGAGGTATATGGAGCGCTGTACAGAGAGGTATATAGAGCGCTGTACAGAGAGATATATAGAGCGCTGTACAGAGAGGTATATAGAGCGCTGTACAGAGAGATATATAGAGCGCTGTACAGAGAGATATATGGAGCGCTGTACAGAGAGATATATGGAGCGCTGTACAGAGAGATATATGGAGCGCTGTACAGAGAAGTATATAGAGCGTTGTACAGAGAGGTATATAGAGCGCTGTACAGAGAAGTATATAGAGCGTTGTACAGAGAAGTATATAGAGCGTTGTACAGAGAGATATATAGAGCGCTGTACAGAGAGGTATATAGAGCGTTGTACAGAGAGGTATATAGAGCATTGTACAGAGAGGTATATAGAGCATTGTACAGAGAGGTATATAGAGCGCTGTACAGAGAGGTATATAGAGCGTTGTACAGAGAAGTATATAGAGCGCTGTACAGAGAGATATATAGAGCGCTGTACAGAGAGATATATGGAGCGCTGTACAGAGAGATATATGGAGCGCTGTACAGAGAGATATATGGAGCGCTGTACAGAGAAGTATATAGAGCGTTGTACAGAGAGGTATATAGAGCATTGTACAGAGAAGTATATAGAGCGTTGTACAGAGAGGTATATAGAGCATTGTACAGAGAGGTATATAGAGCGCTGTACAGAGAGGTATATAGAGCGTTGTACAGAGAGGTATATAGAGCGCTGTACAGAGAGGTATATAGAGCATTGTACAGAGAGATATATGGAGCGCTGTACAGAGAGGTATATAGAGCGTTGTACAGAGAGGTATATAGAGCATTGTACAGAGAGGTATATAGAGCATTGTACAGAGAGGTATATAGAGCGCTGTACAGAGAAGTATATAGAGCGCTGTACAGAGAGATATATGGAGCACTGTACAGAGAGATATATAGAGCGCTGTACAGAGAGGTATATAGAGCGGTGTACAGAGAGGTATATAGAGCGTTGTACAGAGAGGTATATAGAGCGGTGTACAGAGAGGTATATAGAGCGTTGTACAGAGAGGTATATAGAGCATTGTACAGAGAGGTATATAGAGCATTGTACAGAGAGGTATATAGAGCATTGTACAGAGAGGTATATAGAGCATTGTACAGAGAGGTATATAGAGCATTGTACAGAGAGATATATAGAGCAGTGTACAGAGTATATAGAGCGCTGTACAGAGAGGAATATAGAGCGCTGTACAGAGTATATAGAGCGCTGTACAGAGAGATATATAGAGCGCTGTACGGAGTGGTGTATAGAGCGCTGCACAGAGAGGTATATAGAGCGCTGTACAGAGAAGTATATAGAGCGTTGTACAGAGAGATATATAGAGCGCTGTACAGAGAGGTATATAGAGCGCTGTACAGAGAGATATATAGAGCGCTGTACAGAGAGGTATATAGAGCGGTGTACAGAGAGGTATATAGAGCGTTGTACAGAGAGGTATATAGAGCGGTGTACAGAGAGGTATATAGAGCGTTGTACAGAGAGGTATATAGAGCATTGTACAGAGAGGTATATAGAGCATTGTACAGAGAGGTATATAGAGCATTGTACAGAGAGATATATATATAGAGCGGTGTACAGAGTATATAGAGCGGTGTACAGAGAGGAATATAGAGCGCTGTACAGAGTATATAGAGCGCTGTACAGAGAGATATATAGAGCGCTGTACGGAGTGGTGTATAGAGCGCTGCACAGAGAGGTATATAGAGCGATTTGCAGAGAGGTATATTGAGCTCTGTACAAAGAGGTATATAGAGCGCTGTACAGAGAGGTATGTAGAGCGCTGTACAGAGAGATATATAGAGCGCTGTACAGAGAGGTATATAGAGCATTGTACAGAGAGGTATATGGAGCGCTGTACAGAGAGGTATATAGAGCGCTGTACAGAGAGATATTAGAGTGCTGTACAGAGAGGTATATAGAGCGCTGTACAGAGAGATATATAGAGCGCTGTACAGAGAGATAATATGAGCGCTGTACAGAGAGATATATGGAGCGCTGTACAGAGAGATATATGGAGTGCTGTACAGAGAAGTATATAGAGCGTTGTACAGAGAGGTATATAGAGCGCTGTACAGAGAAGTATATAGAGCGCTGTACAGAGAAGTATATAGAGCGCTTGTACAGAGAGATATATAGAGCGTTGTACAGAGAGATATATAGAGCGCTGTACAGAGAGATATATGGAGCATTGTACAGAGAGGTATATAGAGCATTGTACAGAGAGGTATATAGAGCGCTGTACAGAGAGGTATATAGAGCGTTGTACAGAGAAGTATATAGAGCGCTGTACAGAGAGATATATAGAGCGCTGTACAGAGAGATATATGGAGCGCTGTACAGAGAGATATATGGAGCGCTGTACAGAGAGATATATGGAGCGCTGTACAGAGAAGTATATAGAGCGTTGTACAGAGAGGTATATAGAGCATTGTACAGAGAAGTATATAGAGCGTTGTACAGAGAGGTATATAGAGCATTGTACAGAGAGGTATATAGAGCGCTGTACAGAGAGGTATATAGAGCGTTGTACAGAGAGGTATATAGAGCGCTGTACAGAGAGGTATATAGAGCGTTGTACAGAGAGATATATGGAGCGCTGTACAGAGAGGTATATAGAGCGTTGTACAGAGAGGTATATAGAGCGTTGTACAGAGAGGTATATAGAGCATTGTACAGAGAGGTATATAGAGCGCTGTACAGAGAAGTATATAGAGCGTTGTACAGAGAGATATATAGAGCGCTGTACAGAGAAGTATATAGAGCGTTGTACAGAGATATATATGGAGCGCTGTACAGAGAGGTATATAGAGCGCTGTACAGAGAGGTATATAGAGTGGTGTACAGAGAGGTATATAGAGCGTTGTACAGAGAGGTATATAGAGCGGTGTACAGAGAGGTATATAGAGCGTTGTACAGAGAGGTATATAGAGCATTGTACAGAGAGGTATATAGAGCATTGTACAGAGAGGTATATAGAGCATTGTACAGAGAGGTATATAGAGCATTGTACAGAGAGGTATATAGAGCATTGTACAGAGAGGTATATAGAGCATTGTACAGAGAGGTATATAGAGCATTGTACAGAGAGGTATATAGAGCATTGTACAGAGAGGTATATAGAGCGCTGTACAGAGAAGTATATAGAGCGCTGTACAGAGAGGTATATAGAGCGGTGTACAGAGAGATATATAGAGCGCTGTACAGAGAGGTATATAGAGCGGTGTACAGAGAGGTATATAGAGCGCTGTACAGAGAGGTATATAGAGCGCTGTACAGAGAGGTATATAGAGCGGTGTACAGAGAGATATATAGAGCGGTGTACAGAGAGGTATATAGAGCGTTGTACAGAGAGGTATATAGAGCGGTGTACAGAGAGGTATATAGAGCATTGTACAGAGAGGTATATAGAGCATTGTACAGAGAGGTATATAGAGCATTGTACAGAGAGGTATATAGAGCATTGTACAGAGAGGTATATAGAGCGCTGTACAGAGAAGTATATAGAGCGCTGTACAGAGAGGTATATAGAGCGCTGTACAGAGAGGTATATAGAGCGGTGTACAGAGAGGTATATAGAGCGTTGTACAGAGAGGTATATAGAGCGGTGTACAGAGAGGTATATAGAGCATTGTACAGAGAGGTATATAGAGCATTGTACAGAGAGGTATATAGAGCGGTGTACAGAGAGGTATATAGAGCGTTGTACAGAGAGGTATATAGAGCGGTGTACAGAGAGGTATATAGAGCGCTGTACAGAGAAGTATATAGAGCGCTGTACAGAGAGGTATATAGAGCGGTGTACAGAGAGATATATAGAGCACTGTACAGAGAGGTATATAGAGCGGTGTACAGAGAGATATATAGAGCGCTGTACAGAGAAGTGTATAGAGCGGTGTACAGAGAGGTGATTAGTAGTCTCCTAGCAGATACTGCCGTAGATGTGTCATGTGATAGAACTTTACACATTCTTGGTCATTGTGTAATGAGTTGTGGCGACGAGTTCTGTCCTCGCCGCCTGTACTTCCACAACAATGCCAGAGATATCTGAAAATTAACTGATATACATATTATGAGACCGGGGCACCCCATTGGCGGGGAAATAATTCTACCACTACTGGGTGCTGAACCCGGGCCACAGTCTTCGCAGGCTAACACACTAATGACCGTGCCTCTCAGGAAGCTGTGGGCGTCTGTTACAAATATTATACCAGATTGGGATCATTCTCCGCTAGCTCTTGACTACCAGTGGGGTCTAAGACCGACGAGACCGGGAGAGATTAAACCAGGCAGTCACTGGCAGTTGTAAACATGACCCACTTAGTCGCCGGAGTCCCACGAACACTCGACGCTTATCACAGCCACCACACAAACCTGCATTCTTCAGGCATGAATGTACGGGAGGAGGCAGCGGAGGCAGGGCTGGCATGTCCTGGCAGCAACCACCAGAACTGCAAGAGACGCAGTTGAGGACGGGAGGGAGACGTCAGTGTATGTCATTCATAACATGATGTTTGTATGTGGTCCTATGTATATAGGACTCTCCTCCCCACGATGATTGACGGCAAAAGTGGAAGATGATGATGATGATGATGATGATGATGATGATGATGATGATGATGATGATGATGATGATGATGATGATGGCTTAACATTTTCCCCAAAAAGAAAATAATTTATATTTAATATATCGGAAGCGTGTAAATAAAAGATCGCATTTATTTATTTCGATGGTTGTTGTATATAAAAATTATTGTGGCATTTGGTTGGACATAAGTGACTTTGCAACAATACTTTAACACAACACTACAAAAAGGTTGCCGACACCTGGTTTCTGGCATTTAGATTGGAGATGTGACAGAGGACAGCGGGAAGAACACACTATGTGACATTTTTTTTTAATTTGGTTCGCATATCCTTTGCACAGGACATCGCTGTCAACATCAGCATCTATCAGCTGATTGTTGATTTTCGGCAAGATTACGCTCAGTAGTTTGCCATTGCTTCCTGAGCGACCGGCTCACATACCCCTAAGTTACCAACGCGGCGAGAACCGCTACACGAGGATATACGGGATTACGGAGAAAGATGTTAACACCTAGGCCAGGGAGACCGGCTTATGACATTTGGCGTGGCCATATTTAGCCTCGTAATTAAAATCATTACCGAACGGGGGGTGGGGGGGGGGGGGGGGGGTGGCGGCAGAGACATAGTCATCCTCGACAGTTTGAGAAACTTGGGTAAATAGTCAGGGCCTAACTTCCAGGCAGAGGCAGCCCAGTATAGTGCACCAGACTTCACCACATTCACACGTGGTTACATATACTTTATTTGATTTCACATCCTCCAACCTTCACACACGCTACACTCCACCTACACTAGACTGCACATGTACTGAATATGTGTACACAATATACGCTAGATTGCAAAAGTGCAGTATAAACTACATACTCGTGACTGCAGTGTGTACTACACACTGCATATATTATTACACTGTAAGACCAGTGGTACTCAACCGGTGAGGAATTCCCCCCCCCCCCCACCCCCTTCCAGGGGGGAATTTTATGGTTTGCAGGGGGGAATTAAGATTATTTCAAGATCGCATTAATACAAGAACTGATTACCTAATATTGTTTCCCCTTTCATACTTTATAGTTCTATACTTCTCCCCCTTCTGAAATTCATTTTATAACTAAGTATACCCGAAAATCATGTTTTATGTAGTCGTCTAGGCTTGTTCTAGTATGTGTTATTAAATTTAGCTTCCATGTTTACATATACCGTGTAGGGGTGGGTGGGGGATTTATATGGAGGAAATACGAAAAATGGGGGGAGGGGGATGACGTTCTGAAAATATGGTGAAGGCGCGCACTGGCCAAACAACGGGTGAGAACGACTGCAGTATACTTTTTTATTTTAATTCGCATATCCTTTACTACAGGACATCGCTGTCAACAGCAGCATCTTTCAGCTGTCTGTTGATTTCTTGGCAAGATTACGCTCAGTAGTTTGCCATTGCTTTCTGAGCGGCCGGCTCAGTTATCCCGCAAGTCACCAGCGGGGGTCGAACCGCTTCCAGCTCTCGCCCGCTACGAGACTCTGCGTGATAAATGCGATTACGGAGAAAGTGTTGTAACCCCTCGGCCAGAGAGACCGGCAGTAGACTGTTGGTGCACTATATTCTACATACCCTAGACTTTGTTTCATGCAATAAGATTTATACAGACAGACAGGCCAACCTACCTACCTACCTATTTACCTACCTACCTGCCTGCCTGCCTACCTACCTACCTACCTATCTGCCTACCTACCTGCCTGCCTACCTACCTACTTACCTGCCTACCTACCTACCTACTTACCTACCCCGTACCTGCCTGTCTGCCACACACGCACACACACACATATCTACCTGCCTACCTTCCCTCCTTGCCTGCGTGCGTGAGGACAGACATGCACCGCTCACTACTTGCCTACACATGCACGCATGCACAGACATACAGACACAAGTTACGTTAATGTAAGTGTTTATGTCAGTATGTCTGCGTGTCTTTCTGCCTATTCGTGTGCACCCGTGCATGTGATTGCGCCTGTATCGCTCAGCACAGACAAGAGACGGCTTGTGGCTGTCCCATTCTCTCAGCGCTGTGTCTGGCCCCGGGATTGCCTCACCGTTCCTTGTTGAGAGCTGGCGAGGACACTTGCTGTTGAACGCTTGTCAGGTTTTAATGGTAACTGAAATAATGTTTCGTGGAGTTATTATTTCTAATAGATGATTACCGTCTGCCTTGTTGCAACTTTTGTGACGGTTGAACTTAAAGTTAGTCGGAAGCTGACTCATGTTGAAGGCGTGCTAGCTCGGATTCTTAAATAATTATTTATTCACTCTAACCTTTCAGATAAACAGACAGAGATCACAATAGAAAGTGAGAGGCAAATAGAGACACGGAGACAGACAGACAGACAGACAGACAGACAGACAGACAGACAGAGACGGTGAAACAGAAACATAATGTGAGACATTGAATAGATGCGCACATACAGAGAGAGTGTGATAATAACGAGCCGGAGAGACTGAGAGACTGACTGAGACTGGGGGATAGACAGATACTGAAAGTGTGCGACGGAGATTGAGAGGAATAAAGAAATAGGTGAAACAGGTGCAGAGGGATGTGGAAAAGCAGATTGAGAGAGAGAGAGAGAGAGAGAGAGAGAGAGAGAGAGAGAGAGAGAGAGAGAGAGTAGGTACCATTTTATGAGACAGGAAGACACACGTACACACGCACATTCATAAACACACACGCACTCATATATACCTGCATACATACTTACATCATTTGCACAAACTCTCACAGTTATGCACACACTCAATAACATACAAAAACAAACGCTCGCATACACTGCATGCATACACACATACCCACACAAAAATATGCACATACATACACGAACATAACACACATACACACACACACACACACACACACACACTTACATACATACGCACATATCGCACACATACGTACACAAACACACACCCATACACACTGACATATGCCTGGGTCATTGACATTGAGATGAGTGACCTGTGTAGCGGGACTACGAGGAAAACAATCAACCCTGAGAAATAATGGGGCGGTTGTGAGTGGATACCCCTAGGGGGGATGGGGCGAAAGACAGTTGAGTGTTGTGTGAAGTCAGGATACTTGAAAGTCAGTGAGAGAAGAGACCGACTGCGGGTCAGGTCGTTTAAGAGAGTTGAGTTTTAGATACCGAACGAGTCGGTAGTCCACGGAGAACTGTGTTGTGTGATTCTCCGAGCTGTGAAGGCAGGCCTAAAACCCAGAGTGGGTTGCATAGTTGAGCAGTGGCTCCGACCCAGTGTGTGGGTCGTATTGTGTGAGATCCAGCCGTGGATAGTAGCTGGACTAAATGTCTTGTGGATTTGATATGAAGCAGGCTTGAGAAGGCATTGATGTGTGCGTGTTAATGTTGTGAGGAGGATATGGATATTCGATGGATTATATCTTGTTTTCTGGATATATACATATGTTCCGTGAGTCTGTGTTATTTCTGTAATAAAGGATTATGTGCGCCAACTGAATCTTGTTTAATGACTGGTGAATGTGCACTGCGGGGGTGAGTTATATTGCAAGACAGTTAGATAGCTCAATTGACACTCCAGGAGTATCGTTACCTAGACAACGACCATCACACGCACGTATCATCAACAACGTCATGTGATAACCTGGGGGCTCGTCCGGGATAATTACCATCATCTTCAATTTGTACGACAATCGAAAGAACACTTTGGATAATTACTATTTACCGTCAACGTTTCCGACAGGTGGAACTGGTGATCACAACGCGAAATGAAGTAACCACTCAACAAATCAATCAGTCATTTTGAAATCTAGTGTCGTAGACATTTCCAGCGGATTGCGAATAACTATTAAAACGAACAAAACCTTTTGTGACTGATTAATAAGAACTTTTGGCGACGTATTAATAGACACATATTTGTCTGCCAATCAGTTGGACATTCTGTTTGCTACTCATTGTCTTATATATACTGTTTTCGGGTGTTAAGCAATTACTTGTATGTGGTCCGGTGTTTGTCAGGAGTAGGGGATTTTTGGGTTGTTTCTCGAGGGTCGGGAGACAGGTCAAAAAAATTTATTTTCTTACTGTGCACCATGTGTTTTCTGGGAAGTAAATTGTAAGGTCGGTTTGTTTGATTCTGCAGTGAAGCAGGGTGGTCCTAGATTATATACCGTGCCTTTTGGGTCTAACGTCAGATCTGTGTATATTTTGAGTATATATTCTTTTTCTTTCTCTCTTTCTTTTCGTTATATTTACATATGATATTTGTTGTGGTCAGATATATGTTATTATTGTGATCTTTCGTCATTTCTGCTGTCTAGTGGTCTTTGTCAGTTTATATATTACGCGCACTGTGGGTGTCCCTACACAAGCTTGTTGTTGTTACTGTAGTTTATTTCTTTGTGATCACCGTCTCCGTGTACTTGGCTTGTGAGTCTAGCGTTTTATAGAAAACAATTAGTGTTATCATTCATTCGTTTTGTATATGTATTTATATGTATGTTTAACAATATTTCCAGAAATGTTATACAACTATGTGTTATAGATATATGCGAGGGAGCATAGGTGATATTTCCCCTCACTACCGAGTGCTTATAGAGTGACTGGGTGAGTACAGAGTGATATTTTAGCACTACGAATTTACGTACACAGGGAGTGCTGGTGTACTTAGGGAAGCGACACAAAGACTAACAGCAGAGTCTTCACATTTATAGTTGGCTGACAGACAGCAACGTGTCCACAAGTACAAGATGCCTACTTTAATGGAATATATTGAAGCAGGTGAACGAATAGGCCTGAAGGGTAAAGAGCTACAGGAGTATGCAGAAGCAAAAGAACAAAAACAGACGGAAAGAGAGGAGAGGCATAATGAACGCGAGGCAAAGCGTCTACAGGAAGAGAAAGAGATACAAATGAAAATGGAAATTGAGAAAGAGAAGATCAAGTGTCAGATGCAAACTGAAATTGAGTTTTTTTTAAAAAATAGAACTATCTTCGAAGGGTCAAAGTGAGGATAGCAGAAGACCTTTGCAGTCGTCACAGAGATTAAAACTGCCATATTTCACGGACCGAGACAACCTTGAATCTTATTTGGACAGATTTCCAGCAAGTGCAAAAACTTTAGGCATCCCAGAAAACGAGTATGCGATGCGACTCGGCGAGTTTCTTACGGGTAAGGCACTAGACACCATGTTCAATTTACCTGTGGAAGAAAGAAACAACTACACTATTTTGCGGCAACGTTTGTTAACAAAGTTCCAACTAACTGAGCATGGCTATAGAACAAAGTTTAGACAGATAGGACCAGAGACAAATCAAGATTTCACAGACTTTGTAAACACAGTAAAGAACACATTTAACAAATGGATGGAGCTCGCAGAAGTAGGGAAAGATTTTAATCAATTAGTAGATTTAGTGTTAAGAGACAAAGTATTAGCTTCATGTAATACCAATTTAGTGGCTTTCTTTGAGGAACGTAAGCCAAAGGACATAGACACAATGTCACAGTTAGGGCAAAATTACATGACTGCACATCCTAACAGTTCTATTTGGAAACTAATGAGTGAGGAAATAGTTTGTGCAGCGTACACTAAACAGAACCAGAATCCAGTTATTAGACCAAGATCGAAAAGTGTGGATTTAGCACAGAAGTATGAACAACAAGAGTCTCAAGATAATGGCTTCCGTGGCAACCATTTTGGTACCCATACAAAAGGGGGAACTTTCAGAGACGTCTAAATAGTTATGCCGGATGTTGGAATTGTGGGAGCTGGAGACACAATGCAGCACAGTGTGATGCACAACCATCCAGTGAGCCAACAAGTAACGCAAGGAAGGAGATCATCTGTTTCAAATGTGGAAAGAAGGGGCATGTCAGCCATCAATGTAGGATGAGAGAAACAGAGCACTCAAATGCAGCGCAAGTAATTGAGACGCTGAACAATGAAGATTGTAGTGGGTGCAAACCTTTTTTTGAAAAAGACAGTCAGCCAGTCCTAATATGTGGTCATACAGTTGTGAGGTTTTCTATTTTGGGTTTTAGATAATTACAGAAGCACCAACAAGTGACTTTCCATAAAGTATAGATCTTTATAAAAGATACAGGTTTGTAACAGCAAGTCTTGTCTAGAGGTATTGATATGTAGTCTCGCAGAACCTTTGTAGAGAAACCATACAGAATTTGGCTCATCGAATACCCCCACTGTGAGAAATTAGACCTAAGTTTAAGATCAACACAGAATTATTATTAGATGATTCCTCCTACAGGTTATATAGAGATCTTGGCAGTTAGCCACAGCAACAAATGAAAGCAGTTCTTTCACTTATCCTGTTTACTGTGCTCTGGTCGCCCACCTCATGATCGATCTCTTTAATTAATTCAAGTGACACAAGACACTTGGACAAATGACCACATTGACAATTGGACCACTGTAATGAACATAAACAACACCAACTGTACTTTACACCAGTTGAACAAGTCAACCTGAGAAGATCTTGACAACAGTTGGACACACATTCACAAAGGAATGATCACACCAACAGATTAGACAAGTCATACATCATGGAAGATACTTGACAACATATACACAGGACTTCCACAATCTCTGAAACTAACAACCACAGTAGAGGTAACAGTCACCATGAAGATGCTTGACAACAGTTGGACAATTCATCACAAAGTAATGTATTTCACAACAGTGCACAAGACAATCACAGAAACATGTTCATCTCAAAACTGTTTTCTTCCTACTATCTTTATTGATGTTTTATGAGGTCAAGTGAAGACCCAGGCTTCATTCACAATCGGCCAAAAATCACATTTCAAAACATTTTAGTAATATGCAATAAAATTGACATTGATTATGAAAAAACCCAAATACCTCACCCAATTCCCCAAAGAAAAACATCAACTTAAAACAAACCCTCCTCCTTCTCATCTACTTCAGAAAATCATCCTACACCACAGACCATTTTATGCTTAAGTCCTTCCCTAAACTGTCACTGAGGAAAACATGATAACTTATAACCATAGTCATGGAGCAAGTATAGGGAGACACTGCCATACTGATCCTTGAACCTCTTTTAGCACCTATGAATGTGTTGGGAATGTTTCAGGTGGCCATTCTCCCTACAATGTTTTTCCAGTTCATGCTAATTCCTGCTGCAACAAGTCTGAAAATGGACAGCATTTACTTCCTAAGGGCGAGTAGACTGTTCATGGAGTTGACACTTAGGACCTTGTTCTACTCCTCCTGTAGAGGAAGAGCTATGAAACAAATATGTCCCAGCCTTCTTCCTTCTGCCAGTCTCTCCCACAGGTTTCTGATGGTACTGATCTACACCACAGTTAATGCACAATCCAGATTGTGAATTTGCTCTAATTTTATTCTTCTGTTAAGCTTTCCAGCCAGTATTAAGTTGGAATACTCCTCAAGATATGGTTTTTGAGAAGAATGATGGTAAACTCCAAGTTCACAATGGATGTTCACCCTTGGCCAATAGATGCATGCTGAAATTCAGGTGATCTCTCACTTCCAAGATTTCTTCCAGAATGTTTCTTGAAGATAGAGCTTGGAACATTGATAAATGGAGAGTATCCCTGTTATAGTTTTTTATAAAACTTTCCTTCCAGGCCATCTGTATCTGCCAGGTTATGTGAATGCAGGCTGAGTATGTGCAACCTGGGTTTATGTGTTAGTTTTTCTTGGAGAGTCCATCTTATAAGTATAAGCTATATTGAAGGTTAGAGCTCAGGACTTCCCTGGAGTTGTCCTGTTAATTGAAAGGCTCTCCATCCTCCTCATTCTCTGTTAATAAACAAAGGTACAACATGTGTTTTACATCTGTTTAAACATGATCATGGTGATGTAATACCATTTCAAATTCAGAGAGGAATGGGAAGGGGGGAGAGAAGTGATATTCGAACACCCACCTTTCACTGGTGATGATGTGCAATTTATTTGGTGGTCCGGGGTGATATCCCCCTCACAAGGCCATCCCCAAAACTGTGAGATCATAGGCACACATGCTAAATCCGGGGCAGCTTCACACCATTATAAATCATCATCATGTGCTCTTGTCCCACTGAGTAATGGTAATATTTACTACAATGAGTACCAAGCAGTATTGCATAAGCAATGCTTTCAAATGTGGAATACACATATGAAAGAAGACATGAATTTTCCTTGACAATTATCCTGAGCCTCATTTATATTCAGCAGACCAGACACTCTTGCTCCTTGTCGGAATGTAATTCATATGAACCCAAACCATTTGTTGCAAAGGACCCAGTACATAACGTTGAAGAAAATTGCATCCTAGGCAAATCTATATGAATGCTTTGGCAATCTTCTTGAGCGTAACATAGCCCTCAGATATTACATGAACTTTGTAATCTCTAACGCGCAATGCAGTCCCGCAAACATGGATATAATAAGCATCGTTACTTTTACAAATATGAGAGGTTAATTATATAATTACCGTCTCATTCACTCAAACATTCTCAGCCATTATAAAGGAAATATTACATGCAGCATCACACATTCCAATCCAGACTGCCAAATGTAACTAGCAAGAGCAGTGTACAGTTTGGTTAGAATGAGTCATGATAGGCACTCACGAATATTCAGAGCGCGCAGAGGTTTTGCAATATGCATTGAGCGTAGTTTACAGACACAAGCACATGCAAATCATCAATCAGATAGCTAATAGACATGGTAAGAATATTTCACTGTGGCAGACATGACATGTTAGAGCGGCAGCTTTAGTTTCACTGTAGAACGAATGTCGGTCTTCATTCTCACATTTTCTCAAGAAAAATACCATGCCATTCGTTTCACTCTCTTATCATCAGGCTTACACATAACATATAAATGATTTGTGGTACCTGAGATGCAGAAACTACATCTTAAAGATGGATTTTGGGCACGTTATGATCACTGCATCGTTGACACATCCTATCGAGATGGAATCAAAGCTTCGACTGGCGGGCTAATTAATTATGCCTAGATAATAGCGTTACTCGCCCAAGGATCAACCAATCACTATGGGTCACCACCGTTCATCCCCTTTCTCCCGATCTCGAAGTTTCTAAGTTATTCTTAGACCAAGTTATCAAGACGGCTTACGTTATTTAATTGTTTTAATATTGAGAAATGTAAATGGACTGGGGATGCGAACGTCTGGAGCCATTATGCTACATATAGCCTCCCCATAAAGTCTGTCATTGATAAGTGACTGATAGGTCAGGCGTTCACAGTTCCCAGATCCTTTAAGTGATGTCATCATTTACTCCTTATCTCCATTCACTCCAACAAGAGCTGTGCATATGGAATCAAATAATTTTTTTCTTCTTGAAAAATCTGCCACACTATTCATCCATCAGTCATGAATTTGGTGACATTTGCAAAGACCATGAAGTTAGTCTTGCATGAAGTTCCATTTAGTCACTGGAAGTATGAAGAGTTATGACTACACCTATCAGTGAACTGCTCTCCAATTTATCTCTGACAATGCTTCACAGTTAATCTCCATGCTATTTTTCCTATCCATGATGAATGATCTCTCAGAGTCACACACTTCCAAAGTATGAGTCGACCATTGAGATTCATTTTGAGAAGTAATGGCTTTGCAATTAACCAACTTCTATCAGAACTTCATTCTTCCCTTCGCCTCTGGAAAATGATAATCCTGTGAGAGTGTATTTAACTGAACAACTTTCTCCAACAGTAATCTTGGTATTTGGAACTGGGTTAAAATTTTTGATCATCACCGGAGCAAAGACAATCACTTCCGGGTGAACTATAGCAGCCGCTGCAGAACTTGAGACTAAAACCTACTAGAGCAGATTTGGTTAGCGTTGGACACAGGGTCTACCTTTCCAATAAGCCTCTTGTGTTTGCAGATGGTAGCAATTTCCCATTATATTTCCTTGACTTATTTCTGTAGTCTTACCATAGATTTAGAGGTGCACTTATTGGTTGAGATTTCCTCATTCCGTTAGGCCTCTATTTTGATTTGTTGTGAGAAGGGACAGCATTTTCTCTCCTTAGTTGCTCTATTTTCTAACGTAGCAACCGAATTTTGTAGAAGCCTGTTATACTAACATCCACTAAGCTAGAATCCCAGGTGGAATTTCCAACTTGTTTTCAGCAACTCTCTAGCTAAGTGCTTTTGAGTGGCTGTAGTATCCGTTCTTTCTCTCCCACATGAGCAAAACGTTTACTTTTTGGCGAATAAGGCGTTTCTTCTCAGCCATAGAGAAGTCCGTCATTATCACAGCCACCTTTGAAGGGGTGTGATTTTGTGGGTATAGCTTCATAGATCCCAATATTGACTGGAATTATTTTTGAAGCAATTTTACTGACTTTGAGGATAGGACTGGCCAGGTCTTTTGAATATACCTCGCATCTCAGTAATAATATAAGATTCCACTGCGGAATGCATGGTTCTTACTTTGTATAAAGAGTCGACTGCAGGAGTTGCAGGGATCTTTACCTTCGAAAGAGTCAGCTGTTTGAAACTGATCTTTCGTTAGTCCACTTTCGCAGACATTGTGTATAGAGTGTCACTGCTGGAGTTGCAGTGAGCTCTACCATATAAGTTAACTGTTTAAGAACAGCAATCCTTATTTACATTCCCACCATCTTCCGGCAGAAAGGTCTTCCCAATTGAGAATGAAAAAGGGGAATGACATCAGTTGTACTCAACTTTGTCCTCCCTTTAATCTCCACCATTTTAAAGGCAGAAACGCTTTCTCAACTGAGGATGAATTGACGGCCGACGTCGGAGACGGATCCTGTTTTATCTCTTCATGAAATTTTTCAGGTTGTCCACGTTATGCTCCTAGTCGTATGATACGCCAATGACATCAGGTTGGTTATCCATCGTTTCCTGGACACATACTTTTGCGTACGCTCTCCACTTCCATATGAATGGCTAGGGGTCCAGTTATTTTGATGGCCTTCCTGGCAGATTCAATGAGTTCACTCCTAGTGACTTGGATCCTAGTACACCAGAGATCACACCATTGAACAATAGACTAATGTCTTATAGACACCAGACTGTGGTCGGGTCATGAGTGACTGACCATGACATCAGGTAGAATCTTCCCTTCATCTCGTCCATCACGTATCAAGTACGCTTAAGAATACCACTAAATCAGGAATGGCAAGAGACTGAGTTGATAAGGATGTTTCTCCTGGAGATTCAATCGTGCTTACTTTCTCAGCAGCTTGATCAGGGCTACCGACAAGATTACACAACTGAAGAATAAACCCAACGTCGAATTGACACTGGACATTAGCCGGTACGAATACTGACTATACTGAGAGAGATGGTTAGTGAGGTGTCTTAATGGTTGCCCAAGTTTTCCATCATGGTTCACACTCTCTACTCTCAGTGTTGCTAACATGTTATGGGGACTGAGGAATTAAGTACCCACTATATGATGTTGTGATGCAGTGATACTGAAATGTTTTAATTACATTATTTCCCTCTTCTCCCATGCTAGCCAATAAAATTTGAGGTGGAGTAGGCCCTCTATTATTCACTGGATCAGGTGTTTTAATTTATCTCAAGAAAAATCAAGTTTATCCTGAAATTAGCTGTCTAAGTTATTTAAAAATAATTTGTGTCTTCTGGGTTCTCAGGTACCTTTATCTGATACTCATAGTGAACAACAGCATGCACAAAGTTACATAACAATATTGACAGTCTATTACATCAGCCCATTTTGAAACACAACATTATCATGGGTATATCAATCATGTTGACCCATAAGATAATTAACATCTTCGTTCATTACATTGTACAATGTGACATTTATGAACAGTGATACATGCAATATTACCACCATTGATGAAACAACCTATACCAGAGATTTACTTGTGGGCCAAACATCTGGACCTTATGTCTACATTTATGTGACGGGATCCGTTAACCACACTATAAAACTCTAAGCAATAGGCTTAATTTTGCGAGAGGTTACTCCCTGATTCTAATACCAGCCTAGATTTCCCCCACCGGAGTTCCAGACAAGGTATGCCCACAGTTTATATCCTGAGTTGTCAGATCCCACTATGTGAATCCCATGAAAGGTATTCCCAGGGTTCATTTCCCATACTCGAGGGTCCCAATAGGTGAGTACCCCAAGGGGTTTTCCCAGGGTTCAAACAGTGGCATCAAGCACTCATTATGTGATTACCTTGAGGGGTTTTTCCCAGGGTTCAATTGCAGACAGGAGCCCACAATATGTGAATACCCTGAGGGGTTTTTCCCGGGGTTCAATCGCGGACGAGGCACCCACATGTGAGGTTTTCTATTTGGGTTTTAGATAATTACAGAAGCACCAACAAGTGACTTTCCATAAAGTATAGATCTTTATAAAAGATACAGGTTTGTAACAGCAAGTCTTGTCTAGAGGTATTGATATGTAGTCTCGCAGAACCTTTGTAGAGAAACCATACAGAATTTGGCTCATCGAATACCCCCACTGTGAGAAATTAGACCTAAGTTTAAGATCAACACAGAATTATTATTAGATGATTCCTCCTACAGGTTATATAGAGATCTTGGCAGTTAGCCACAGCAACAAATGAAAGCAGTTCTTTCACTTATCCTGTTTACTGTGCTCTGGTCGCCCACCTCATGATCGATCTCTTTAATTAATTCAAGTGACACAAGACACTTGGACAAATGACCACATTGACAATTGGACCACTGTAATGAACATAAACAACACCAACTGTACTTTACACCAGTTGAACAAGTCAACCTGAGAAGATCTTGACAACAGTTGGACACACATTCACAAAGGAATGATCACACCAACAGATTAGACAAGTCATACATCATGGAAGATACTTGACAACATATACACAGGACTTCCACAATCTCTGAAACTAACAACCACAGTAGAGGTAACAGTCACCATGAAGATGCTTGACAACAGTTGGACAATTCATCACAAAGTAATGTATTTCACAACAGTGCACAAGACAATCACAGAAACATGTTCATCTCAAAACTGTTTTCTTCCTACTATCTTTATTGATGTTTTATGAGGTCAAGTGAAGACCCAGGCTTCATTCACAATCGGTCAAAAATCACATTTCAAAACATTTTAGTAATATGCAATAAAATTGACATTGATTATGAAAAAACCCAAATACCTCACCCAATTCCCCAAAGAAAAACATCAACTTAAAACAAACCCTCCTCCTTCATCACTACTTCAGAAAATCATCCTACACCACAGACCATTTTATGCTTAAGTCCTTCCCTAAACTGTCACTGAGGAAAACATGATAACTTATAACCATAGTCATGGAGCAAGTATAGGGAGACACTGCCATACTGATCCTTGAACCTCTTTTAGCACCTATGAATGTGTTGGGAATGTTTCAGGTGGCCATTCTCCCTACAATGTTTTTCCAGTTCATGCTAATTCCTGCTGCAACAAGTCTGAAAATGGACAGCATTTACTTCCTAAGGGCGAGTAGACTGTTCATGGAGTTGACACTTAGGACCTTGTTCTACTCCTCCTGTAGAGGAAGAGCTATGAAACAAATATGTCCCAGCCTTCTTCCTTCTGCCAGTCTCTCCCACAGGTTTCTGATGGTACTGATCTACACCACAGTTAATGCACAATCCAGATTGTGAATTTGCTCTATTTTTATTCTTCTGTTAAGCTTTCCAGCCAGTATTAAGTTGGAATACTCCTCAAGATATGGTTTTTGAGAAGAATGATGGTAAACTCCAAGTTCACAATGGATGTTCACCCTTGGCCAATAGATGCATGCTGAAATTCAGGTGATCTCTCACTTCCAAGATTTCTTCCAGAATGTTTCTTGAAGATAGAGCTTGGAACATTGATAAATGGAGAGTATCCCTGTTATAGTTTTTTTATAAAACTTTCCTTCCAGGCCATCTGTATCTGCCAGGTTATGTGAATGCAGGCTGAGTATGTGCAACCTGGGTTTATGTGTTAGTTTTTCTTGGAGAGTCCATCTTATAAGTATAAGCTATATTGAAGGTTAGAGCTCAGGACTTCCCTGGAGTTGTCCTGTTAATTGAAAGGCTCTCCATCCTCCTCATTCTCTGTTAATAAACAAAGGTACAACATGTGTTTTACATCTGTTTAAACATGATCATGGTGATGTAATACCATTTCAAATTCAGAGAGGAATGGGAAGGGGGGAGAGAAGTGATATTCGAACACCCACCTTTCACTGGTGATGATGTGCAATTTATTTGGTGGTCCGGGGTGATATCCCCCTCACAAGGGCCATCCCCAAAACTGTGAGATCATAGGCACACATGCTAAATCCGGGGCAGCTTCACACCATTATAAATCATCATCATGTGCTCTTGTCCCACTGAGTAATGGTAATATTTACTACAATGAGTACCAAGCAGTATTGCATAAGCAATGCTTTCAAATGTGGAATACACATATGAAAGAAGACATGAATTTTCCTTGACAATTATCCTGAGCCTCATTTATATTCAGCAGACCAGACACTCTTGCTCCTTGTCGGAATGTAATTCATATGAACCCAAACCATTTGTTGCAAAGGACCCAGTACATAACGTTGAAGAGAAATTGCATCCTAGGCAAATCTATATGAATGCTTTGGCAATCTTCTTGAGCGTAACATAGCCCTCAGATATTACATGAACTTTGTAATCTCTAACGCGCAATGCAGTCCCGCAAACATGGATATAATAAGCATCGTTACTTTTACAAATATGAGAGGTTAATTATATAATTACCGTCTCATTCACTCAAACATTCTCAGCCATTATAAAGGAAATATTACATGCAGCATCACACATTCCAATCCAGACTGCCAAATGTAACTAGCAAGAGCAGTGTACAGTTTGGTTAGAATGAGTCATGATAGGCACTCACGAATATTCAGAGCGCGCAGAGGTTTTGCAATATGCATTGAGCGTAGTTTACAGACACAAGCACATGCAAATCATCAATCAGATAGCTAATAGACATGGTAAGAATATTTCACTGTGGCAGACACGACATGTTAGAGCGGCAGCTTTAGTTTCACTGTAGAACGAATGTCGGTCTTCATTCTCACATTTTCTCAAGAAAAATACCATGCCATTCGTTTCACTCTCTTATCATCAGGCTTACACATAACATATAAATGATTTGTGGTACCTGAGATGCAGAAACTACATCTTAAAGATGGATTTTGGGCACGTTATGATCACTGCATCGTTGACACATCCTATCGAGATGGAATCAAAGCTTCGACTGGCGGGCTAATTAATTATGCCTAGATAATAGCGTTACTCGCCCAAGGATCAACCAATCACTATGGGTCACCACCGTTCATCCCCTTTCTCCCGATCTCGAAGTTTCTAAGTTATTCTTAGACCAAGTTATCAAGACGGCTTACGTTATTTAATTGTTTTAATATTGAGAAATGTAAATGGACTGGGGATGCGAACGTCTGGAGCCATTATGTTACAACAGTGAAAGCAGGATCAGCAGTGCATGAAGGAGGAAGTCTGAAGCTGCATCAGGGATTCGTCAATGATAGACCAGCGTTAACAATTAGGGATTCCGGATGTACGTCTATCGGAGTGAGGAAAATTTTAATAGATCCCTCGGATTATACAGGGAAAAAGATTAGATGCATAACATTCAACGGCACAGTAGAGTTCTACCCATTAGCCATAATAACAGTAAAAACACCATATATCACTGGAAAAGTGACAGCGTGTGTTTTGGACTCACCAGTGGCTGATTTGATCATAGGAAATGTTATAGGAGTTAAAGATTGTACGGAAGAGGGAAGTAGTTTATTGGGACCAAAAATATAGTGTAAGCAGTAATGAGGTAGAATCACTAACTAATATGAACAAACTCCCACAATTTACACATATACACACTGATGATTACCGTCAGCATCCTCACAAACACACAAACCCTCGCAGAGCACACAAATACACACTCCCTCGCATACACTGCATGCATGCACACATGCACACACAAGCATATACACAGAAATACATGAATGTACACACACATACACCCATGCACACATATACCCACGCACATACACACACTTACACACATACACCCACACCCATATACACACCCACACCCATACACACATACTTACACACACATACACACATTCACACAGTACACACACATACATATACACACATGTGCGTACACACACTCACTCATACACACATATAAACACACATACATACACACATACACACATATACGCAAATACATACACATACACAATCATACACACATACACACTCATATACACATTCACACACATATAGGCATGCACACACACCCACATATGCATATACACACATATAAACACACACATATAGACACACATACACACCCACCTATCCACCCACACATATACTCACAAATACACACTCCCTCACATAATCACTAAAACTAATATATACAAACTTCCACACTTTATAGCCTACACCCATACACTGACAACTGTCGTGAGCATGCTCAGAAATACATTTAAAATTCGGGGGTGGTGGTGGGAAAACATGGAAAAATGGTGAAAATGAAAAACAAATATGTTAATTGTATTTCGTAAACAATAGTGATGCAATATAGAATTCAATAAAATAATTCCTGGAATTGACATAAATAAGCAGTGTATATAGTACAAGTTAAATTCAAGTAGCAGTATGCATGCTAATATGAAAGACGAAGATACAGAAAAAATATGGAATAGCATGTCACATGACATGCGTGCACTCAAATCTCTCTCTCTCTCTCTCTCTCTCTCTCTCTATCTCTCTCTCTCTCTCTCTCTCTCTCTCTCTCTTTCTTTCTTTCTCTCTCTCTCTCTCTCTCTCTCTCTCTCTCTCTATGTTTATTTTACGCACACTCACACACACTAACTCTCTCATTGTCTCATCTCTCTTTCTCTCTCTCACACACCCATACTCACTCTCATACTCACCCTCTCTTACTCTCTCACACACACAGACAGACACATACTCACACATTCACTCTCTCACTCAATCTCTTACTCACTCTCTCACTTACACACACACACTCTCTCTCTCTCTCTTTCTCTCTCTCTTTCTTCTCTCTCTTTCTTTCTCTCTCTCTCTCTCTCTCTCTCTCTCTCTCTCTCTCTCTCTCTCTCTCTCTCAAATTTACACATTCATTCCTTAAACCACACTAACTAACTCTCTTACTCGCACACACAGACAAGCAGATAGACACACACGCTCACTCATTCTCTCTCACTCATTCACTCTCTCACGCACTCTTTCTCACGAACTCTCTCTGTCTCTTGTCTTTCTCTCGTACACACTTTCTCTCACTTACACACACACACATGAAATTATCTCTCTCATTCACACTCACTCACTCTATAAACCACACGAACTACAGACATATACACTCCCTCTCGTTTTACACACAAATACACACTCCCTCGCATAAACTGCATGCATGCACACATACACACAAACATATACACATACACGAACATACACACATATACACACGATCATACACACATATACACACACACCTACACACACCCACACACACCTAAACACATCCACATCCATACACACATACGCCGTTACACACATTCACACACGCACATACACGCACATGTACACACATAAACACACATACAAACATACACACAAGCACACACACATACACACATGTACACACTCTCCATGATATAACAATCCTTTGTGATTAGGGCTCAACATTTGTCTTGGGATTCCTTACTCCACCTTTGACCCTACATCCGCATACCTCTTATCTGACCCATGTAACCTCGATTGTTCTATTAGATTCTTAACTCGTTCATCTACTCCACCTTGGCGTAAAAACGCGCACGTTACAAAATAAACTAGCGAACTTGGTGACAACTGGCAAGATTGAAGGGTAAAGAACAAGGGGAAGGCAGAGAAGTAAATACCTGGATGATTTGGCCACATGGTATGGTAGAGACAAGAACACAGAGCTGATCCACGACTCTGGTGATCATGTAAGATGGCGAAACATGGCCGCCCACGCTTATCGGCATAGCACAAGATGATGACGAGTGTGATGATAGAGACTACTTTTCTGTGGTGATGTGTGTTATGTCAGCTGGGTAGTGGTGATGTTGCTACTAGATTTATTGATGATTGTTTATAAAACTCCTATAGTTATTGAATTTCATGTCCCGGCTGTGATTGCTTTGTCAGGGCCAAACCAAATGATCTCACGTGCCTTATACGGCCTGCGGACGGGCGTTCCCCGCCCATGTACTAAAAGAACCAGTTATCCGTGTGGATATTATTCATTTCTTCTCTAACCCAGCTTGTGCTTAATAAGAAACTTCTGTACCGTATTGTTAGAGACAGCCTGTAGATTTGCCTCTCTGTGTGCTGTAGTATGTTTGATCAGTATCGCCATGGTAGACTCCTTCATTCAACTATACAATTGCTTGGCTAGTATAGGGGTGGGGGAGGATCAAGTCGCCGACCGGCGGATTCCCGCTGTCAGGCATTTTTTGAGGTAAATTTATCCAGGAGTCACTTAAAAAGAGATCAGCGTGACGCCGGCTATCACTCTTTACCCTCTTCGCTGTCATGAAATGGAGTTCTCGTCTGCTGGGATTACTTCAGTTTCCCCGTGAAAAGACGCCAGTTAGCGTTTACTGATTGGGTTTTTCGTCATTTGGGCACGGTTTTCTGAATTGATAAACTGCCCGACCCTGCTTCCCTGCGCATTGTATAGGTATGTGGTTTCTTATATATATATATATATATATATATATATATATATATATATATATATATATATATATATATATATATGTGTGTGTGTGTGTGTGTGTGTGTGTGCGTGTGTGTGTGCGTGCCACACAGCATCTTGTTAGTCTCTGTAGTCTAATTTCTTTGGAAAATGAACTAATTTGATTATTCATAACAGTGTATTTAAATATAAGCAAGAAACAATAGATTGCACAATGTGTTGACCGGCATATTCCACTGCATCTCATCAGGTTCATACTGCAGGGCTATATTTCATATGAAGTAAATAGAGGAATCATATTCTGGCTGAAATATTACCACACATAGTCACTGACATTGTTCCAAAGTGGAGCATTCTTTATCCTCATGGTAATAGCAGATGCATTTTAAAATCTTCCTGTCTGCACAAAATTGGTTGGAAACACCTAATTGCCAAAACTTCTATTTGAGCAATCGGTTATTGCTTGTAGTATGCGAAATGTCTTTGCCTTGTTAACTTTATGACCACAGTTTAGCAGATATGGGCGAGATTGGAATTTTATGATCTGTCGGCTGCACGACGTTTCAGAAAGGTTAATCTTTTCCAAACATGCTGGTAAACGTTGGGTGACTCTATTTGCCAGTTGCAGCACCGGTTCTACCTACCTAGGTTTGTAAGTGAACACACAGGTATTGTGAGCCGCTCGTAGAAGAAAGAAGTACGGAGATTAGTGGACCCACTAAACGTAACAATTTAAAACTTTAGTTAAGCACCAGGATTCTAACCTGGTCACCTCCAAATGACGACAGCGGCTCGCTGCATGAACAGTTGTACACATGAATAACTAGACGCACTTGGAAAGGTGTCTTCATTAGCCAGGTCTATCATCCACACGAACCCACAACTGTATAATGTGGAAATAATTCGTATCTAACCACCGAGATAGCACCACAGATCTAGGAAATGTAGATTACAATAGCATATTTCAAATATAATATAACACACACACACACGCACACACGCACACACACACGCACACACACACACACACACACACACACACACACGCGCACACACACACACACACAAACACACACACACACACACACACGCACACTCTCTCTCTCTCTCTCTCTCTCTCTCTCTCTCTCTCTCCGAACAGACATTACGTATCCAGTATTTTAACGAACACTTAAAGGTGACAAATGATTGGTCGGTTCCAATGTTGTACACACATTACACAGACATATCAATTGAGAAAGTATTTGGGATCACTAAGACAGGTCATAAATAAATCACAATAGTATTGTTCTGTACTTATAGAAATATACGTAAGAAGTTGGAATTAGAAGAAGCACTAGACAATATACGAGACGAAGCCTTGTTACAAACCTTTGAGAACAAAGTTTTAAGACGCATCTTTGGGCCATTAGGGATACACAAAGTGGAGAGTGGACAAGAAGAAGCAACAAAGACATTTATGATCTGTTTAAGTCCCCGCTAATCACTGGTATCATGAAGGTTAATAGACTGCAATGGCTGGGGCAAATAGAAAGATTGGAAGATAATAGGGAAACAAAACTCGCTTACACTCAGGAAATAAATGACCGTAAACCCCGAGGTAGACCAAGAAGACGGTGGAGAGATAATATACATACAGACCTACAAGCACTTGGAATCAACGACTGGCATGAGAAGGTCAACCAGAGAAACGAATGGAGACGGCTTTTATCTGCAGCAAAGAACCTCAATGGCTCGGAACGCTGAAGAAGAAGAAGACTAGACAATATAAAAATTGACAGCCTGTATAGTTTCAATCTCTTTGTATAGGCTTGATTTTAATGGTCTTGGCCTTTCTTGAGTGATCTAAATAATTATCAACAATGATATCTGTGTTGTATTTTGCCTATCTGCCTCTGTTCCTACGTGTCGTTTCCTCTGTAACTACCCGTCCATAGTGCAACACATTTTTGATTTAATGAAATCGCATGCTTCTAATGTATTCTTCTTTGGTGTATTTTGTGTTTCATATTTTGTGTGGTCTATCTGTTGTTTCGCCCTTGAAAGAACGTTTTTCCACAGGGCATCCATATCTGTTGTATGTGTTCTATGAACATGAAAATGACATTATGTTCAAATTGCTTTTGCTATTTTTTTCTCGTTTAATCTTACTCATAATATAGAGCATATTCATAATTTCTGAATGTACGAGGAGAAATCATTAAGTAACAAGAATTTTACGAATAACTTTTTTACGTAGTGCGAAACAGAGATTGTGTGTGTGCTATTTCTCAGCATAGTTCCCTGCCTGGCAATACACTTGGTCCACTTGTCCACTAGCTAATTGATACCTTCAAGGAAAACGTTTTTGGGTGTGGCCTTGATCTAATTTCGCTCCGCCTCTATAACCTCGTTGTTATCTGCAAACTCCCGACCGCTCCTGTTTTGTAAAGAACGAAACAAGTGGAAATTCCATGGCGCCATGTCTGGACTATATGCGCAACCGTATGAGGGCGGGCGTTGTCGTGCAGCAACAAATGTTCTTTTGAGAGAATTCCCAAACGTTTTCGATCTAATCACGGTTTTCAATGTGTTCACTAGCACGTCGCCATATCGAGCACTAGTGACAGTTTTATCCTTTTCCTGGAAACGCATTAAAATAATTCTCCAGTCACTTTACGATTTTCATGTATTTCTTTTCGAATTTTCCGTTCGTTTTCCCGTCCATGGTATTCTTTGTATTTTCCAGAGAAAACACATTTCCATTTCCATTTGATGTTTCTTAGTTTGCCTGCTTATTGTCCATGTATCATATATATATATATATCCAAGGAAGTTAATCAACATGACCAGACTATGCATGGAAGATACTTATAATATAGTAACATATAAAGGCAGGAAATCAGACCCTTTCTAAATAACATATGGCTTGAAACAGGGTGATGCACAATCGCCGCTACTCTTCAATCTGGCTCTAGAGAAATTTATAAGGAAGGTAAAGGAGGAATGTGATATTGGAGGAACATCCAAGCTGCTTGGTTATGCAGATGATATAGATATTATAGGGGGGTATGAACAAAAGACATTGGAAATATTGACTCACTTAAAGGGAAAAGCCCAACAGATGGGGCTGGTTATCAACCAAGATAAGACAGAATATGTGGTAATTTCAAGAGAAGGAATGGCTACAAATTCTGGCCACATCCAAATAGATAATATGACCATTAAAAGAACAGAAACATGCAAATACCTGGGTACAATCGTCAACTGCTCCAACATCATAAGGGAAGAATTACAAACTAGAATCAATTCTGGAAATAAGATATACTACGCACCACAATATCTACTAAAATCAAATGCGCTATCTCGTAACACCAAAATCACAATATACAAACCACTGATCAGACCAGTTGTGCTGTATGGCTCTGAAACTGGAGTACAACGACAGGAGACGAAGCCTTGTTACAAACCTTTGGGAACAAAGTATTAAGACGCATCTTTGGACCCATTAGGGATACACAAAGTGGAGAGTGGAAAAGAAGAAGCAACAAAGATATTTATGATCTGTTTAAGTCCCCGCTAATCACTGGTATCATGAAGGCTAATAGACTACAATGGCTGGGGCATATAGAAAGAATGGAAGATAATAGGGAAACAAAACTCGCTTACACTCAGGAAATAAATGACCGTAGACCCCGAGGTAGACCAAGAAGACGGTGGAGAGATAATATACATACAGACCTACAAGCACTTGGAATCAACGACTGGCAAGAGAAGGTCAACCAGAGAGACGAATGGAGACAGATTGTATCTGCAGCAAAGAACCTCAATGGCTCGGAACGCTGAAGAAGAAGAAGAAGAAGAAGAAGAAGAAGAAGAAGAAGAAGAAGAAGAAGCATTTCTTTTTCATCTTGCAAAAGGGATTCTGTTCTAATTTCTACCATGCACATTCCATCAGGTGTTAGGAATGTTCCGAGACAGTTGATCTGATTAATCTGCTTTAGAGTTTATCCAATTTACTTGGGTGTTGCCGTTGTCTGTGGCTTAGGTGCAGTGAACGCACTTTATCAAGTGCAACGGGGTTGGAAATCAGCCAGAGGCGATTTAAAAGCATGCCTATTTGCATTGATTTTTAAAGATCAGAAATCAATGAGAAACTAATGAATGTAATGCTGTATCGAAAATCACAGTCAAAATGCAGAGGTGGACTGGGACGCCCTGTAAAAGACATGCAGCTAGCTGTTATTTGGATGCTCGGGTGTGGTATCTCTGTCTTCTCGGAGACGACCTTTGTTTCTGACTATATTATGCTAATCTTAGTCTGCAATACTTGTAATATATCAATAGATTATCGTGGCCGAGAGGTTTGAAGCAATTGCGCTGACTGTAGTGTGGGGGTTCATTCCATACACCTGTATATTGGACTTATAATCGTTCAGACAACGATGGCAAACTACTGAACGTAAATCACAAACAGTCAATAGGGACTGGATGCAACTTCCTGCAAATCACATGTAATGTTTTGTTTTTAATATGTAAATAAAACTGATAAGATATAAAATACTCATAATTTATAAAATAATCTTAAAGTATATAATCCGTACAGTGCATATAAGAATCATAATATATATCTCGCACGTTATGAGAAGAAATAAACTAGAGAAAGTGGTAATAACTGGCAAGAATATAGGAAGAAGAGCGAGCGTAAGACAGAGATGTAATTATCTACTTGGCTTGGCCACATGGCATGGTCGAGACAAGAAACAAGAGCTGATCCATGGCTCCAGCGATCATGTGATGGCGAAACATGACACGCTTGCCGGCATAGCAAATGATGATGATGATGATTGTATAAATCCATGTAGACTTCGTGGATGTCGGTTGTCGGTGCGTCTGTGAGTTCAACACCAGTTTTAGGTAGGGTGGTCATCCCTGTCTTGGTTAGCTGGCAGTGGGAACGGTCACTCACAGACTGGGCTGGACCCTGTCACCCCTGTGCATGTTTGGATTGGCAATATAGATAGCCGGACACACCTGTAGGACTGTCATTTTGTTAATCAATTGCAGGCTGAACGTTGGTGCACAGAGATACACAAACAAACACAGCTGTTTGTTGGTGCACATAGATATGTTGTTTGTCCATCAAGAATGATGATGACCATTCATTTCATCCAGTGTGGTTGAAGGTATGGAGCCGTGGGTTCTAAGATGGCTGATAAGGCCTATTTTACACGTTCACACACAGCTGTTTATTGGTTACACATCCACACACAACTGTTTGTTGGTGCACAGAGATGCACATCCACACACAGTTATGTGGAAGTCGCCATGAGCTCCAATAATATCCCCTTACATACAGGAAGAGGTCACCGTGGCCCGTCCTTGGGCTCACGAGTGCAGTGTTTCCACAGACCTCAGGGGGTTTTCGCTGGAGCTGGTGCTCTGTGAGCACTGTGGCAACAGAGCCAGCCATATGGGATCAGTTCCGGTGCAGTGAAGTTGGATCTCTTGCCTTTACATCCCCCTTTTAAACAACCAGGAGGCTGGGTTTCTTCTGCAGATATCACTAACACATATGGAGGAGGAGGAGGCGGAGAGGAAGAAAAAGAAGTGGATAAAGAAGAGATGGAGGAAACTATATGTTTTTATTACTTGATGATTCCGTTGGAATTTCTGATCATGTTATATTCGCTCTATTATTATTATTATTATTATTATTATTAGAGAAGTGCAGAGAATTTAATGTAAACCTATTCTCATGTTTTGTGGATTATTCAAAGGCATTTGACTGTGGACAACATCAGAAACTTTGGGAAATCATGAGGAGTATGGGCTTTCCACCACATGTAATACAACTCATAAGAATGCTCTATCTAGACCAACAAGCAGCGGTTAGAATAGATGGCGAGACATCAGATTGGTTTGACATCAAGCAAGGAATCGTCAGGGATGTGTGCTGTCACCCTATTTGTTTAACATGTACGCCGAAAATATAATGAGAAATATAAGAGATGATATAAAAAGGGAGCCAATATGATGACCTAAATATCGGCGGTGATGACATATCAGGAACAATAATGGAGGGGTATATGCCTGGGAAGCGAGGTAGAGTAAGGCCAAAGAGAAGATGGGTGCAAGATGTGGCGGATGATCTCCAGATGGGTGTAACGGCGTGGGACATCTTGCTTATGATCGAGAGGTTTTCCAGAAGGCTGTTATGGGGGAGAGGTTCTGCAAAGGACATGCTACTGAATGAATGAATGACTGAATGAATGAATGAATGACTGAATTAATTAATTAATTAATATTATTATTATTTTTATTATTATTATTATTATTTTTATTATTATTATTATTATTATTATTGGTATCACTATAAATGTCCTGCCATTGGAGAACATTCTGTCACCTTTGTTTTCAAAGCGGAGTGACAGCCTGCGACATGGGCTAGGGCCCAGGTTGGGCAAACAGTGAGAATAACATGCCAACAACTGTGAATACCTAGCCCAGCCTTATCTTGTCGGATAGACCCTTCCCGTAGACACAGCAGTCCCCCTGCGGCTTAATGTTCTTCCCGTTCATGGAAGGTTGGGTTTCAATGCAATGGAAAGAAAAAGCGATGAGATTGTTTCCCCTGGTGAACAAAGACGCCCAGAAAATGTGGTCTGTGGTTCATAAACTGATGAATGAACACGGGCTTCTTGTCACTAGGGGGTGCAAGGTAATGAATGCTATTCGGCACACAACGATGTGTTTGTAATGCGGCAATGTATGTAGCACCGCTACAATCTTGAGCCTGCGGTTCCTGGAGCCAAGGGAAGTGTCACGTGCGCTCTCTCAAGTTGTGCGTGTTTATTTACGAGTGACTTACTTTCGTGATAGAGACAGCAATTACGATAGAACAGCTGTGAATACAACATGAGATAAGAGCTTCTGAGAAGTTATACTTGTGATGTATCATCCCAACCTTGCAATTGTCTTGCCCGAAATTTCTTGGATGTACAAACAACAAATCGATGATATCTCATTTCTAGTGAGATAACTGAGATTGAAGCATTCCTTTCATGTGTGCCGCGGCAGACAACCACACAACAGGAGCTAATTGTTGAAACACGCATTCGTTCCTTTTACCATTGTTATTTCTATAAATCCAACAAGCATAACGATTCTGAAGATTGTACTTCCATTTTGTCATATCTATTTTAGCTTAACTGGCTGTTTTAACAAGTTCTGACGCAGAGAACGATCATTTCTTTTTTTTTCTTTTTTTTTTTTTTTTTCAAAATTAACTCTTAAAGTTACAGAAGTTACTCTTGCTGGTTACAATCCTCAGAAGCATTTAGAACAGTGGTTCTCAACCTTTTTTGGCCCGTGCCCCCCTTCACCATATTTTCAGAACGTCATTCCCCCCCCCCCCTCTTCCTATAAAAAATTTGGCCCTTGCCCCCCCCCCCCCTTTTCACCGTATTTTCAGAATGTCATTCACCCCCCCCCCCCCCCCCCTTTTCATATTTCCTATCTAAAAATCCCCCACCCCTACACAGTATACGTAAAAATGTAAGGTAAATTTAATAGCACATACTAAAACACGTCTAGACATCCACATAAAACATTATTTGTGGGTCTATTGACTTTATAAAATGAATTTTAGAAGAATGAGACGTACTTAACTATAAAGTATGAGGGGAAAAACAATATCAAGTAATCGTTTCTTGTATTAACGCGATCTTGAAATGGTCTTCATTCCCCCCCCCCCCCCCCGGAAACCCTAAAATTCCCCCCTGGGGGGGGATTCCCCACCGGTTGAGAACCACTGATTTAGAACAAACACTATATGTGGCAATCAATATCCAGAGGCCTGTCATGTGCACAGCTCCGTCCCATGACTGTGTTTTCCAAATGTCTCTCTGTCATAAGCTAACGTCCTGCATCGGTTGCTGTCGTTGGTAATTTTTCTATAACATTTTCCTCGCAATACAATTTCCTCCATAATTATCTTGTCTAGACTGCTATGTCTGTTAGCGTGTGCAGAGTATGCCATGTTCCGCGTGTGTGTTTATCTTAACAACCAATAATCTTTAACACAGATAGTTGTGAAGTAATGGAAACAGTAAGTGGCAGGGGATACATCAGCAACATCAACTGAGTGGAGTGATGTACAAGGATCAATATGTGGCAAATTTCAGTAATAGCCAGAACAGAACATAGTGACGTGACAGAAGCTTTGTTGCAGGAGCAGGGACACAGAAGTACCAGAACAGGGTGGAGTGGAGGAAACTAAACTGTCCGCGGTAGGTCACATAGCCATATAGTGAAATCACATTAGCTGTACAAGAAGGCAATACAACAATAAACCGAAAAGAGCCTAGTGAAGTAAGAGAAATTATACATTGCACAGATAGGGATACAGCGATAACATAAACAGAATGTGTTGAAGTACAAGAGACTATGAGTGGCAGATGAACAGCTATAACCTGAACAATTCAGTTGGGGGGGGGGGGGGGGGGGGGGGGGGGGGGGGGGGGGGGGGTATGTGAGGGGGGATTCAAAGGAAAGGTCAGAGCCCGTTACACGGCTAAGGCGTTCTAGGCTCATTGGTGATAGACCCATATTTTTATTAGAATCTATTGGGCGATCCATCGGTGACGTGGTCAACGTGACGTCAACCGCCTTTACTTCCTCAGGCCTTTCCTGGCGCCCATTAACAGGCGGAGTCAACCTGGGAGCCCAGATCAGTTCTAGAATGTTCACCTCTAAGCCAATGCGACCCATGACCTGCCTGGCCGGTAGATCAGAGTCTAGCTTAGGGGTCGCCAACCTTGTTAGCAGGCCGGCCAAATTTCAGAAATAATATTTCCTGCCGGGCCACTTACCTAATTTTTTTTTTAAATTAAATTAAGCAAGCAGGCGTGCCACAGCCTCGACCACATTGTCGCTTCCCACTCCGCGGGCCGCAACATGACTCACGGCGGGCCGCATGCGGCCCGCGGGCCTCGTGTTGGCCACCCCTGGTCTAGCTTCTACTAGCGCCACCCCTGATTCAGGGAAGTCAAAGAGATGATATGTGGCGGGTGAGACAGCAGCCGGGGAATGAAGTACTGCAACTATATGTGACAGGTGAAACAGCAGCCGGGGAATGAAGTACTGCAACTATATGTGACAGGTGAAACAGCAGCCGGGGAATGAAGTACTGCAACTATATGTGACAGGTGAAACAGCAGCCGGGGAATGAAGTACTGCACCTATATGTGGCGGGTGAGACAGCAACCGGGGAATGAAGTACTGCAACTATATATGACGGGTGAAACAGCAGCCGGGGAATGAAGTACTGCAACTATATATGACAGGTGAAACAGCAGCCGGGGAATGAAGTACTGTAACTATATATGACAGGTGAAACAGCAGCCGGGGAATGAAGTACTGCAACTATATGTGACAGGTGAAACAGCAGCCGGGGAATGAAGTACTGCAACTATATGTGACAGGTGAAACAGCAGCCGGGGAATGAAGTACTGCAACTATATGTGGCAGGTGAAACAGCAGCCGAGGAATGAAGTACTGCAACTATATGTGGCAGGTGAAACAGCAGCCGTGGAATGAAGTACTGCAACTATATGTGGCAGGTGAAACAGCAGCCGGGGAATGAAGTACTGCAACTATATGTGACAGGTGAAACAGCAGCCGGGGAATGAAGTACTGCAACTATATGTGACAGGTGAAACAGCAGCCGGGGAATGAAGTACTGCAACTATATGTGGCAGGTGAAACAGCAGCCGAGGAATGAAGTACTGCAACTATATGTGACAGGTGAAACAGCAACCGGGGAATGAATTACTGCAACTATATGTGGCAGGTGAAACAGCAGCCGGGGAATGAAGTACTGCAACTATATGTGTGGGGAGGTGAAACAGCAGCCGGGGAATGAAGTACTGCAACTATATGTGGCGGATGAGACACCAACCGGGGAATAAGTACTGCAACTATATGTGGCAGGTGAAACAGCAGCCGGGGAATGAAGTACTGCAACTATATGTGGCAGGTGAAACAGCAGCCGGGGAATGAAGTACTGCAACTATATGTGGCAGGTGAAACAGCAGCCGGGGAATGAAGTACTGCAACTATATATGGCAGGTGATACAGATACAGTGCAGTGAAGTACTGCAACTAAATGAGGCAGATGATACTGCAACAGTGCAATGAAGTACTGCAGCTATATGTGGCAGGTGATACAGATACAGTGCAGTGAAGTACTGCAACTAAATGAGGCAGATGATACTGCAACAGTGCAATGAAGTACTGCAACTGTATGTGGCAGATATCCTTCTTCTTCCTGCCTGTTTCGAGGAAAGTACGTCACACCTAGTTTTGCACGTCAGATAACTCTGTGTCCAGTTTTAGCACGCACATTTACGTGAGATTTGCTTCCCCTAGACAGATTCCATCCAAAGCAACGGGCTCTATCTACCCGTGCGTAGATTTTCTTTCCTAACAATGTTACCAGGGCAGCAGACTAAAGGCCTGCTCTTTGCGATCTTCAACTGTCGTGTTATTTTTCATGTGCTCAATTTACACACGGAACCTCCAGTTTTTCGCCCTTATTCGAGAGGGTTAAGTGTCTGATCTCACTACCTATCCCATCCCTCATTAATGCTGCTTCGTCTTCTTCTTCTTCAGCGTTCCGAGCCAATGAGGTTCTTTGCAGCAGATACAATCCGTCTCCATTCGTCTCTCTGGTTGACCTTCTCTTGTCAGTCCTTGATTCCAAGTGCTTGTAGGTCTGTATATGTATTATCTCTCCACCGCCTTCTTGGTCTACCTCGGGGTCTACGGTCATTTATTTCCTGAGTGTAAGCGAGTTTTGTTTCCCTATTATCTTCCATTCTTTCTATATGCCCCAGCCATTGTAGTCTATTAGCCTTCATGATACCAGTGATTAGCGGGGACTTAAACAGATCATAAATGTCTTTGTTACTTCTTATTTTCCACTCTCCACTTTGTGTATCCCTAATGGGTCCAAAGATGCGTCTTAAAATTTTGTTCTCAAAGGTTTGTAACAAGGCTTCGTCTCCTTTCGTTGTACTCCAGGTTTCAGAGCCATACAGCACAACTGGTCTGATCAGTGTTTTGTATATTGTGATTTTGGTGTTACGAGATAGCGCATTTAATAAGTCAGTCCGAAATCGAGGCTCATGTATCTGTTTCATAAACAAAAAAAGGTTTTTACAAAGGTGGGGATGTTAACCCCACGCTTCAAACCCCCAACCTGGAGGACCAGGGTGTTTCTCTTTGTTCTCTACCCTTTGACCTGTCCGGCTTGGGAGGCCCTGCTGGTAGCTACGCTACCGCCGGCATAGCTCTCAGGGTCATTGAGAAACTCAAGCTCCCCCACCACGACAAGGTGGAAACACCATCGCGGTAATGAAGTACTGCTACAACGTAATAATTACTTCTCACCACTTACTCACCGCTGGTGAAACAAAAACGTGATGACATTCTGATTCGTTCCACGATCCCTTAATGTTGGAGAATCATCGATTGTCTCACCTAGTACAGCACGTAACGATGTCTTTACCTGTACCAAGTGAGTTCAAACCAATATCGATACACGAATGATCGATCGGACAGTTGGTTTGGTAAAGGGTTTTAATTCACACATGGATGAATAAAAAAAGAGCATACAAGTTGCAAAATTACACATATTACACGTCGCGCAAAGTTCTGTAAATGCACATCTTCGCGGTGACGTATAGAATCGAGAGTTTTTTGATTTTTAGGGATGCATGTGCCCGCTGCCGGCTCCCCGGCCTAGAGGTTAACGACTTTTTTCCGAATCTCGTTACTCTCGTAAGTAACGTGACGACGGTGAGAATCAGTAGTGGTTCAAATCGCAACGGTAATTACGGGGTATGTGAGCCGGCCCTCAGAAGCAATGGCAAACTACTGAGCGTAAACTTGCAAGAAACAATTACAGCTGAAAGATGCTCGGTTGACAGCGATGTCCTGTAAAGGATATGCAAGAGAAAGAAGAAGAGAATACAGGGACAGGTTCTCTCCCTGCTAGAGATATTAATAAAACCGATGAGTATTCAGTATTTGCTGCGGTTTGTCTTAAAAAGAATCAAGTGCACGCTGCGAGGGGCCCCGAGTTGTCGTATCGCCCAAGAGACATTCTAGCAGTCAAAGTATAGGCCCTTGACTGCCTCTTCCCCGCAAATTTTTCTTTTGGGCCAGGGTGGGGCCTCAGAAGCATTTAGAACAGTGGTTCTCAACCTTTTTTGGCCCGTGCCCCCCTTCACCATATTTCAGAAACGTCATCCCCCCCCTCTTCCTATAAAAAATTTGGCCCGTGCCCCCCCCCCCCCTCTTTTCACCGTATTTTCAGAACGTCATTCACCCCCCCCCCTTCATATTTCCTATCTAAAAATCCCCCCACCCCTACACAGTATATGTAAGGTAAATTTAATAGCACATACTAAAACACGTCTAGACATCCACATAAAACATGATTTGTGGGTCTACTGACTTTATAAAATGAATTTTAGAAGAATGAGACGTACTTAACTGTAAAGTGTGAAGGGAAAAACAATATCAAGTAATCGTTTCTTGTATTAACGCGATCTTGAAATGGTCTTCATTCCCCCCCCCCCCCCCCCACCCCCCCCCCCCCTGGAAACCCTAAAATTCCCCCCTGGCGGAGGTCGGAATTCCCCACCGGTTGAGAACCACTGATTTAGAACAAAC
This sequence comes from Cepaea nemoralis, assembly GCA_014155875.1. Lineage (NCBI taxonomy): Eukaryota > Metazoa > Mollusca > Gastropoda > Stylommatophora > Helicidae > Cepaea > Cepaea nemoralis. The sequence continues at coordinate 27,787 of JACEFZ010026193.1, read as the reverse complement.
ACTATATGTGGCAATCATTATCCAGAGGCCTGTCATGTGCACAGCTACGTCCCATGACTGTTTTTTTTTCCAAATGTCTCTCTGTCATAAGCTAACGTCCTGCATCGGTTGCTGTCGTTGGTAATTTTTCTATAACATTTTCCTCGCAATACAATTTCCTCCATAATTATCTTGTCTAGACTGCCTTGTCTGTTAGCGTGTGCAGGGTATGTCATTTTCCTTATGTGTGTTTATCTTAACAACCAATAATCTTTAACACAGATAGTTGTGAAGTAATGGAAACAATAAGTGGCAGGGGATACATCAGCAACATCAACAGAGTGGAGTGATGTACAAGAATCTATACATGGCAGGGGATACATCAGTAACATCACCAGAGTGGAGTGATGTACAAGAATCTATACATGGCAGGGGATATATCAGCAACATCAAAAGAGTGGAGTGATGTACAAGAATCTATACATGGCAGGGATACATCAGCAACATCAAAAGAGTGGAGTGATGTACAAGAATCTATACATGGCAGGGGATACATCAGCAACATCAAAAGAGTGGAGTGATGTACAAGAATCTATACATGGTGTCACAGAATGATGATAGTTTAGTGATTCCCAGATAAAATTAAATGTAACATTAATGGCAATATAGGAGATGGGTTAACAATCGAGTCGTTCAATCTGAGAGGAGGATAAATGAAAGATCATTGACCGACAGATATAAAAATAGGATACAGGTGTTCGCAGAGGTCATTGCCAGACGATCTGATCGGACGGACACGGGGAAACGGGGAGATCGCGTTGTGGAAAAACGAATGTAGACGGCGATCAACGGGTTCGGACGCTTTGAAGTATTAGCGTAAGGGGAACCCAGGGAAACAGCGTAACAACGGAAAGAAACGAGCAACTAACCACTACGTGATTTCACCGCCTTTTGATGTGCAGGATACGTCAAGAGACGAGTGTTGAGGTATGAACATCAAACAATAACGGAGGATTGGACACTCAATATAAATAGTAGAAACGGGGTTTTCTGTTTAGTGTGTGTTCCAAACTGGGCTGAATTATCTATGCATCCTGAGTGGGGAAAGAAATACACGTCCCTAATGGTTGAAAGAATATGGGATATTAGTGTTTTATTCGCTAGTGTATTTCAATTCCAGGATGATAATTGAATATATAAGGTATTATAACCTTGGCGTAATAGTTTAAGCATAGGGAAATAGATGTGTGTGCATAGCGTTTACCATTGCTTTCTATTAGTGAATAGTTTAGACTTTGGTGAATTCATATGTCTTATGTCGGTGTATCCTTCGAAAGCCTTTTCATTACGGCTGGAGAAGGACACTTACATAAGTAGTATTAAGTGGCAGACGCATATCACTTGATTTACTATACATCTCACAGGTTCCAATTCCCAGCCTGACATATCAGAGAAGATAGACTAATACGTCTTGTATACAGAAAAAAACTTGGTTGATAAACTCAAGGCATTTCATTTGGGCGGAGATAAAATACCTTCAATAAACCAAGGAAGAACATAGACAGGGTCAAATAGGGAGACGAAATAAAATATAGCCTTAAATGAACTTTGAAAAAGAAGAAAAGGATATCCAGATAACCAAAGTAACAATGAAAAAGGAAGATAAGTTTGCAGAAAGCAAAGCCAAATAAAACTACATACGTTTATACTGTAGACTCATAGTGAAGAAACAATAGACAAGTCAGAACATTGCTAGTCGTTAGAGACAATATGCAGGACTGTGGTGATGTGGTTTTTCCGGTGTTGGATTACTAATTTCATGAAACAGACTCTGGCGAAGTCATAGACTTACTGGAATATTATTACTTTACGGTGATCCAGTGGTGAACAGTTTTGTTTCGTTCAATAACGGATTTACCTTCAGACTCAAGCATACGGAACATCCAGGGTGAGACCTGTCCTGTTTTATGTGATGTCTGTGGTTTGGCAGAGTGAATGGGCGAGAGGTGACACAGAGACTAGACATTCCGAGTTCATTCTTGCACCAACAATAGAATACACTACCTACTACACCTACACAGTCCATACATACACCAGACATAGTTTTTATTAATAAATATTGTATTATTGTTGAAGGAAACTGTTGTCGGAGTATGTGATGGAGGAATAATAGAGCGAGAGAAAGGAATAGATATATGGAAGGGAAGACAGAAGGGAGGAGTGTAGACAGAAGTCAGTCAAGAATCCCAAAGAAGAAGAAGTAATAAAGTGTGCTTGTTCATTCCACGTTCCTCCCGGGAAAACAAGTTACATAAAATGGTGGAGCATAGCGGGGTAGCAGCCAATGCTTAGTGGTACCATTCCTAGCGAGGTACCTGCATATAGGTACATTAAAAGGTAACTGCATAGCAGGGTACATGCATATTGATACCTACATAATGGGATATACCTATAAGTATAGATATTGATGACTTTTAATGGAAGCCTGTCCAGGGGATATATGGTGCCAGTACTTTAATGTTGTGGACCGTACAGTGAGAAAGATCCAGACAGGATAATTGTGGATAGGTGTTCAAACACAGTACTTACCTGTTCACACTTTCACACGTCTACATAAGTCTTTATCCTATATCTTCTCGTGAGGTTGTGAGAGTAGTTGTGGGGTACTGTGTGATGTCATATATAACTTATAGATATTAACATATATATATTTAAGTGAGATAAGTAGTACGTACTTACTGCCTTAGGGTCTCTTTACCCAACCTACGGACTTACCGTCTTTACTATGGCCACTCATAAACTAGAGATGGAAGAACTGAGGGAAAGGGGTGAAGCAATGGGGTTGTCTGGACAAGCCCTATCCGAGTATATGCAAGTGGTAGAAAGAGAGCGTCGTCTAGCAGAACGAGAAGATCGAAAGGCAGAGCTTGAGCTTAGAAGAATGGAACAGGAGGCCAAGAAACTGGAAATGGAACAGGAGGCCAAGTAAATGGAACAGGAGGCCAAGAAACTGGAAATGGAACAGGAGGCCAAGAAACTGGAACAGGAGGCCAAGAAACTGGAAATGGAACAGGAGGTCAGGAGACTGGGACTGGAACAGGACAACAAGAGGTTGCAAGCAGAGGAAGCCAACAAGATAAGGGAACATGAATACCGCATGAGAGAGCTAGAACTCAAAACACAAACTAAGGGTGAAATAGATGCAGCAGAAGGAAGTTCATCTTCACCTGGGACAACTCACATGATTGGACATGGTTACCATGCCATGAAGTTTCCCTTGGCGGTCTTTGATGAAAGTAAAGAGAAGATATACCAGTTTTTGGATCGGTTCGAGGCCATGGCAGTCGCTATGGGACTGGATAGAAGCCGATGGGCTCTTAAATTATCCCAGGCATTACGTGGTTCGGGGTACGAGGTCTACACACGCCTACCACCAGGACATGAAAATCATTACGAGGAATTAAAAGCCGCTTTGATGAAGCATTATGAAGTCACAGCACAAACGTATCGGAAGAAGTTTCGATCGTCCAGAAGAGAGCCGGGAGAGCTATTCGCCGCCTACAGTCTGAGGCTGAAATCATATCTCCAGAAATGGATGGACTTGGCAGAGTTCAAGCGGGACTATGACAGTTTGGAAGAGCTCATGGTGGTCGACCAGATGCGACAGCAAATGTCAGAACCACTGAAGACATTTTTAGGAGAACAAGGGGCGGAACGGCTGGATGTTGTGAATAAGCTAGCGGAAAGATTCGTAGAAGTCCATGGGGAAGCTAAAGAAACCAATATACCCACCACCAAAGGTCAGGAGAAACAAGAGAAAAAGAACCATAAGAACTGGGAAGGAGAAAAAGTGGAACCTTATATAAAGACGTCACAGGAGAGTTCAGAGAAGGTGAAGGAAGGAAACCAGAACACCTCGAATTCTCCAGCTAAACGACCGTGGTCCGAGAAGTGGTGTTCGATTTGTAAGTCGCCCTCTCATAACACAAAGGACTGCAGATCGAAACCTAAAAGTTCTTACTTCGCAGCATGCAAAGTGACTCCTACGACGGTGATCACAGACAAGGCTGAGGTCGGCGAAGGAGCTAGGAACAAAAAGGACACACGGAAACCTTGGAAGGGAAAATGGTGCACACACTGCCGGTCGAAAACACATAATACTGTGGACTGCAGATGCAAGGCAGAAGACGCCAATTGCATAACCAACCTCGAGGAATCAAAAGAGGAAGGCAAGGAAACGGTCAAGGAGATGGAAGACACTCCGGACCAAGAGAGGCCACCTGTGGTCGAACTGATTGAAGTCAATGGCCAGCAGGTTGTTTGTCTCTACGATACCGGTTTGGATGGGGAAGCTGTGATAGACGCCAGCTTGGTACGCCCAGACCAACTTACAGGGGAGACCATAGAAATACAGCCGGCAATGAGGAGTGCTGTTACCATAACGCTGCCAATCGCCAAGGTGGAGATTAAGTCAAGGTACGTCACGGGCATTATTCCAGCAGCTGTATTATCGGACTCCTTATTTCCCATGATCATTGGCACAAAATATGTCTTTTTGGGGATGCCCAAACAGCCAGCCCACAGGGGAGCAGTAGCCAGTGGATCTCAAGGGAAGGAAAAAGAGGCAGAGACACTATGCGACAACTCAGAGATAGGGGAATTGCATACTGCCCAGAGGAAGGACACTACGTTGCAGTCCTTGCTACAGGAAGCTGCAAAGAAGTGCTGAGCCACCAGAACGGGGACAGTACTTTCTGAAGAATCGACTACTCTATCGGAGAGCTGGGAGGGGAGATAACCTGCACGAGCAGTGGGTGGTTCCAGAGACCCACCGTCCTCACATTCTTCAGAGTGGACACACCATAGCCGAGAATCGACATATGGGCGTCAGAGAGACATTGCAGCAAATTTCCGGCCATTATTGCTGGCCAGGAATGACCGGAGATGTACGCCGGTGGTTGAAGTCTTGTTCGGAGTGCCAGAACGCACCACCCAACAAGCGGACTAAGAGTAAAATAGCTCTTAAAGTGGAAGACAAAGTGGAAGTGTGGGGTCCAGCAGAGACCAATATACTCCAAGTAGGATGGAAAGGACCTTATCCTGTGGAAAAGGTGGTGTCCAAAAACATCTACAAAATCCGGATCGGGGAAGAACTGAAAAATCTCCCTAGGCATCTCATTAAGAAATATGAGGAGAGATCCGAGAGTAAAGCTTCGCACTTTATGGTGATGGCAGCCATTAAGAAAACGGTTACAGTTCCAGACGAAGACCAGAGATCGCCAGTACAACATAGGAGGACCTATGGGATAGTACGTGATAGGTCAGATTTACCTAACGACGGGAGGAGGGAAATCACACGTCAGGGAAAGGACAAGAGGGAAACTTTCACTAGTAACCAAGTTCAGAAGGGGTGGGTAACGTCAGGAAAGGCGAGAAATACCCAGGACTCCAACCGAAGATTGGCTGACCAGATCCAATATCGTCCAAGATGGTCCTGGAAGCACAAGTCCAGGAGGTTTGGGAAAGACGACTCGGTCCAACGAGGACGAGGCGGAACATCCCCAGAGGCAAAGCCGGGGGAAACCAAGAGAATATGGAAACAGTGTTACAGTAAGGATGGGACGATCCGTCTGTATTGTGAGCCATCGCTTACGCCAGTCGAAAGGAGGTCGACTGAACGTACAGGGGCGATGTGCCAACACTAATGGTGATCATGAGTAGTATAGTAGGCTGTCCATGAGGTTGCCTACTGGATGAGGTGCTGATCCTTGTGAGAATCCAGACATATCATCAACACTTAATGTTCATAGCTACTTCACAGAAGCTCAACGCAAGATTGATGAGATGGTCGTTGTTACTACAGCCGTACAACTTCACAGTGGAATACATCCATGGTAAGGAGAATGTAGGAGCGGATTTCTATCTAGACATCCAACTCCAGAGGAAGAGGAATAGGTTGGATGATCATAGGAATCAAAACTACAGTGATGAAGAGTCGACGCGGTCAACTCTCTTAAGAGGGGGCCTATGTCACAGGAATGACTGATAGTTTAGTGATTCCTTGATAACTTACATATAAAACTACAATGTAGGAGGAGGGTTAACAATCGTGTACTTCAGTCTGAGAGGAGGATAAATTAAAGATCATTGACCGAAGGATATAAAAATAGGATACAGGTGTTCGCAGAGTTCATTGCCTGACGATCTGATCGGACGGACACGGGGAAACGGGAGATCGCGTTGTGGAAAAACTGAATGTAGACGGCGATCAACGGGTTCGGACGCTTTGAAGTATTAGCGTAAGGGGAACTCAGGGAAACAGCGTAACAACGGAAAGAAACGAGCAACTAACCACTACGTGATTTCACCGCCTTTTGATGTGCAGGATACGTCAAGAGACGAGTGTTGAGGTATGAACATCAAACAATAACGGAGGATTGGACACTCAATATAAATAGTAGAAACGGGGTTTTCTGTTTAGTGTGTGTTCCAAACTGGGCTGAATTATCTATGCATCCTGAGTGGGGAAAGAAATACACGTCCCTAATGGTTGAAAGAATATGGGATATTAGTGTTTTATTCGCTAGTGTATTTCAATTCCAGGATGATAATTGAATATATAAGGTATTATAACCTTGGCGTAATAGTTTAAGCATAGGGAAATAGATGTGTGTGCATAGCGTTTACCATTGCTTTCTATTAGTGAATAGTTTAGACTTTGGTGAATTCATATGTCTTATGTCGGTGTATCCTTCGAAAGCCTTTTCATTACGGCTGGAGAAGGACACTTACATAAGTAGTATTAAGTGGCAGACGCATATCACTTGATTTACTATACATCTCACAGGTTCCAATTCCCATCCTGATCATATCAGAGAAGATAGACTACATACGTCTTGTATACAGAAAAAAGCTTGGTTGATAAACTCAAGGCATTTCATTTGGGCGGAGATAAAATACCTTCAATAAACCAAGGAAGAACATAGACAGGGTCAAATAGGGAGACGAAATAAAATATAGCCTTAAATGAACTTTGAAAAAGAAGCAAAGGATATCCAGATAACCAAAGTAACAATGAAAAAGGAAGATAAGTTTGCAGAAAGCAAAGCCAAATAAAACTACATACGTTTATACTGTAGACTCATAGTGAAGAAACAATAGACAAGTCAGAACATTGCTAGTCGTTAGAGACAATATGCAGGACTGTGGTGATGTGGTTTTTCCGGTGTTGGATTATTAATTTCATGAAACAGACTCTGGCGAAGTCATAGACTTACTGGAATATTATTACTTTACGGTGATCCAGTGGTGAACAGTTTTGTTTCGTTCAATAACGGATTTACCTTCAGACTCAAGCATACGGAACATCCAGGGTGAGACCTGTCCTGTTTTATGTGATGTCCTGTGATTTGCCGAGTGAATGGGCGAGAGGTGACACAGAGACTAGACATTCCGAGTTCATTCTTGCACCAACAATAGAATACACTACCAACTACACCTACACAGTCCATACATACACCAGACATAGTTCTTATTAATAAATATTTTATTATTGTTGAAGGAAACTGTTGTCGGAGTATGTGATGGAGGAATAATAGAGAGAGAGAGAGAGAAAGGAATAGATATATGGAAGGGAAGACAGAAGGGAGGAGTGTAGACAGAAGTCAGTCAAGAATCCCAAAGAAGAAGAAGTAATAAGGTGTGCTTGTTCATTCCACGTTCCTCCCGGGAAAACAAGTTACACATGGCAGGGATACATCAGCAACATAAAAAGAGTGGAGTGATGTACAAGAATCTATACATGGCAGAGGATACATCAGCAACACCAACAGAGTGGAGTGATGTACAAGAATCTATACATGGCAGGGGATACATCAGTAACATCAACAGAGTGGAATGATGTACAAGAATCTATATATGGCAGGGGATACATCAGTAACATCAACAGAGTGGAATGATGTACAAGAATCTATATATGGCAGGGGATACATCAGTAACATCAACAGAGTGGAATGATGTACAAGAATCTATATATGGCAGGGGATACATCAGCAACACCAACAGTGTGGAGTGATGTACAAGGATCTATATGTGGCAAATTTCAGTAATAACCAGAACAGAACATAGTGACGTGACAGAAGCTGTGTTGCAGGGGCAGGGACACAGAAGTACCAGAACAGGGTGGAGTGGAGGAAACTAAACTGTCCGCGGTATGTCATATAGCAATATAGTGAAATCACATTAGCTGTACACGGAAGGCAATACAACAATAAACCGAAAAGAGCCTAGTGAAGTAAGAGAAATTATACATTGCACAGATGGGGATACAGCGATGACATAAACAGAATGTGTTGAAGTACAAGAAACTTTGTGTGGCAGATGAACAGCGATGACATAAACAGATAATGTTGAAGTACCAGAGACTATGAGTGGCAGATGAACAGCTTTAACCTGAACAATTCAGTGGGGGGGGGGGGGGGGGGGGGGGGGGAGGGTCAAAGGAAAGGTCAGAGCCCGTTACACGGCTTAAGGCGTTCTAGTCATTTGGTGATAGGACCCACGTTTTATAGACCTATTGGCGCTCCAGCGGTGATGTGGTCAACGTGACGTCAACCGCCTTTACTTCCTCAGGCCTTTCCTGGCGCCCATTACAGGCGGAGTCAACCTGGGAGCCAGATCAGTTCTAGAATGTTCACCTCTAAGCCAATGCGAACCCATGACCTGCCTGGCCGGTAGATCAGAGTCTAGCTTAGGGGTGGCCAACCTTTTTAGCAGGCGGGCCAAATTTCAGAAATAATATTTCCTGCCGGGCCACTTACCTAATTTTTTTTTTGTTAATTAAATTAAGCAAGCAAGCGTGCTACAGCCTCGACCACATTGTCGCTTCCCACTCCGCGGGCCGCAACATGACTCCCGGCGGGCCGCATGCGGCCCGCGGGCCTCGTGTTGGCCACCCCTGGTCTAGCTTCTACTAGCGCCACCCCTGATTCAGGGAAGTCAAAGAGATGATTTGTGGCAGGTGAGACAGCAACCGGGGAATGAAGTACTGCAACTATATGTGGCGGGTGAGACAGCAACCGGGGAATGAAGTACTGCATCTATATGTGGCGGGTGAGACAGCAACCGGGGAATGAAGTACTGCAACTATATATGACAGGTGAAACAGCAACCGGGGAATGAAGTACTGCAACTATATGTGAAAGGTGAAACAGCAACCGGGGAATGAAGTACTGCAACTATATGTGAAAGGTGAAACAGCAACCGGGGAATGAAGTACTGCAACTATATGTGAAAGGTGAAACAGCAACCGGGGAATGAAGTACTGCAACTATATGTGAAAGGTGAAACAGCAGCCGGGGAATGAAGTACTGCAACTATATGTGGCAGGTGAAACAGCAGCCGGGGAATGAAGTACTGCAACTATATGTGGCAGGTGAAACAGCAGCCGGGGAATGAAGTACTGCAACTATATGTGGCAGGTGAAACAGCAGCTATGGAATGAAGTACTGCAACTATATGTGGCAGGTGAAACAGCAACCGGGGAATGAAGTACTGCATCTATATGTGAAAGGTGAAACAGCAACAGGGGAATGAAGTACTGCAACTATATGTGAAAGGTGAAACAGCAACAGGGGAATGAAGTACTGCAACTATATGTGAAAGGTGAAACAGCAACAGGGGAATGAAGTACTGCAACTATATGTGACAGGTGAAACAGCAGCCGGGGAATGAAGTACTGCAACTATATGTGACAGGTGAAACAGCAGCCGTGGAATGAAGTACTGCAACTATATGTGGCAGGTGAAACAGCAGCCGTGGAATGAAGTACTGCAACTATATGTGACAGGTGAAACAGCAGCCGGGGAATGAAGTACTGCAACTATATGTGGCAGGTGAAACAGCAGCCGGGGAATGAAGTACTGCAACTATATGTGGCAGGTGAAACAGCAGCCGGGGAATGAAGTACTGCAACTATATGTGACAGGTGAAACAGCAGCCGGGGAATGAAATACTGCAACTATATGTGGCAGGTGATACAGATACAGTGCAGTGAAGTACTGCAACTAAATGAGGCAGATGATACTGCAACAGTGCAATGAAGTACTGCAACTATATGTGGCAGATATCCTTCTTCTTCCTGCCTGTTTCGAGGAAAGTACGTCACAGCTAGTTTTGCACGTCAGATAACTCTGTGTCCAGTTTTAGCACGCACATTTACGTGCGATTTGCTTCCCCTTGACAGATTCCATCCAAGGCAACGGGCTCTATCTACCCGTGCGTAGATTTTCTTTCCTAACAATGTTACCAGGGCAGCAGCCTAAAGGCCTGCTCTTTGCGCTCTTCAACTGTCGTGTTATTTTTCACGTGCGCAATTTACACACGGAACCTCCAGTTTGTCGCCCTTATTCGAGAGGGTTAAGTGTCTGATCTCACTACCTATCCCATCCCTCATTAATGCTGCTGCTTCTTCTTCTTCTTCAGCGTTCCGAGCCATTGAGGTTCTTTGCTGCAGATACAATCCGTCTCCATTCGTCTCTCTGGTGGACCTTCTCTTGCCAGTCCTTGATTCCAAGTGCTTGTACGTCTGTATATGTATTATCTCTCCACCGCCTTCTTGGTCTACCTCGGGGTCTACGGTCATTTATTTCCTGAGTGTAAGCGAGTTTTGTTTCCCTATTATCTTCCATTCTTTCTAAATGCCCCAGCCATTGTAGTCTATTAGCCTTCATGATACCAGTGATTAGCGGGGACTTAAACAGATCATAAATGTCTTTGTTACTTCTTCTTTTCCACTCTCCACTTTGTGTATCCCTAATGGGTCCAAAGATGCGTCTTAAAATTTTGTTCTCAAAGGTTTGTAACAAGGCTTCGTCTCCTTTCGTTGTACTCCAGGTCCAAAGATGCGTCTTAAAATTTTGTTCTCAAAGGTTTGTAACAAGGCTTCGTCTCCTTTCGTTGTACTCCAGGTTTCAGAGCCATACAGCACAATTGGTCAGATCAGTGTTTTGTATATTGTGATTTTGGTGTTGCGAGATAGCGCATTTGATAAGTCAGTCCGAAATCGAGGCTCATGTATCTGTTTCATAACAAAAAAAGGTTTTTACAAAGGTGGGGATGTTAACCCCACGCTTCAACCCCCAACCTGGAGGCCCAGGGTGTTTCTCTTTGTCTGTTCTCTACCCTTTGACCTGTCCGGCTTGGGAGGTCTTGCTGGTAGCTACGCTACCGCCGGCATAGCTCTCAGGGTCATTGAGAAACTCAAACTCCCCCACCACGACAAGGTGGAAACACCATCGGGGGAATGAAGTACTGCTACAACGTAATAATTACTTTTCACCACTTTACTCACCGCTGGTGAGACAAAAACGTGGTGACATTTCTGATTCGTTCCACGATCCCTTAATGTTGGAGAATCATCGATTGTCTCACCTAGTACAGCACGTAACGATGTCTTTACCTGTACCCAGTGAGTTCAAACCAATATCGATACACGAATGATCGATCGGACAGGCTGGTTTGGTAAGGCTACAATTCACACATGGCTGAATAAAAAGAGAGCATACAAGTTGCAAAAATCTACACATAATTACACGTCGCGCAAAGTTGCTGTAAATGCACATACTTCGCGGTGGACGTATAGAATCGAGTAGTTTGATATTTTAGGGATGCATGTGCCACGATGCCGGCTCCCTGGCCTAGAGGTTAGCGACTTTTCTCCGTAATCTCGTATACTCTCGTAAGTAACGTGACGACGGTGAGAATCAGTAGTGGTTCGAATCGCATCGGTAACTTACGGGGTATGTGAGCCGGCCGCTCAGAAAGCAATGGCAAACTACTGAGCGTAATCTTGCCAAGAAATCAACATACAGCTGAAAGATTCTGGTGTTGACAGCGATGTCCTGTAAAGGATATGAAAGACAAAGAAGAAGAAGAAACAGTGGACAGGTTCTCTCCCTGCTAGAGATATTAATAAAACCGATGTGTATTCAGTATTTGCCTGCGGTTTGTCTTAAATAGAATCAAGTGCTCGCTGCGAGGGCCGCGAGTTGTCGTATCGCCCAAGAGACACTTCAAGCAGTCAAAGTATAGGCCATTGACTGCCTCTTCAGCAATGCTTGAACCAGGTGGGTGTTGGGACTTGGGTGAACCGACAGAGTACTAAACCCAAACACGGCCTAGATCGGTCTGTTTACTTAAGTCCCGTCCTGGAATGTTTGAAGATGCATTGCTGAAAGTGACTGGTGGTGATAAGGGGAGGGGTGGAAGGAAGCATTTCTCTAGAGCGACTCAAGTCACGCATTTCTCACTGTGCTCTACTTTCTGGAGCGATGAAGTTATTCTCCCCTGCCTTTTTTTACGCTACATATGTAGGTGTGTGTGTGGGGGGGGGGGGGGGGTGTTGCTGTATGTGCTGCAGTTGTAATCTGTTGGGAGAGGGAGGAGGAGGCTTGTATCTTCAGTAGTGCCTTCATTGGCTGTCTGTGTTCACTTCATCTACTGCTGTACATTCACTTCATCTACTGCTGTATATTCACTTAATCAACTGTTGTATGTTTACTTCGTCCACTACTGTACGTTCACTTCGTCCACTACTGTACATTCACTTCATCTACTGTTGTACGTTCATGTCATCTACTGCTGTACGTTCACTTCATCTACCGCTGTATGTTCACTTCATCTACCGCTGTACATTCACTTCATCTACTGCTGTAGTATATTCACTTTGTTTACTGCTGTACATTCACTTCATCTACCGCTGTACATTCACTTCATCTACTGCTGTAGTATATTCACTTTGTTTACTGCTGTACATTCACTTCATCTACCGCTGTATATTCACTACATCTACTGCTGTACATTCACTTCATCTACCGCTGTTATGTTCACTTCATCTACCGCTGTACATTCACTTCATCTACTGCTGTAGTATATTCACTTCATCTACCGCTGTATATTCACTACATCTACTGCTGTACATTCACTTCATCTACCGCTGTACATTCACTTCATCTACTGCTGTAGTATATTCACTTTGTTTACTGCTGTACATTCACTTCATCTACCGCTGTACATTCACTTCATCTACTGCTGTAGTATATTCACTTTGTTTACTGCTGTACATTCACTTCATCTACCGCTGTATATTCACTACATCTACTGCTGTACATTCACTTCATCTACCGCTGTATATTCACTTCATCTACCGCTGTACATTCACTTCATCTACTGCTGTACATTCACTTCATCTACCGCTGTACATTCACTTCATCTACTGCTGTACATTCACTTCATCTACCGCTGTATATTCACTACATCTACTGCTGTACATTCACTTCATCTACCGCTGTACATTCACTTCATCTACCGCTGTACATTCACTTCATCTACCGCTGTATATTCACTTCATCTACCGCTGTATATTCACTTCATCTACTGCTGTACATTCACTTCATCTACCGCTGCACATTCACTTCATCTACCGCTGTACATTTACTTCATCTACTGCTGTACATTTACTTCATCTCCTGCTGAGTTAATGTTACCATACATGTGACCAGCTCTACCGGTGCGCTGACTGTGGGGTACGGGGTTCATTCCACACACCGGTCAGTTGAACTCCAACATGGATTTCTCGTCCAGAAAGCAATGACAAGCTACTGAACGTAACATTGTCTAGTGAATTAACCTGGGTGTGGGGCTGATCATAGCTCCCGACACCAGACATGCAACATGTGAATGTATTTCTGTGTCCTGCACCAGACAAACAAATATGTGAATGTATTTCTATGTGCGCCGGTCTCCCTGGTCGAGATTTTAGCAGCTTTCTCCGTACCCCCGAATACTGTCGTGGTTGACGTGAGCGCACGAGAATTGGAAGCGGTTCGAGTCGCGCCAGTGACTTATGAGAGTATGGAGCCGGTAGCTCAGAAAGCAATGGCAAACTAATGAGAGTAATTTTGCCAAGAAATCAACAATCAGCTGAAAGATGCTGATGTCCTGTAAAGGATGTACAAAACATTATTATTTCTATGTGCAGCTTTTCATTCAGAGCTGAGTTGAGACAAGAACCGACATCACAGAACTCGGGGCATTCCCATACGTGCTCTGTCCCCATCTGCAACAGCCGCCATTCAGTTAATCTCATATGCGAAATGTATTTGAAAATACTTAATTTTTTGCTACTCCACAATTGAGAGAGAGAGAGAGAGAGAGAGAGAGAGAGAGAGAGAGAGAGAGAGAGAGAGAGAGAGAGAGAGAGAGAGAGAGAGAGAGAGAGATTAACTATCACTGCCTGTCATTTTCATAAGTAGAAGGAGACGCCATTAAACGTCAGTAGTTTGTGAGTAACGACCAGCTTATTATCCACTGTAGCACAATCACTGTCATTAGTTAACACGCCATTTTGTGACCAGACGGCAACTAACGGTTAGTTGCCTTAGTTACTAAGCAGACCCCGAACACCGGGCCATTAATTCCCCTGTTGCCATGTGACACTCACTATTCAGCAAAACTGTATCAATGTGGAGACTTCCGCTACAGCAACGGACGACCTTGACGCGGTTCAGAGATCACTTGTATCTACCGACATACGTGTGGCCAGCGGTGGCTGAACCTAGAAGCTTCATTGTTTTCTCTTCCGGAACAGTGATGTGTTGGGAATTGTAAACATGGTTCCATTCAGTGCTGTTTGATATGTGTGGTGTCTGGATACACGTTGACTAGATGTGATTCCAGTATCTGGTAGAATTGTGTGGTGTTTAGATGTAATCATGATTTGTAAGTTGCAGATAGAATTGAGCGTTATTTAGATTCGTAAGTTACAGGTAGAACTGTGTGGTGTTTAGATGTAATCATGATTTGTAAGTTGCAGATAGAATTGAGCGTTATTTAGATTCGTAAGTTACAGGTGGTAGAATTGTGTGGTGTTTAGATGTAATCATGATTTGGAAGTTGCAGATAGAATTGTGCGTTATTTAGATTCGTAAGTTACAGGTAGAACTGTGTGGTGTTTAGATGTAATCATGATTTGTAAGTTGCAGGTAGAATTGTGTGGTGTTTAGATGTCACCACTTGACTGTTCTATCACACTGGTGAGTGAGGGCAACTGTCTTGATTTGTGCACGATTGCTCTAAATATTGCGGTGTGTGAGAGCGGAGCTGTTTCAGGTTTTGTAAGGGAGTTGTATTGGCTGCTGCCTGACGTGCCTGCCCAGACTGCACTCCCAGTTGGTATAACCCGGCAAGCTTCGGAGTCTCATCGGTATCCTACAATCCGGGTCCATACTTCATTGATTATATGATTAATGCTTGTTACAGTGTCTAATATGAACATGTGTCCGTACAAAGACCCAGCCCGCCTACTCTCTTCTATTTGCAACTGCCCATATCCAAAAAGACTGCTCCAGAATTACAGCGGGTGGAATAATGCCTTCCATGGGTTGTGTAGTTTTGTGAACCGCCATACCAGGAATCCTGCTAGCACTTCTCAATGTCAGGGGTAGCTTTCATCTCTCTCTAAACCACTCTGTGTCACAAATTGGGTTGCAGAATCTGGGTTAAGTGCGATCAAGTTGTAGACTGCTATTCTTTCGAAAGAGAAGGCGTTTGCATGCTGTCAGAGAATTATATATTTCCACACAAAAAATTTACATTTCAGTAAAACGAAAAACCCTAACCCGCACAGTTCGCGGTGATTGCACCAAACAGACGGCCGTTAATTTCTCTGGCTCAAGGCCCCCTGTCCTATACCGCAAGGTACTATTGGCAGTAGATGACAGTTTTTTTATAGTAAAATGTACAAACCATTGTTTTATCATCATCATGTAGGAGGTTTAGTAGAACATCATGGCTCACTGAAAATGTTTTCCACCCATTGTCAGTTTCTCGTCCTCGTGCATGTTCGTGCTCAATGAGTCTTCCATGTACTGGGACCATCCCCGTGACCGATAAGTCTTCCATGTACTGGGACCATCTTCGTGCTCCATGAGTTTTCCATGTCCTGGAACAATCCTTGTGCTCCATGAGTCATCCATGTGCTGCGACCCAGCATCATGCTAGTCGATCCCTGCCGCAGATGTCAGGAACCATGCCTTCCATCATTCATTCATTCATTCATTCATTCATTCATTCATTCATTCATTCATTCAGTAGCATGTCCTTTGCAGAACCTCGCTCCCATAACAACCTTCCGGAAAACCTCTCGATCACAAGCAAGATGTCCCGCGTCTGATACACCCATCTGGAGATCATCCGCCACATCCTGCACCCATCTTCTCTTTGGCCTTCCTCTTCCTCTCTTCCCAGGCATATACCCTTCCATTATTGTTCTCTCCAAACTTTCGTGACGTTTCAAGTGACAAAATACTTCAATTTTCTTTGTTTTATCGTCTTTAATAGCCAACCCTCCTCAATATTCAACTCTTGAAGTATGGATGCATTTGTTCTTTTCTTTACCCAAGATATTCTTAGAACTCGTCTATAACATTTATATTCAAAGGCGTTTACGCCTTTCCATCATTAACCTTTCCAAACCTGTGTGTGAACTAGTCTTCTTCCATGGTCACATCTTGTGGAGTGTCCGTGTTTGTCTTCTACTTTGGTCCAGGGTTTTCTAAGAACTTTACTAGAACATTTCATTTTAAAAGCTCCGATTTTTTCTTTAATGATTGCGAAATCTTATATATAAAAGGCAATCTCCGTCCATCTGTATGTATGTATGCATGTATGTCCTTTATTTGTTCGCGAACGGCCCATCCGATTGAGATGAAATTTTCTACACGTCTTCCTTTCATTCCAGAGCTGCCAACTGTGATATTTTTTTAGTGTGAAATCGCCTGCTTACTCAGTATTATTTCATTTTTCATTTTTCATTATAATTTCATATATCTCAGGGGACCTAACTCTGTAAAAGTTATTTCAAGGGGCATAACTTTTCTGTATAACTTATAGTCATATTGTGGCATCGTTTTCAAAGATTTATAAACTCTTTGTCCATAGTTATGTACCGGCATATGAGTTATAATAAATAATGATACAATCTGTAAGGCATTTTCAAAGTTTTCATAAAAATAATGCACAATGCATAACATTGTAACTCATCTTTTTTTGCTTAAGAAGTTACTGTAGTCATGCAGGTGATTAGAAAGAGTTTTCATTAAAAATAATGGATGGTGTGTGGAAGGACATTCTTTTAAGTTACTTTTTTTGTTGTATGAATTTAATGAGACGCTACCCGCCAGGAGCTGGGCGAAGCCACGCCGGGTCAGATAGATAGACAGACCCACCTTTTCGCTGCAGTTGTCTACTCCTCCTTTTCCTTCTTCTGCTGATGCTGCTGCCGCCGCTCCATTTACCCAAGTTAATTGTTGGGGGAAGATGTAAAGATCTTTCAAGTGCTCTTTCTAATGCTTTTTGTAAGTTGGTCTTCGTTTATCTAAGGTTGTTCTAACTGCAACCAATAAATGATTAGACAGACAGGCAGACAGACAGACAGACAGAGAGGGAGGGACGGACAGACAGACAGACAGATAGACAGACAGACAGACAGACAGACAGACAGACAGACAGACAGACAGACAGACAGACAGTCGGGAACGGGAACTTATATGACTACTTATATGAATTAAATGAGATGCTCGCCATCAGGGGCTGGGCGAAGCCGGGCCGGATCAGACAGACAGACAGACAGACATATAGACAGACAGACAGACAGATAGATAGTCGGGAACGGGAACGGGAGCTTATATGACTACTTATATGAATTAAATGAGATGCTCCACACCAGGAGTTGGGCGATGCCGGGCCGGGTCAGACAGACAGACAGAAAGACAGACAGAAAGACAGACAGACATACAGACAGACAGACAGACAGACAGACAGACAGACAGACAGACAGACAGACAGACAGACAGTCGGTAACGGGAACGAGAACTTATATGACTACTTATATGAATTAAATGAGATGCTCCCCACCAGGGACTGGGCGAAGCCGGGCCGGGTCAGCTAGTTGTTTTATAAATTAATTACATTTACTGATCCACGTTTTCGTAAATGAATTAAAGACAATGTTCAATTTTATTATAAATGCACCGATTATAATAGAAGGCTTAAGTTAACCCATTTGAGGACAAGCGACTTAGTACATATGGGAGCAGAATAATTCAAGGTAAAGAAATGTATTAAACAAGAACTTGTGGTGAATCTATACATTGCCTAGATTCAGCGCACTAAACCTAACACGACATAGATTCAGCGAACAACTTATTAACACACTTAGTTACCATAATTCTTGGCGACTCATTTGTCATGATTTAAATCTTCAGCAGACATTACAAAAACATAACTCTAGGGAAGACCGTGTCTCCCACGTGAATCTTCTTCGTCTAGCTGACATGTCAACTGTGGCACGTCTACAGGGGGCGTTGACAGTAGTCAGACCTCTAATGGCCAGATCCTGGTTTATTTCAGCTTTTGAACTATTACACAGAAAAGCTGGTTCATATGTTTCTTCCATTGGACTCGTGTTAGACGGAAGGCAGTCACATAATCAGTACAAATAATAGTTATAGTTACTTGGATGATCTTTATCAGACGTCGCATTCGACCTCGGCGTTTGAGCTCTGTGTTATTTACTAGCGATGTTTATGTTCAATAGTCTGTCATTGCTTTATGAACTACCGACGTATCATACCATGGAAATCAACTCAAATCAGCCTTCTTCTAAATGGTTGGCAGTTGATTTAGAACCGTCGACTTGGTGGTATAGTATAGTACAGTTGTATTATAGACTGTAGTCTTAAACTGTCTTCTGTTCTTTGACAGAGTCTGCACTTGGAGCGTTCTGCGGCATAGGCTACCCACGAGGTCGGTTCTTCTCCGGCTGCCTGGTCTAGAACCATCATAAGGATTATGACTCACCGACTTCTCTGCCCGCTGATGTTTTGTTGTCCAGTTCTCACATAGACCGTTCTGTGCCTTCCTCTGACTCTTATGCCTAGTATTAGATCACATTAGGCTAATTTCTCCATTTCAGTCCCTCTGTTAATGCGCCGCTTAGAATTCCTTCGTCGTTTGCTTTTGGTTATATTGCCTTATCTTGTAACTAATGCTGTCACTACGTCAACGTTTCTTATACTTCTTCTTCTTCTTCGTCTTCTTCTTCTTCTTCGTCTTCTTCATTTACACACGTCACTACGTATAAACCCAAAGAAAGTAGCAGTCAACATAAGCTTGTAGACATCTCCGTAGAGTTTGTCCTCAAATGGAGCGGATGTAGGGACACAATAGTTGTCTTTGTTCTGCATATGTTGGACACCCATGCAACAAATGTTTCCTGTCATTTGACCAGTTCCATCCACAGTTATATACATCAGCACCTCATGTCTTTAGTTTATTAAACATATGATATTTTAACCTGTGTCTTTTGAAGATTATTACTTATTCTCTTCGGTTGAGTTGGTAATATGCATCATCTTTCTGTTGGCTTGGATGCTCTGATTTCCACTTGGTTCTACAATTGCTTCTTATAAATCTCATGGCCGCATTACATCCATCCATCCATCCATCATGTGCCATGCCGATCAGCGTGGGCGATCATGTTCTGCCATCTCACTCGATCACCAGAGTCGTGGATAAGCTCCGTGTTCCTGTCTCGACCATGCCATGTGGCCAAGCCATCCATGTATTTACTTCTCGGTCTTCCCCTTGGTCTCTTCCCTTCGATCTTGCCAGTTGTCACCAAGTTCTCCGAGTCATTTCTTCTCATAACATGCCCAAAACATTTTGGCTGTCTACGTCTAATGAACAACTAGGGTTAGAATTGAATATTAAGAAGACACAGATTATGATCGTCACTGGGAAGAAGGAAATACCACAATGTGATATACGAGTAAATGGGCATATTCTTAAGCAAGTGAATCGGTACAGTTATCTCGGAACAGTCATAACATCTGATGGGAGATGCCTTGAAGCGATTAAAACAAGAATTGCCATTGCGAAGGTAGCCTTTTGCAAGATGAAAAACATACTGACCAATTAAAAGATTCAATTGAAATGAGAAAAAGAGTGTTGAAGTGCTACATAGAACCTGTACTTTTGTATGGATGTGAAGCGTGGACAATTAGCAGTCAAGCTGAAAAACAGCTTATGGCTGTGGAAATGTGGTTTCTGAGGAAAATGCAAAGAACTGCATGGACAGACAGAAAAACCAATGAACAAGTCCTTCAAGAAACAAATGAAGATCGTAAACTGATTAGTGTTATTAGACGTAGACAGTCTCTGGTGATCGAGTGAGATGGCAAAACATCTGATTGATTGATTGTTCTGTTCTAATTTATATCAGCGAGAGAGACATAAACGTAATCTAGCCCGTTTAGAAACTGTTGACACAACATAATATACTATTACTCACCAACTATTAAACAAAAATTCTGCATAGAAACGTCTGGTTTGTATATTAGTTTATTTCTGGTATACTAGAACCAATACAGCTAATAGTGACAGTCTTTTCATAGATGTACACTTTATTTGGAAATATTTCCTGTGAAAATTTCTTGACATCAAGTTCCAAGTGGTTCTATTGCAGGCCTGGATCTGAAATGGGTGGCAGGAAATGTGTCACAGTGTGCATGAAAGTTTGTGGCATTGGCGTCAATGATACAAACCCATAGATTTGTCAGAGTCGTGCATAATACGGAACCTCCGTTCGGCGTGTTCTACAATGGGATGGCAGGTGAACTTGATAGCACTTCAAGCGGTGAAGATGTAGCTTTTGTCAGAAGTATAATCGTGGGAGTCTTCATGGTTCAATGTCAAGGCCAGAGAAGAGAACAGTGCCCGCAACGACTTTAGGTAAACGAAATGTTGACGCTGGGTTCAAGAATGGGAGGGATCACATCCACAGACGACGAGATAACCAGGAAGAAAGTCAGTTTATAAATAGATTTGATTCAGAGGTTATCCGGCGAGAATGATCGAAAATGTTTGATTCTAAACAAACAGTGAGGCTACGTAAATGGAAGATTTGGCTGAAACCGAACAAAGGTATTGAAGTATCAGACTGTAGGCAGTGGAAAATTATATTGAGCAGAGGCTTCAACTTTCGAAACTATACGTGCTGAAGCTGTGTTCCTGGTGAGACGCCGCAGATAGTAGTCAGGAGCAGCAAGTTTTAACGTCAAGTCAGAGACGCGCCGGAGCGGCGGCAGTGTTGTGAGCAGCCGCAGATAGTATCAGGGACAGCAAGTATTGATGACGTCAAGTAATAGTAAGTGACTGGAAGCCGGCGGCAAGTGTGTGAGAGCAGCCGGCAGATAGTATCCGGGAGCCAGAAAGTATGGGTGACGTCAAGTCAGAGAAAGTGACTGGAAGCCGCGGCAGTGTTGTAGGACCGCCGCAGATAGTATCAGGGACAGCAGTATTGATGACGTCAAGTCAGAGGGAAGTACTGGAGACGCGGCAGTGTTTGTTGAGCAGCCGCAGATAGTATCAGGTGACAGCAAGTATTGATGACGTCAAGTCAGAGAAAGTACTGGAGCCGACGGCAGTGTGTGAGCAGCCGTGCAGATAGTACCAGGGGCCAGCAAGGATTGATGGACGTCAAGTCAGAGAAGTACTGGAGCCGCCTCCGGCAGTTTTAGTGACTAGCCGCAGATAGTACCAGGTGCAGAACAAGTATTGATGACGTCAAGTCAGAGAAGTATTCTGGAAGCCGCGGCAGTGTTTGTGACTAGACTAGCCACAGATAGTACCAGGGGCAGCAAGTCATTGATGACGTCAATTCAGAGAAGTACTGGAGCCGCGGCAGTTTTGTGACTAGCCGCAGATAGTACCAGGGGCAGCAAGTATTGATGACGTCAAGCAGAGAAGTACTGGAGCCGTGGCAGTGTTGTGAGCAGCCGCAGATAGTACCAGGGACAGCAAGTATTGATGACGTCAAGCCAGAGAAGTACTGGAGCCGTGGCAGTGTTTGAGCAGCCGCAGATAGTACCAGGGACAGCAAGTATTGATGACGTCAAGTCAGAGAAGTACTGGAGCCGTGGACAGTGTTGTGAGCAGCGCAGATAGTACCAGGGACAGCAAGTATTGATGACGTCAAGTCAGAGAAGTGACTGGAGCCGTGGCAGTGTTGTGAGCAGCCGCAGATAGTACCAGGGACAGCAAGTATTGATGGACGTCAAGAGAGAAGTGCTGGAGCCACGTGGAGTGTTGTGAGCAGCCGCAGATAGTACCAGGGACAGCAAGTATTGATGACGTCAAGAAGAGAAGTACTGGAGCCGCGGCAGTGTTGTGAGCAGCCGCAGATAGTATCAGGGACAGCAAGTATTGATGACGTCAAGCAGAGAAGTACTGGAGCCGCGCAGTGGTTGTTGTAAGCAGCCGCAGCAGATAGTATCAGGGGCAGCAAGTATTGGTGACGTCAAGTCAGAGAAGTACTGGAGCCGCGGCAGTGTTTGCTGAGCTAGCCTGCAGATAGTATCAGGGACAGCAAGTATTGGATGACGTCAAGTCAGAGAAGTACTGGAGCCGCGGCAGTGTTTGTGACTAGCCGCAGATAGTATCAGGGACAGCAAGTATTGATGACGTCAAGTCAGAGAAGTACTGGAGCCGCGGCAGTTTTTGTGACTAGCCGCAGATAGTACCAGGGCCAGCAAGTATTGATGACGTCAAGTCAGAGAAGTACTGGAGCCGCGCAGTTTTGTGACTAGCCGCAGATAGTACCAGGGGCAGCAAGTATGATGACGTCAAGTCAGAGAAGTACTGGAGCCGCGGCAGTTTTGTGACTAGCCGCAGATAGTACCAGGGGCAGCAAATATTGCTGACGTCAAGTCAGAGAAGTACTGGAGCCGTGGCAGTTTTGTGACTAGCCGCAGATAGTACCAGGGGCAGCAAGTATTGATGACGTCAAGTCAGAGAAGTACTGGAGCCGCGGCAGTTTTGTGACTAGCCGCAGATAGTACCAGGGGCAGCAAGTATTGATGACGTCAAGTCAGAGAAGTACTGGAGCCGCGGCAGTTTTGTGACTAGCCGCAGATAGTACCAGGGGCAGCAAGTATTGATGACGTCAAGCCAGAGAAGTACTGGAGCCGTGGCAGTGTTGTGAGCAGCCGCAGATAGTACCAGGGACAGCAAGTATTGATGACGTCAAGCCAGAGAAGTACTGGAGCCGTGGCAGTGTTGTGAGCAGCCGCAGATAGTACCAGGGCAGCAAGTATTGATGACGTCAAGCCAGAGAAGTACTGGAGCCGTGGCAGTGTTGTGAACAGCCGCAGATAGTATCCAGGGACAGCAAGTATTGA
Organism: Cepaea nemoralis; assembly: GCA_014155875.1. NCBI lineage: Eukaryota > Metazoa > Mollusca > Gastropoda > Stylommatophora > Helicidae > Cepaea > Cepaea nemoralis. The sequence goes on along the minus strand of JACEFZ010026193.1, from coordinate 4,511 downwards.
TGACGTCAAGCCAGAGAAGTACTTGAGCCGTGGCAGTGTTGTGAGCAGCCGCAGATAGTACCAGGGACAGCAAGTATTGATGACGTAAATTTCAGAGAAGTACTGGAGGCCGTGGCAGTGTTGTGAACAGCCGCAGATAGTATCAGGGACAGCAAGTATTGATGACGTCAAGTCAGAGAAGTACTGGAGCCGCGGCAGTGTTGTGAGCAGCCGCAGATAGTATCAGGGACAGCAAGTATTGATGACGTCAAGTCAGAGAAGTACTGGAGCCGCGGCAGTGTTGTGAGCAGCCGCAGATAGTATCAGGGACAGCAAGTATTGATGACGTCAAGTCAGAGAAGTACTGGAGCCGCGGCAGTGTTGTGAGCAGCCGCAGATAGTACCAGGGGCAGCAAGTATTGATGACGTCAAGTCAGAGAAGTACTGGAGCCGCGGCAGTTTTGTGACTAGCCGCAGATAGTACCAGGGGTAGCAAGTATTGATGACGTCAAGTCAGAGAAGTACTGGAGCCGCGGCAGTTTTGTGACTAGCCGCAGATAGTATCAGGGGCAGCAAATATTGCTGACGTCAAGTCAGAGAAGTACTGGAGCCGTGGCAGTTTTGTGACTAGCCGCAGATAGTACCAGGGCCAGCAAGTATTGATACGTTCAAGTCAGAGAAGTACTGGAGCCTCGGCAGTTTTGTGACTAGCCGCAGATAGTACCAGGGGCAGCAAGTATTGATGACGTCAAGTCAGAGAAGTACTGGAGCCGCGGCAGTTTTGTGACTAGCCGCAGATAGTACCAGGGGCAGCAAGTATTAATGACGTCAAGCCAGAGAAGTACTGGAGCCGTGGCAGTGTTTTGAGCAGCCGCAGATAGTACCAGGGACAGCAAGTATTGATGACGTCAAGTCAGAGAAGTACTGGAGCCGTGGCAGTGTTGTGAGCAGCCGCAGATAGTACCAGGGGCAGCAAGTATTGATGACGTCAAGCCAGAGAAGTACTGGAGCCGTGGCAGTGTTGTGAACAGCCGCAGATAGTATCAGGGACAGCAAGTATTGATGACGTCAAGCCAGAGAAGTACTGGAGCCGTGGCAGTGTTGTGAGCAGCCGCAGATAGTACCAGGGACAGCAAGTATTGATGACGTCAAGTCAGAGAAGTACTGGAGCCGTGGCAGTGTTGTGAGCAGCCGCAGATAGTACCAGGGACAGCAAGTATTGATGACGTCAAGTCAGAGAAGTACTGGAGCCATGGCAGTGTTGTGAGCAGCCGCAGATAGTACCAGGGACAGCAAGTATTGATGACGTCAAGAAGAGAAGTGCTGGAGCCACGGTGGTGTTGTGAGCAGCCGCAGATAGTACCAGGGACAGCAAGTATTGATGACGTCAAGAAGAGAAGTGCTGGAGCCACGGTGGTGTTGTGAGCAGCCGCAGATAGTACCAGGGGCAGCAAGTATTGATGACGTCAAGAAGAGAAGTGCTGGAGCCACGGTGGTGTTGTGAGCAGCCGCAGATAGTACCAGGGGCAGCAAATATTGCTGACGTCAAGTCAGAGAAGTACTGGAGCCGCGGCAGTGTTGTGAGCAGCTGCAGATAGTATCAGGGGCAGCACGTTTTAACGTCAAGATGCGCGAGAGCGGCGGCAGTGTTGTGAACAGCCGCAGATAGTATCAGGGACAGCAAGTATTGATGACGTCAAGTCAGAGAAGTACTGGAGCGGCGGCAGTGTTGTGAACAGCCGCAGATAGTATCAGGGACAGCAAGTATTGATGACGTCAAGTCAGAGAAGTACTGGAGCCGCGGCAGTGTTGTGAGCAGCTGCAGATAGTATCAGGGGCAGCACGTTTTAACGTCAAGATGCGCGAGAGCGGCGGCAGTGTTGTGAACAGCCGCAGATAGTATCAGGGACAGCAAGTATTGATGACGTCAAGTCAGAGAAGTACTGGAGCCGCGGCAGTGTTGTGAGCAGCTGCAGATAGTATCAGGGGCAGCAAATATTGATGAGGTCACGTCAGAGAAGTGGTGTAGTGGATAGGCACTCGCATACCAGCCCGATGGTTATGGGTTCCATCCACATCGGGTACGATGTGAATTGTAACAATGGATCTGGACTGACAGTTTAAGACAGGTACCTGGAAATGTCCTGGGGAATGAAGGCAGTCAACGTGACACTGACCGTACTGCCCACCAGGTGGGAGACTCCGTGACCAAGCGGTGAGACCGCCTGTCTCTCGCTCCGAAAGTTATGGGTTCGATTCCGGGTTACGGCATTCAGTTAACAAGTGCAATTTTCTCGGAGACTCCTGGGGGGTCATCGCTGGAGCTTCGGAATTCTCGCTTTGTGCAATGCTTTCGACATAAAGAGATCGAGCCGTACGGGATCAAACCTGGTGAAGTCTGTGGTCTCGCCTATTAAACCCTTATTTACACCCATCGATTGCCAATTTTGCTATAAAATATGCCCCACCACCATATGCCCAATTCGATTCAAGGCGAGTACAAGGATGCTTTACTTTGTGCTTTCCTAAGAAACATGCCTGTTGAAACATATATTGTACGTGTGGATGAAACATGGATCAATGTTCATCTCACCAGTGAATACAACGGCAGTCAGTGGACGGGGCGATCAAGCGACTCGCATCTGATAGGAGAGGACAATGCTTGACAACAGCCAGCACAGGTAACAGATGTCATGGCTTAGTACAGGATGCTGAACTGGGTTTCGCTGCGGTAAACACGCAGTCGGGATGATCAGACCGGGACCAATGGTTTGTGTTTTAACTCATTCACTGACAATGGATAATGTATCGCCGGGTGTGACTTCCCATTTGGACAGAAGGACGATACTAACAGGCCATACTAGGGTCATCATGATATTTTTGTTTCGTGGTGTCTTCCGCAATTTCAATGCTCAGTGAACGGAAATTAACATTCTAATATTTGTTCATTTCATTGTGTACCTTGTTTGGTCCAATCGTACTTGCTGTTTGGCACTGGAATCAGTTCAGAGTGGATGGATACAACTGTTCTTCTGTGCATCCTCCTGTCTGGATACAACTGTTCTTCTGTACATCCTCCTGTCTGGATACAACTGTTCTTCTGTACATTCCTCCTGTCTGGATACAACTGTTCTTCTGTACATCCTCCTGTCTGGATACAACTGTTCTTCTGTACATCCTCCTGTCTGGATACAACTGTTCTTCTGTACATCCTCCTGTCTGGATACAACTGTTCTTCTGTACATCCTCCTGTCTGGAAGTGGACATGGCATCATACCACGCAATATTGCGGCATGATCAGGAAATCATGAAATGTCCTCGAGTACAAAATATTCGCCGATGTTGATGCGGAGTTTAGGGGCAGCGATAGATTTCAGCTAGCCAGCGGGTATGAGAAAGACGATGGCACTGAATAGGACACACAAACTAGTGAAACAATGTATAACTACAAAGTTGCTGCAATCAAATCCACGGGGCACACGAACAGAGGTTGACGTGGCAATACATGGAGACAATAATTATAGACACTTGGGGTTAGTATGTGGAGCACACGGAACTAGCTGCAAGAGGTAGCACAATACAGAGCGGCTCGGCGGCAGTTGGTGGAGGCCACCAACAAGGGATACAGGACAGAAGAAGATGGCCGCGGTGGAGGAGTGGCTAGCACGTGTACCTGTCCACACCATGGTCATGTATTCGAAATTCCCACTGAGGCCAGGATTGTTTAATGTACTCCATAGACTACCCCGCTTTAAATGAATACCAAGAAATGTTCTGAAAAGGAGAAGCCTACTGTAAAATATTAACCACATCACCCAGCGAGCGCCCACTGGTCTATGAGTCGAGCATCATATAGCCAATATATCTCCAGGCATTACAAAGGATCATTAACTTTACTACTTTATCATAAGTCACATCATTATACAGACAGACAGACAGACAGACAGACAGACAGACAGGCAGGCAGGCAGGCAGGCAGCCAGCCAGACAGACAGCAGCCAGCCAGCCAGCCAGACAGACAGACAGACAGACAGACAGACAGTGGGAGAGAGAGAAAGAGAATGAAAGAAAGAAGAGTAAGCAGCAATGTCACGGAGAATAACCCGTGGTTTAGTTTCCAGTCCACTTATTATGCAAAACTGGTCACTTGATTCACTTAATCCGTTGGGCCACACCTCTAGACAAAAAAGTGTACACAATTAGGCTCTACTAACAGGCTAGTCAAACATGTACACTCCGTCAGAGGCGATTGCCTGGTCACATTTGATACAACGCACATGCGTGGGGATCTCCGGTGACCTGTGTGTACACACCTACTTGTCTGCCGTTGATGTTTGAGTTTCCAATTTAGACTATGACGACGCTTTGATGATTTCTCATTCAGAGTGCCAATCTCTCTCTCTCTCTCTCTCTCTCTCTCTCTCTCTCTCTCTCTCTCTCTCTCTCTCTCTCTCTCTCTCTCTCTCTCTCTCTTTTCTCCCTCTTTTCCTTCCTTTGGTTCTTTTGTCTTTTGCTGTGTCACTCAGGGCAGT